>JAVJIF010005715.1:0-303781 GCA_038442645.1 Agave tequilana | reverse complement strand
TTCCATGAAACAAGCACCAATGGGATGGTTCGTTCTTCAGGGTCTTGACATTCTATCCACAATAGCCATTGTTGCTCAATATAAGACAAATCCGGCTGTAACTCCAACTCTGAATAATCCAATACATGGCTTTCATCCCTGATGTATCTCCTCAGCTGCGACACGTGGAACACATTGTGCACTCCTTCAAGTGATGGCGACAGCGCCAATCTGTAGGCCACTTCTCCAACTCGCTCCAATATCTCAAACGGGCCTATATACCTCGGACTCAGCTTCCCACGTGCACCAAATCTGATCACTTCCTTGGTTGGAGATATCTTCAGAAACACATGCTCTCCCGCCTGAAACTCCAACGGTCTTCTCTTAGAATCTGTCCAACTCTTCTGTCTGTCCTGTGCTGCACGAAGGTGCTCTTGGATGGTCCTGATCTTGTCCACTGCATGTACTATCACATCTGGTCCCAAATGCCCTCCTCTCACCAACCTCATCCCAACATAATGGTGATCTGCATCTCCTGCCGTAAATGGCTTCGAATGGAGCCATCTTGATGCTCGCCTGATAGCTATTATTGTAGGAAAAAACTCTGCCAAAGTAGATGGTCTTCCCACGATCCCTTAAAATCTATCATACAAGCCCTCAACATGTCTTCTAGGATCTGATCGTCCGTTCAGACTGCCCGTCCGTCTCTGGATGATAAGATGTGCTGAACTTTAGACGGGTCCCCAGACTCTCTTGAAGGCTTTCCAGAAGCGAGATCTGAACCTCGTGTCCCTGTCCGACACGATACTGACTGGAACTCCATGCAGTAGAACATCTCCCTCATGTACTTGTCCGCCAGAAGCTCCGTGAAGTTGATTTTCTTTGAATTTTGGATTTATGTTGAAAATGAGATGAAGTATTTAATAGGATGAGAGGAATGGGTTCAATTAATGGTGTAGGGGGGTGTAGGGCTGCGGCGCCCATGGCTGTCAGGGGGCTGCGGGCGGCTAGCGACGATTAAGGCGTGGATTAAGGGGGGAGTTATCAGGTGAATAAATGAGAAGAAATAATAAAGGAAAATTGAAAAATATAAGAAAAAGAAAATAAAATGTTTAAAAATTTTATTATTATCTATTTTATTTGTTAAAATTTTTGTTAGCATAAAGTAGGAGAGTAGAGGATGGAAAAGTCAGAAAGAAATCGCCGGTAAAAATATTATTATTAAATAAGGCGAAAATTTGACTGTTTCAGAAACGTACCGAAAATTCTCAAAAATAGCAAATATTATTCTAAGATACACGGTGAAATCAGATTTGAGAAATTCGATGTATTTTTCAAATTAAAAATCTTGGAATCTTCTGACAATACTGGCCGACACCAGAATCGGTCAAATTTTGATAAATTTAGAAAAATCTCAAAAATGTATTTAGGTAGGAAATGAAATTCTAAAAGTACTGTGAAAGCCGTTTCTGAAAATTCAAACCCATTTGAAAACTAAAATCCGGGAATCAGTCAGCGATACCGACGACACCGGTTTTGGAGATTTTGCAGAAAAATTTCAAAAATTCCAGAAAATCATGAAAATTTAAATATTAGAAAACAGTCTCTGAAATTAAAATCGGTCAAATTAGACTACCAGAAAGTCAAATCGGGCTACTGGCTGGTATCGGGTTCCCGGGCCGGGTCAGGGCTTACTCTCTCGGTCTGAGAATCCAGATCCGATGCTCAAAAGTATAAGTAATAACAACTCAAGACACATACAGGAAGAAAATTGAGTAATATGGTCGAAAAAAATTTTGGGACTCGTATCTGGATACGTATCCCGGGTACGGGGTGCTACATTGCCTCCTGCAGTAAACAATTGGTGTAAGTGAATTTTCAAAAAAAAATTAAAAACCCGATGGATCTATCGACAAGTACAAGGCTAGATTAGTAGCCAAGGGTTATCGACAAAAAAAAGGACTTGACTACTTCGATACTTATTCACCAGTAACAAAAATAACTTCCCTTCAGATGTTGATTGCAATTGCAGTATTGCATAACTTAGATATATATCAAATGGATGTCAAGACTACATTCTTAAATGGTGAAATTAAATGAAAAAATATATATGAAGCAACTTGAAGGATTTATAGTCAAGGGCCAAGAACACAAAGTGTGTAAATTGTTAAAATCCTATACGGTCTAAAGCAGGCTCTAAAACAATAGCATGAGAAATTTGATAGTGTCATGATCAAAGATGGATTCACTATCAATGAATGCGATAAGTGTGTTTACACTAAAACAGTTGAAAATGCGTGTATCATTGTTTGTTTAATGTAGACGACATGTTGATACTTGGGACTAATATTGAAATTATTAAGTCCACTAAAAGAATGTTATCCAACAGTTTTGACATGAAGGATCTGGGGGTTGCTGATGTAATTTTAGGAATTAAAATCATCAGAACACCAGATAGTCAGTCTATCTCATCTCACTATGTGGATAAGATGATATAAAAATTCAAGGATCTTGGGATAAAAAAGAATACAAATCCTTTTCTCCACACATCCACCTTCATAAAAATACAGGAACTAGAATAGGCCAGTTGGAGTATTCACAATTATCAGAAGTCTAATGTATTTGATGAATTGCACTAATCCCGATATTGCTTACGCTGTAAGCAAGTTAAGCAGATGCACTAGTAACCCTAGTGATGAATATTGGACTGATCTACTACGAGTATTGGGTTACGTATCACATACCAAGGAATATGCCTTGAGATATGGACAGTATCCACCTCTACTTGAAGGATACAGTGATGCTAGTTGGATTGCAATTCTTCTGGGAATCAAAATTAACTAGCGGATATGATTTATTCTAGGAGGGAGCAGCAGTATCTTGAAAATCTTCCAAACAAACATGCATTACCCGTTCCACTATGAATCGGAGTTCATAGCCTTAGATAAGGCCGGAGAAGAAGCAGAATGGCTTCGACAATTTTTGAAAGATATACCATTATGGCAAAAGCTAATGCCCGCTATATGCATACACTACGATATCAAGCAGCTATATGTAGGGCACAAAATGTTATATACAATTGTAAGTCTAGACATATCGTCGTAAACATAATACTGTGAAGCAGTTGCTCTCAAATAAATTATCTCTATTGACTTTGTCTCGTCAAAAGATAATTTAATGGATCCGCTTACTAAAGGTTTAAGTGGAGAGCGAATAAACTGCGCATTGAGAGGAATGGGCCTAAAAGCCTAACCTTATCGAGTCAGCTTAATGGAAACCTCACTTAGCGACTGAAAATACCACGGATTAAGTTCAAGACGAAAAACTAATTATGATTGACTCAGCAAGTAAGCACTTTGGAGCTTGACTCCAATCCATTCCTAAGGTGTATATAAGTGCTTTCTACAAGTGGATTAAGGATAAGCTTAACGCTTTTAATGATGCCTATATCTTGTTTACTAAACAAGTGGAGTAGAGAGACTACTTTTAATAGGATGATCACCTATGTGAGTATAGAGTTGGGTCGGCTCTTTGGGAATTTCAATGGAGGCTGCTATTCCCTAAAATACTCTCTGAATCAAGAATGTCCAGGTCAAAACAGACACAATCGAGAACCAAAGTTGATTTGGAAAGTCACTGTGTGAAGCTTGTTGACTTGGCTTACACTAGCGGCTAACAGTTCAAGACCCAGTTCACTGATTAGCCAGTAAATCGATAAAGCTTTCGCTATGGAAGATTCAAGATCTAGTTCACCTGTCCTGATGCAGTTTCTTTCCAAAGTACCTTTCACAATAGAGTCAGTCTCTTTGTGTGTCAATTCCTTAAATCTCCATTCATTATGGGGGATTGTTGGAATATGAAGAATATATGTGAATCTTTGATTGAATTACGGTGAGATCCGTTGATCGAATCAATTGGATAATGGTTGGAGTGTGTTCTCCTTCCATTGGGGATGAACGTGGTATATTCACATGTTCAATTCCGACTTCGAATGAATGAGATATTCCAGTCTAAAGATTGCCTAATTCAAAGCTAAAATGGAACTAAAAGTAGCTAAAGACATTTTAGTCCCACATTGACCATGAGATGGAAGTTTGAAGTGTTTAAATAGAGAAAAATGGAAACAAAGGGCGTGCCCTTTGGATACTTGGAGTTTTTCGCGCGCGATTGGGAGGAAATCATGCCCGCATATGCGCGGCGCCGCCGCTGCTGGCGCCAGCCGGCCGGCGCCGGCTCGGGCTCGGGTTCGGGTTCCATACCCGGTCCGATTCTTTTTGAATCGGGTTTTCACGGTATGGGTCACGCGGATCATACCCGCTCTGGCCTCCGATCCGAACCGCCCAGCGCAACGGCTGTCTGTAACCATCGCGGCGGTTGGATGGTTGAAACGAACCATTGCAACGGTTTCAGACCGAACCGTTGCAACTGTTGGTTGGGTTCGGCCAAAGTACCCCTCCCGGAGCGCTATAAATAGCGCTCCGATTCTCTCAATTAAGACACACCAACAAGAAAATCTACCTTCTAACTCAATCTGAAGGAGATCATCTTCTCTCTCTCTCTCTCAGTCTTAAAGTAACTTCCAAAAAGGAAAGTGGAAAATCAGTAACTCGTTTTTCAAACCAAGTGGGGATTCTACAACTCAGTTTCCAAAGCAACTTCCAAGAGATTCTGTAAAATTAGTTCTGAAAGAGGGCTCAGAAAATTCAACAGATTCTTTAGTAGAATTGTTGTCTGAATTTGAGACTTCCAAAGAAGAATATTCTTCTACCTTCCTTCTTCCTCTACAGTAGGTGCTCCTCCAAAGTAAAGACAAATATTCTTTCGAAATTTGTCTTAGTCCCGCTGCTTCAATAATCCTGTGATGGTACTGGTTAACTATGGTCGCCTCCAAAGTGAAGGCAAATATTCTCCCGAAATTTATCTTAGTCCCCACTGCTTCAATAATCCTGTGAAGGTACTGGTTAACTACGGTTCGACCATACGGTGATTTGGTAGTGCTATTCAAATACCGTGAAGGAGTGTTGTATCTTGGGAGACCAGCGTCTAATAACCCGTTAGCATCGGTGCGGGGGATGTAATTGTCTTAAGGAGATTCACTTTAAGCGTACCTCACTCCAAGTACTGTATAAGTGAATTATTTTCTTTATACATGGGATATACTGAATATCAGTATTTTGAGACTGACTTATACCAGTCTAATTGGTGTTTACCGAGTAAGGTAATTGAAAGATGGTTCTTTAATTAAGTAACGTTCTATTGAACGGAAAAACTCCTACCTGATATTAACCGATCTGGTCAATTAGATCAGTGATATTTCAATGATATTGATTAGTTGTCAGATTGATTATAGGAACCAACAGAAAGTCCTCTTGGGTGTTGATCTCTTGCTTCCCCTTGTGCAGCTGCCACTGTTCTTCCCGATCTTCGTACCTGCATCCCGTCACCAACAGGCAGTATCGCCGACTCGATCCCTCCCCTACATTTTCTTGCATGAACGTACGAAGCCCCCACCCTCCGCCGACCACTGAACAGGTTGCTCAACACCACCACGGACCCCTTGGGGTTCATGTCCATGGCAAACAGCAGCTCATCGCAGTCCTTGATTCTGTGATCCACCACCGTGAAGTCGATGTTCTTGTACTGCTTCACCACTTCACAAACGTCAGCCCCGACCCTGAAACTGACCACGTCTCCGAGCTCCAACTCTTGGATCTGAGATTTGGTCTGGCTGAGGGCTTCACTGTCGCGGCACACGCAGATGAGACGGCCGCCGGTGCACCGTGCCGCTGTGGCCAATGCCAGCGTGGAGGGAGGCGAGCCGTCGGACGGCACGTCCACCATCAGCTGAGCTCGGTTGCCGGCGCGAGGGCTGATATGAACTCGGTGCACTCGGGTTCAAGAAGCTTGCTGCTTGTATTCTTGTAGTACTCCTTGCACTGAAATTAATTACGTCAGAATGATTGATTAATTATTATTTTAAGTGGGAATCAATGGTTGAAATCAGAGAGAGAGAGAGAGAGAGAGAGAGAGAGAGAGAGAGTACCAGCTGAAGAGTGAGGACATGCGTTCATGGCATCCAGAGGTGACCAGCAATCCATCTTCTTTGAGAATTTCTTTTCTTACTTTTAATTGAGGGAGGGGGCAAATGCAGGGATGAGAGACTTGTTGCTGCGAAGAAACAAAGAGGGATACATGCGCGTTTATAGAAACTCTTGGGATCTGAGATTCATGCATGAGAATGAATTGACACCTGTCGCTTTGAAGTTACTAAACAAATTTGAAAAGAATTAAACAAGTCGTAATAATTTGTTTCAGTTTGTATTTAGGTTCCCTCTTGAAAATGGACGTGTGTCTATGCTTGAGAAAGTGACACGTACGGAGAGAGAATGAGAAGCGAACAGCTGTCCGCTGACGGCGGCCTCATGCAGACGGCGGCCATGCGCTGAGTTTTAAAAAACGATGACAGATCTCTCTCTCTCTCTGAGCCCGTGATTCATCGTCCTAGGTTCTCAAATGGCCATCTCAACACTACAGCATTTGTCTTTTCGTTGTACGTGGTTTAAGATGATTTGTTTGACGTAAACGATGAGATTGAGTTTTGAACTCATATCCTCTTTTGTATCATTTTACTCACGAGGATCGGGATGAACTGAGGCGAAGTGTGAGTTTTGCTGGAAAGAAAAGCGAGGAAAAGAGATTTCGGATGTATTTGTAATTTTGAGTCCGAAAAATCTGACACAACACTGATTGACTAAAAAAAAAAAAAAGCTAGAGTGAAAGAACTCTCAATTTTCATATAAACAAATACTATGAATGAAAAGAAAAAGTGGGAGACTCAGATTCGTAGCAAAAAAAAAAAAAAAAAAAAAAAATCAAACTATCACAACAAACAAACAAACAAACAGGTTCTAAATGAAGTCAGTGAAGCTTTAACTAACAGAGTTTGAGATTGGGTTATCCTGAATTCAAGATCAACTTTTGTTTTAATAAGATATTAAAAAACGTAAGCAATAATTAATTAAACTTGTATATTGGGGAAAAAAATCTCTCCATGTGAAACTCTAGAACTCCTTTAGATGGTTTCTTTTTTTTTTCTTTTTTTTCTTTTTTTTGAGGAAAGGCTTTAAAAAACAACTAAAATAATTGTACTTTAAAGAAATCACTGGTTTACAAACAACGATGAATTCATTCATCGTAACGGGCACATGGCAATGATCAATCAAAGGCTTACAAATAAGCGAGGCCCATGGACCTCTCTTCGTCACGGCCCATCTGCCGAAGCTGGTGAAAAGTTCAACACAACAACCTCAATTATTAGGTACTGCAACGTCAAGTTCGAATCACGTGTCAGACGACTTAAAAAAAATATCTTTGTGGGTGACCGAATTCAACCAAAGGTCATCCCAATCAAGTGTCACGGGTCCGAGGCCAGCAGGCCCGATAGGGACGCTTGTCATTTTAAGAGGCCAACACTAGACACGTGTCGACTTGCAACACGTAGATTGCGGACACCCCTCACATGATGGCAATGAACGCACAGTTACAGCACCAAGGTCGACAGTGGAGTGGTGAATTGACTTTTGCCCATCCGTCACAGGGACACGTGTCGGTTCCTTTTCAGGCACTCCAATCATACACGACTCAATTGAGTGTCCATTAAAGGCGAGTGTGTAGATGATGAGCCTCTCTTGCCTGTTGTAGACCTGAAAGTGTGGTGTGCGTTTCTAGAGCTCTCTGATTCCTTTGCCTCAAATATGGGCTGCTGGTCACCAATGGACGTCATGAAAGCCTACATGCACGCTCTCAAGCTGGTACTCTCTCTCTCTCTCTCTCTCTCTCTCTCTCTCTCTCTCTGCGCTCCAACATTTTTCTAACAACTATTGTCTTCGCAGTCTAAAGATCTCAGCAACCAAGATTGCACCCCAAACAGACCTAACAAGCTCACAGAGCCAAAGTGCATGGAGTTCATATCAGCCCTTGCCGCAGGGAACCAAGCTCGTCTAATGGTCGACATTGCATCCGGCGGCCTCTCAGCTTCAACTCTAGCACTGGCCGTCGCCGCGACACACGTAGGCGGCGGCCGCCTCGTCTGCGTCCGCCACGAACGCGAGGCCATCGAAGAAATCAGGCAAAAGTAGAAGCTTTGGACCTCGAACGCGTGACCGAGCTCAGAGTTGGCGACCCTTTTGAGGTGATGAAGCAGTACAAGAACATCGATTTCGCGGTGGTCGATCACAGGATCAGAGAGTGCCTGGAGCTGCTGTTTGCCATGGAGATGAACCCTAGTGGATCGGTGGTTGTGGTGAGCAATCTGTTCCATGGGAGAAGATCAGTGAGGAGCTGCACCGCGTTTGGTCAGATGATGAGATCTGCAGGAACAAGTCTGCGGTACTGCCGATTGGTGATGGGATGGAGATCACGAGATTTACAGGGAATGTTAATGGTGGGAGGAGAGGAGTGAGGAAATCTTGCAAGAGAACTTTCATGGTGTATGATGAGGTTTGCCCACCAAAGTTTTTGTGGGGGAGAGGCCAAGGATGTTGGCGTTATTATGTCTTCATAAATCACTGATGACTTTAATGTTATTAGTTCTTGTATGCAAACAAATGTATATTCTATAGTTCTATGTTTCCCATTTGTGGCAATCAGTTATATTTCTTGTGGTCACTAAACTTTTAAACAAGAAGAATCATGAAATTAGCCAGTGAGGTCTGATTTACAGGAAAAAGAGTGAGAATAGATTGTGAAAAAAAACTCAAGTTCACATCTGGCTACAACCAATGTTCAAAAAAAAAAAAAATGAAATTGCTTAAAAGGCTGTGTTTCGGTCTTAAATCTGGTGATAAAATTTGAAGATTTATCAGGGACACAAATATTAAACTCTGTTAAAAAAAAAAAATCAAATTTTGTTTCCAATGCATTATTTTTTTAAAAAAAATCAAATCCTTTTTTCTCATTTCATCATAAGACCGCGGAGTGATGCCTCTTAGGAAAAAAAATAATGGTTTTAGAACCCCTTAATTTTTTCAAAACAAAAAACTTTCAATACTATACAACTAAAACATTCTAATATCATTAAAAATTGAAATCAAAAAGTTGCCCAATTTTGTCTATAGTTTCTAACTACACTAAGAATTGAATTATCAACTAAAACATTCTTTTGGGTGAAGACTGAATAAGATATGTATATTTTATTTTCGTGTATTTTGGTTGTTTTAAAGTTTTGATTTATTTTTAATTTGCTTTAATGTTACTACCACATCGGTTATAATTTAGAACTTGAGTTTTGTAAAGCCTGTTTAAAGGATCTTCTAATATGAATAAAACTAATGTAGAATTTTGATGAAAATTATTGTGAGTGATTAATTGTGTTTTAGGATTAAATTCCTACTCATCCATTTATTTAAAACCCTAACTCTAATTTACTTTTTTTTCTCCTCTCTCTCCTCTCTCTCCCACTGATGTTCTCCTCCTCCCGATGCACTGCCAATCCAAACCGTCCTTCCTCTCTGTTCTCTCTCCTTGCACAACAGTCGTTGTAGTGATGACCTTCTCCCCTCGCGTTGCCTTGTTCCCCTCCTCCTGGCCTCTCCCTCCACCTGCACGGCCCTTCTCTCTCTTCCCCACAACCAGAGAACCTAACACCACTCTCAATCTCCTCTCCCTCTGTAATATCCCGTTCCCAGAATAAGTACTCGGATACATATTTTGATTTTCTGACTGTATTATTTTAATTTTCTTTTGTGTTTGTTTTGTTTTATGATTATTTATGAGAATAATCAAGATAGCTCAAGTAAGGCACCAAACATGCAGCTATAAGCTTTGATGCCTACTCCACTTCCTAACCCGAAGCCGGAGAAGCCAGGAAAATTTGATGGCACAGAATTTAAGAGGTGGCAACAGAAGATGCTCTTCTACTTGACCACTCTGTATCTGGGCAAATTCCTGCAAGAAGATCCACCAGAACCCAGAACTGATCGGGATTCAGTCCTTGCAGTCGATGCATGGACTCAAGGTGACTTCCTTTACCGAAACTATATTTTAAATGGACTGGATGACTCTCTTTACAATGTCTACAGTCCTATCGCAACGACAAAGAAGTTATGGGCCAATCTTGACAAGAAGTACAAGACTGAGGATGCTGGAACCAAGAAGTTCGTCATAGGACGATTTCTGAATTACAAAATGGTGGACAGCAAGACTGTAATCAGTCAGGTGCAAGAGTTTTAACTTATCTTGCACGAGATAGAAGCCGAAGGTATGATTTTACCTGAAACCTTTCAGATTGCTACTATCGTGGAGAAACTCCCACCTGTGTGGAGAGATTTCAAGAACTACCTAAAGCACAAGCGAAAGGAGCTAAAGTTGGAAGATCTCATTGTGAGGCTTCGAATTGAGGAGGACAACTGAAAGTCCGAGAAAAGGAGCAGTAAGAACTCCTATGGAGCCAAAACCAATGTGATCGAAGACTTAAAGGGGAAAACATCTACTTCCAAAGGCTTAAAGCGGAAGAAGACTGCCCAAGGGTACAAAGGCAAGGTCCAAAAAGATAAGAACATGCGCTTCAAGGGAATCTGCTACATCTGCAATAAAAAAGGGCATAAGGCAAATGAATGTCGCAGCCGTCTCAAAAAGAACAAGAAGAGCCATCCATAGGCAAACTTGACCGACCATGCGTCGCCAAGCCTTTCAGATGTGGTGTCAGAAGTGAATCTGACAACCAACAATAAGGATTGGTGGGTAGACACTGGGGCTACTCGGCACATCTGCTCTGAGAAATTATTATTCTCTGAATATTAAAAACTAGAGCAAGATGATCAACTATTCATGGGAAACTCAGCCGTCTCCAAGGTTGAAGGAAAAGGTAAGGTCATTTTGAAGTGGACATCTGGAAAAGAGCTTACTCTGAACGATGTGCTACATGTTCCAGATATCCGCAAGAATCTGATGTCTGGATCAATACTTAGTAAGAAAGGATTTAGAATGGTTTTTGAATCAGATAAATTTGTACTTACTAAGGGTGGGATGTATGTGGAAAAGGATTATCTTGTTGATGGACTTTATAAAGCCAATGTTGCAGTGGTAGATAAAAAGTCCGTGTATTTGTACCCAAAGCTTATAAATAAGGAAAAACTTCTATTTATTTGCTTGATTTTCCTACTTTATGGCATGCTAGATTAGGGCATGTAAATACAAGTCTTTAAAGAACTTGTCTAATTTAGAATATATTTCTAAACTCAACTTGGAAGAAATTCGCAAGTATGAGATTTGTGTTGAGGCTAAGTTAGCGAAAAATTTATTGCACTCAATTGATCGAAATATAGAACCTTTAGGGTTAATTCATAGCGATCTGTGTGACTTGAAATTTATGCCAACTAGAGGCGGTAAAAAGTATTTTATTACTTTTATTGATGACCGTACAAGATACTGTTATGTGTATCTTTTAAACAGTAAGGATGAGGCAATAAATATGTTTATAACATATAAAGTCGAAGTTGAGAATCAACTCAACAAGAATATCAAGATTCTAAAATCCGATAGAGGCAGAGAATATGAATCAAATGATTTTACTGAGTTATGTGCTAATTTGGTATAATCCATCAAACAACAGCACCATATACTCCTCAGCAAAATGGAATTGCTGAACAGAAGAACAGAACTTTGAAGGAGATGGTCAATTCCATGCTCGTAAGTTCTGGAGCTCCGCAGAACTTATGAGAGGAAACTCTATTAACTGCAAATTATATTCTAAATAGAGTACCCCACAAGAAATTTGGTCTTATATCATTTGAGTTATGGCATGGAAGGACACCTTCCTACCATTACTTCAAAATGTGGGAGTGCCTTGCAAAGGTACTAGCACCATTACCTAAAAAGACTAAGTTGGGAGCAAAACTCTGGACTGCATATTCATAGACTATACCTTGAATAGTAGTGCCTACAGATTTTCTGATTCATAAATCAGAAATACCAGATATTTATGTAAACATGATTATCGAATCTAGAGATGCTGTGTTCTTTGAAGATATTTTTCCATATAAACGGAAACAGATAAGACTTCTGGGAAAAGAACACATGAGATGGCGTTCAGGGACGAAAGCCCCGAGGAACCGACTGTTAATGCGGAAATTGAACCAAGAAGAAGTTAGAGATCTAGAATCTCAAAATCTTTTGGTCCAGATTTCATAGCATATGCTATTGAAAGCGAGCATCAAACATTTAAAGAGGCTATGTCTACCCTAGAAGCACAAATATGGAAAGAAACTATAAATAGTGAAATAGAATCCATACTAAGTAATCATACTTAGGAATTGGCAAACTTGCCTCCTGGCAGTAAACCAATTGGGTGTAAGTGAATTTTCAAAAGAAAATTAAAACCCGATGGATCTATCGACAAGTACAAGGCTAGATTAGTAGCTAAGGGTTATCGACAAAAAAAAAAGGACTTGACTACTTCGATACTTATTCACCAGTAACAAAAATAACTTCCCTTCAGATGTTGATTGCAATTGCAGTATTGCATAACTTAGATATATATCAAATGGATGTCAAGACTACATTCTTAAATGGTGAATTAAATGAAAAAATATATATGGAGCAACCTGAAGGATTTATAGTCAAGGGCCAAGAACACAAAGTGTGTAAATTGGTAAAATTCTTATACGGTCTAAAGCAGGCCCTAAAACAATAGCATGAGAAATTTGATAGTGTCATGATCAAAGATGGGTTCACTATCAATGAATGCGATAAGTGTGTTTACACTAAAACAGTTGAAAATGCGTGTATCATTGTTTGTCATTATGTAGACGACATGTTGATACTTGGGACTAATATTGAAATTATTAAGTCCACTAAAAGAATGTTATCCAACAGTTTTGACATGAAGGATCTGGGGGTTGCTGATGTAATTTTAGGAATTAAATCATCAGAACACCAGATAGAGTCAGTCTATCTCAATCTCACTACGTGGATAAGATGATATAAAATTCAAGGATCTTGGGATAAAGGAGAATACAAATTCTTTTCTCCCACACATCCACCTTCATAAAAATACAGGAACTAGAATAGGCCAGTTGGAGTATTCTCAGATTATCAGAAGTCTAATGTATTTGATGAATTGCACTAATCCCGATATTGCTTACGCTGTAAGCAAGTTAAGCAGATGCACTAGTAACCCTAGTGATGAATATTGGACTGCTCTACTACGAGTATTGGGTTACGTATCACATACCAAGGAATATGCCTTGAGATATGGACAGTATCCATCTCTACTTGAAGGATACAGTGATGCTAGTTGGATTGCAGATTCTGAGAAATCAAAATTAACTAGCGGATACGTATTTATTCTAGGAGGAGCAGCAGTATCTTGAAAATCTTCCAACAAACATGCATTACCCGTTCCAATATGGAATCGGAGTTCATAGCCTTAGATAAGGCCGGAGAAGAAGCAGAATGGCTTCGACAATTTTTGGAAGATATACCATTATGGCAAAAGCTAATGCCCGCTATATGCATACACTACGATATCAAGCAGCTATATGTAGGGCACAAAATGTTATATACAATTGTAAGTCTAGACATATTCGTCGTAAACATAATACTGTGAAGCAGTTGCTCTCAAATGGAATTATCTCTATTGACTTTGTCTCGTCAAAAGATAATTTAACGGATCCGCTTACTAAAGGTTTAAGTGGAGAGCGAATAAACTGCATATTGAGAGGAATGGGTCTAAAAGCCTAACCTTATCGAGTCAGCTTAATGGAAACCTCACTTAGCGACTGAAAATCCCACGGATTAAGTTCAAGACGAAAAACTAATTATGATTGACTCAGCAAGTAAGCACTTGGGAGCTTGACTCCAATCCATTCCTAAGGTGCATATAAGTGCTTTCTACAAGTGGATTAAGGATAAGCTTAACGCTTTTAATGATGCTTATATCTTGTTACTAAACAAGTGGAGTAGAGTAGACTACTTTTAATAGGACGATCACCTATGTGAGTATAGAGTTGGGTCGGCTTTTTGGGAATTTCAATGGAGGTTGCTATTCCCTAAAAATACTCTCTGAAATCAAGAACGTCCAGGTCAAAACAGACACAATCGAGAACCAAAGTTGATTTGAAAAGTCACTGTGTGAAGCTTGTTGACTTGGCTTACACTAGCGGCTAACAGTTCAAGACCCAGTTCACTGATTAGCCAGTAAATCCGATAAAGCTTTCGCTATGGAAGGTTCAAGATCTAGTTCACCTATCCTGATGCAGTTTCTTTTTCAAAGTACCTTTCACAATAGAGTCAGTCTCTTTGTGTGTCAATTCCTTAAATCTCCATTCATTGTGGGGGATTGTTGGAATATGAAGAATATATGTGAATCTTTGAATTGAATTACGGCGAGATCCGTTGATCGAATCAATTGGATAATGGTTGGAGTGTGTTCTCCTTCCATTGGGGATGAGGTATATTTACATGTTCAATTCCGACTTCGAATGAATGAGATATTCAAGTCTAAAGATTGCCTAATTCAAAGCTAAAATGGAACTAAAAGTAGCTAAAGACATTTAGTCCCACATTGGCCATGAGATGGAAGTTTGAAGTGTTTAAATAGAGAAAAATGGAAACAAAAAGGCGTGCCCTTTGGATACTTAGAGTTTTTCGCGCGCGATTGGGAGGAAACCATGCCCACATATGCGCGCGCGCCGCTGCTGGCGCCAGCCGGCCGGCGCCGGCTCGGGCTCGGGTTCGGGTTCCCTACCCGGTCCGATTCTTTTTGAATCGGGTCTCACGGGTATGGGTCACGCGGATCATACCCGCTCTGCCTCCGGATCCGAACCGCCCAGCGCAACGGCTGTCTGTAAACCATCGCGGCGGTTGAATGGTTGAAACGAACCATTGCAACGGTTCAGACCGAACCGTTGCAACTGTTGGTTGGGTTCGGACCAAAGTACCCCTCCCGGAGCGCTATAAATAGCGCTCCGATTTTCTCAATTAAGACACACCAACAAGAAATCTACCTTCTAAACTCAATCTGAAGGAGATCATCTCTCTCTCTCAGTCTTAAAGTAACTTCCAAAAAGGAAAGTGGGAAATTGTTGGCCCAAAGGCCTATCACCCTAGTTTTGATGATGATCAACTCATGAAGTTATGATTACTAATGATCTTGTGTTTAATTAGTGACAGATTCCTTATCAAGATCTTAGTAGGTGTGGAGCTTCAACAAAGGATTTAAAGTCAAGTTGGAGCTAGCACCGGTCGATTCACGAGCCTATGCATCAAGACCACATCTAGAGATGAGCTCGGTGGATTGCATGTGGACCAAGTCAAGAAGATGAGAAGACTTCAAGTGAAGACTTCAAGAAGATGAAGACTTGAGTCTAGGTTTGTTTTTATAAGATTTGTTTTAGATAAAAATGTAAATGATAGAATAGTTGGTGGATTGCTCAAGTCTATATCACACACACACTCTTGATAGAACTCTTGATAGAATGATTTTCATAAAAGATTTTCATTTGTGATAAAATACAATTGGTTTTTGGTATTCATGTATACATATCTTATATCCAAAATCATGTTTAGAGCCTTATGTCAAAACTAGATATTCATCTTATTTGTGTAGTGGATCATATCCATACACACTATGCTTTAAAAGTATATCTTGTTTTTGTATTTGATGAGATTTTCCTTATGACAAAATATCTACTTTGGGTTTTGGTAATTCTTATATACATATCCTTTAACCAAAACAAGTTTAGTGCTTTATGTCAAAACTAGATATTTCATCTTGATTGTGTGGTGGATCATATCCATACACACTTTGCTTTATAAGTTCAAAATATCTTATTTTTGTATTTTGTGAAGTTATGGAAAAACAAGTTTTAGAAAAACATATTTTTAGAAAAACAGTTTTTATTTTGATTGAAACTATTTTTCTGGATTTACTGTGAATTTCTGGGATTTTATTAAGCCAAAAGACCAATCCTTAATCCCTATTTTCTGGTTCTGCCAGTTCTGTTTTTTTCAGAACTGACAGAGGCCGGTCGACCGGGTCGGTCGACCGGACGTGCACGACGTGCACGCCAGTGTGCACTGGAGATCGGTCGACCGGGCCGGTCGACCGTTTCAGAGAGCTTTGCTCTCGGGAATTATCGGTCGACCGGGCCGGTCGACCGACAGAGAGTTAACTCTCTTCTCCAGTTGCGCGGTCGACCGGAGGCTGCAACGGTCGGATTTTTGACCGTTGCCGGTCGACCGGACCGGTCGACCGGTAGCTCTGACAGAGCCCAACGGTCAGATTTTTCTGGCCTCTATAAAAGGGGGTTTTGTCATTGTTTTGAGCCAAGATTTTTGGAGACCTTAGAGCATGTTTTCTCATATTAATTCCAGAGGTTTTTCTCCACAAAAATAGTGAGCTAATACTTCCAATCAAAAGGGAAGATTTTACAAGAGTGTAAAAGTGATTTCTTGAGATTTTCACCAAAGATTCTTTTCCTTGATTTCTCACACTACACTTGAGCATCCATTGAGCTATTCATCCTATAGGAGAGTTGTAGTGAGAGTTTGTAATTGGTGATCAAGTGTTTAGATCACCAAGAGATCATTTCTTGTTCTTTGAGAAGGCGGACGGTTGTGTTCGCGGTTTGATTGAGGGTCCTAGTGAGGACTTGGTGTTGTTGGGTCCTAGTGAGGACTTGTAGCTTGAGGTGCGGCCTCGACGAGCCGGTGGGCTTGTGGTGTGTAAGGGACTAGAGAGTCCGAGGGCTTGTAGGTGTTGCGGCACCGAGGAGAGATCCGGTGGGATCTTGCATAGTGGAAATCCTTCGTGTGTCGAAGGCGGGGATGTAGAGCAAGTGTGCTCGAACCTCGAAACATACCCTTGTGTTTGCGATTGCTATCTCTTGCTCTCTTTCTCTTATTGTCTTATTTATATCTTGCATTACTTACATTGTCTTTACTATTACATGCTTGATATTCCCTTGTGCTTAATTGTTATATACTTGCGTGGGATTGCTTGATAACACTAGTATTCAACCAAGAGAGCCAACGCGGCACCTCAACCCATTCAAGGGGAATCTAGAGGAGTTTGTCCAGAGCCTCGCAAGGGGAATTCGGCAACACTCTTGTGTTATACATAAGTGTTTAATTAAAAGAAGTTTAATTTGGTCAACTTAGTTTTAATTCCGCATTATTTGTTCATTAGTGACCATTAGATTAGCCATCACCTATTCACCCCCCCTCTAGGTGATCTTACAATGGTATCAGAGCCAAGTGCTCTTGATATTGGGTCTAACAACCTAGAGTTAAAGATCCTACTTTTAGGCTAATCACAATATTTTGTACACACACCATGGACTTCATGTCACCACCCACCTTTGACACTCTTAACATCCAAATTTGGAAGGTTAAGATGTCTTTGTTCCTCAAAGGACTTGGCCTTAGTGTATATCTTGCCACAACTAATAAAGAATATTGCTTAAATGGTAAGAACATTGAGGCTAATGCAAAAGCCCTTCATGCTATTAAGTCAACCCTAAATGATGATTATTTATCTAGGGTTTCTAATGTTGAATCGGCTTTTGTAGTATGGAACATCATCACCTCCCTCGGCGAAAAAGATCTATACTATGCGGGGAGTGACTCGGACGTTGGAAGCGACACCTCCAACGCATGCTTTAGGTCCAAGGGGATGACCCCCTTGAGGTAAATTCCGAATCCGATGATGAGGACATGTCATATGATGAGCTATCTACTTTTTGTCATCTATTGCTTGAGAAATATGACATGATTAGAAAAGAAAATAAAAATTTGAAAAAGAACATTGCTTGCATGCATATAGAACAAGATTCATTTAGAAGTAACATTGCATGCTTAGAATTAGAAAATAATAATTTGAAAAAGGATTTTGATTGCTTGCTTAAAGAAAATGATTCTTTTAAATCTAAGATTGCATGCTTAGAAAAGGAAAATAAAGATTTGAAAAATGAGAATGTTTCCTTGATTGCTAAATTAAATGATTTGTGTGAAGGGAACACTATTTTGAAGGATAAGATCACTTTGGTGGAAAAACAAAAAGAAGTTGTTTTAAAAGAAAATATTACTTTGAAAAGAAAATTTGTTGAAAAAGAAAAAGATAATATTTCTCAAAAGAAAAAGAAAAATGATCATATATCTCATCATGCTTTTCATGCCACTTCAAATGAGATAAATAGTTTGAAAAATAAGATAATAATTTGAGCTCTAATTTGAGCACATGTGCATTCAATCATTCTAAGTTGGAATCTTTGTTTCAAAAGAAACAAGTTCCCCATGCTCATGCACATACACATCATGCTCATGCTTATGTCGCACATCACGATCACAATCACACTCATAAGCATCATGATAGGGTGTACACTTGTACACATTGTGGTCGCAAAGGCCATTTAGCAAAATATTGTTTTGATAAGAAGCATAACTTATATTTTGCTATGTCTAAAGGATTTTGGGTTCCTTATAATAAAGCTAACCCCAAAGGACCCAAGAAAATATGGGTACCAAAACCCCCACCCTTTGATTTTGATATAGGTGAGGGCTCTCACAAAACGTGAGAGATTTGGTGCCTTGATGGTGGGTGCAATTGAACTAAAATGACACATACTTGGAGCACCGCTATCAAGGATTTTGGTGGATCAACCACCATGCTAGGAGCTTTGGAGTTGGTAACAATTTCTAAACTCCTATTTCATTTATGTACATGCTTTTATTTTCATAATATCATTCATAGCATGTTCATGTTTTTAAGATTTTATGTGCTTCATGTGGCATTTACATACTTAAATGTAGAATGTGTCAAAACTTGCATTTGTACATATATGAATAGTGAACTACAATTGACTCATACATATTTGAACTTCATGCTCATTTGTATCCACTATATGCATGTGTATAGGCTAGTTTTGATGATTCGGTCATTTATACTTGTTATGCCTATCTTTGATTTAACTTCATGTATATGTGTGTTTAATTCAAATCTAATAAATATACATGTATACCCGTGAGTCTCTAGCTTTCATGCAAATATTTGATAGACTTTTTTACAATTTTGGGATATGTATGTGTATTGTTAGATTTGTATAATTCATACATATACCATGAAGATTGTAGTTTTAATAAAAATGATTTTGTTTTTGATTTGATAACAATGATTTCTATGTGATTTGAGCTTCAATGACAACTTTCATGAAAATACTATTTACATAACCTTTGAACACTCATCTTTTATTCAAAAATATATTTATGAGCTTTATGGACTATGAGTGCTTGGATTTTTATGTACTTAGTCTCATTCATGAAAAACATATGATTTGACATATTTGAAGGATCTTTAACTAGTTTTCAAAAACAATTTATACTAGTTATGTATTCTTCAAATAGTTTGTGAGATTGTCACATGATTCAATTTTTCTTAAAATTTAATGCTTCATGATTTGAATATTAGTTTATATGTTAGTTTTTGTCAACACTAGGATTTATACTTGAACATATCATGGGCCTCAAAAAGATCTATTAGTAAGTGTACTTAAATGCTTATTTGAACCCTTGAAATGTACTTGTATTGCTTAGTTTTGATGATTCATACATATTAAACTTATGTTCACCTTTTGGATTTGATTTATGATCATGTGCCTTTTATTTCATGTATATGTGTGTTTGCCAAACCTTAAAATATACATGTATAACTCTTGAGTCTTTTGCCTTCAATGCAAATCCATTCATATAGACTCACTTGAGTTTAAGAGATATGTATGTATATTTCATGTATTGTCAAAACATACATATATCTTGACATATAGATTTTGTTTTCAATGATTTAATAAAAAAAAAATGTGAGATGATTTTGATGTTTATGATTTTCTAAGGAATATTGTACCTTATTGCCATTTTCATGATGCCATATTTCACATAACATTAGTACACTCACTTCTTTTGAAACTATTTGGACTTTATAGATTAGAGTGTTTGAGTGTTTTGTGTTTCATTGCTATTTCATGAAAATCCTTAGATTTATTCCTTGATAGAAGGATTTCGTACTAGTTGTTAAACACTCTCATTTAACTAGTTCGAATTCTTCATGTGTTGTTAATGCTAAGCTTAATTCAAATCTTATTTTTCAAGCTTATGCATTAGATTTTAAAATGGTATCAATATTTTTTATTTGATATCAAAGAGAAAATTCAAAATTTGTTTTGATAAAATAGAATTAATGATTTTGTTTTGATGAGAAAAATTCAAAATTTTGATTTGTATTGCCCCTCCTTGACTTCTTTATTTTTGACATAAAGGGGGAGAAAATTTGTTGATTTGATTTTACTTTGAACCCTTTGTTGATGATTGACAAAAAGGGGGAGAAGTATTTGTGTTTTTGTTTTGATATATATGCATGATTTCCTTGCTTAAGGGGGAGAAGTATTTGTCCTTCTTACTTAAGGGGAATTAAGATTTGTATTTATGCATATGTGTTTTAATTTATGCAAATAGGAGTAAAAAGATTTTGATTTATGCTTGTTGCATCTCCATATTTGCATCCATATTCATGTGCTTCATGATCATATTTATTATTTATTTTGTATGCATGAGTTAAGGGGGAGCTTCTTTGAAGCTTTACTTTAATCCATGCATATATAACGTCATGAGTTTTGTCATCATCAAAAAGGGGAGATTGTTGGCCCAAAGGCCTATCACCCTAGTTTTGATGATGATCAACTCATGAAGTTATGATTACTAATGATCTTGTGTTTAATTAGTGACAGATTCCTTATCAAGATCTTAGTAGGTGTGGAGCTTCAACAAAGGATTTAAAGTCAAGTTGGAAGCTAGCACCGGTCGATTCACGAGCCTATGCATCAAGACCACATCTAGAGATGAGCTCGGTGGATTGCATGTGGACCAAGTCAAGAAGATGAGAAGACTTCAAGTGAAGACTTCAAGAAGATGAAGACTTGAGTCTAGGTTTGTTTTTATAAGATTTGTTTTAGATAAAAATGTAAAGGATAGAATAGTTGGTGGATTGCTCAAGTCTATATCACACACACACTCTTGATAGAACTCTTGATAGAATGATTTTCATAAAAGATTTTCATTTGTGATAAAATACAATTTGGTTTTTGGTATTCATGTATACATATCTTATATCCAAAACCATGTTTAGAGCCTTATGTCAAAAACTAGATATTCATCTTATTTGTGTAGTGGATCATATCCATACACACTATGCTTTAAAAGTATATCTTGTTTTTGTATTTGATGAGATTTTCCTTATGACAAAATATCTACTTTGGGTTTTGGTAATTTCTTATATACATATCCTTTAACCAAAACAAGTTTAGTGCTTTATGTCAAAAACTAGATATTTCATCTTGATTGTGTGGTGGATCATATCCATACACACTTTGCTTTATAAGTTCAAAATATCTTGTTTTTGTATTTTGTGAAGTTATGGAAAAACAAGTTTTAGAAAAACATATTTTTAGAAAAACAGTTTTTATTTTGATTGAAACTATTTTTCTGGATTTACTGTGAATTTCTGGGATTTTATTAAGCCAAAAGACCAATCCTTAATCCCTATTTTCTGGTTCTGCCAGTTCTGTTTTTTTCAGAACTGACAGAGGCCGGTCGACGGGTCGGTCGACCGGACGTGCACGACGTGCACGCCAGTGTGCACTGGAGATCGGTCGACCGGGCCGGTCGACCGTTTCAGAGAGCTTTGCTCTCGGGAATTATCGGTCGACCGGGCCGGTCGACCGACAGAGAGTTAACTCTCTTCTCCAGTTGCGCGGTCGACCGGAGGCTGCAACGGTCGGATTTTTGACCGTTGCCGGTCGACCGGACAGGTCGACCGGTAGCTCTGACAGAGCCCAACGGTCAGATTTTTCTGGCCTCTATAAAAGGGGTTTTGTCATTGTTTTGAGCCAAGATTTTTGGAGACCTTAGAGCCTGTTTTCTCATATTCATTCCAGAGGTTTTTCTCCACAAAAATAGTGAGCTAATACTTCCAATCAAAAGGGAAGATTTTACAAGAGTGTAAAGTGATTTCTTGAGATTTTCACCAAAGATTCTTTTCCTTGATTTCTCACACTACACTTGAGCATCCATTGAGCTATTCATCCTATAGGAGAGTTGTAGTGAGAGTTTGTAATTGGTGATCAAGTGTTTAGATCACAAGAGATCATTTCTTGTTCTTTGAGAAGGCGGACGGTTTGTGTTCGCGGTTTGATTGAGGGTCCTAGTGAGGACTTGGTGTTGTTGGGTCCTAGTGAGAACTTGTAGCTTGAGGTGCGGCCTCGACGAGCCGGTGGGCTTGTGGTGTGTAAGGGACTAGAGAGTCCGAGGGCTTGTAGGTGTTGCGGCACCGAGGAGAGATCCGGTGGGATCTTGCATAGTGGAAATCCTTCGTGTGTCGAAGGCGGGGATGTAGAGCAAGTGTGCTCGAACCTCGAAACATACCCTTGTGTTTGCGATTGCTATCTCTTGCTCTCTTTCTCTTATTGTCTTATTTATATCTTGCATTACTTACATTGTCTTTACTATTACATGCTTGATATTCCCTTGTGCTTAATTGTTATATACTTGCGTGGGATTGCTTGATAACACTAGTATTCAACCAAGAGAGCCAACGCGGCACCTCAACCCATTCAAGGGGAATCTAGAGGAGTTTGTCCAGAGCCTCGCAAGGGGAATTCGGCAACACTCTTGTGTTATACATAAGTGTTTAATTAAAAGAAGTTTAATTTGGTCAACTTAGTTTAATTCCGCATTATTTGTTCATTAGTGACCATTAGATTAGCCATCACCTATTCACCCCCCCTCTAGGTGATCTTACAATTGGTATCAGAGCCAAGTGCTCTTGATATTGGGTCTAACAACCTAGAGTTAAAGATCCTACTTTAGGCTAATCACAATATTTTGTACACACACCATGGACTTCATGTCACCACCCACCTTTGACACTCTTAACATCCAAATTTGGAAGGTTAAGATGTCTTTGTTCCTCAAAGGACTTGGCCTTAGTGTATATCTTGCCACAACTAATAAAGAATATTGCTTAAATGGTAAGAACATTGAGGCTAATGCAAAAGCCCTTCATGCTATTAAGTCAACCCTAAATGATGATTATTTATCTAGGGTTTCTAATGTTGAATCGGCTTTTGTAGTATGGAACATCATCACCTCCCTCGGCGAAAAAGATCTATACTATGCGGGGAGTGACTCGGACGTTGGAAGCGACACCTCCAACGCATGCTTTATGGTCCAAGGGGATGACCCCCTTGAGGTAAATTCCGAATCCGATGATGAGGACATGTCATATGATGAGCTATCTACTTTTTGTCATCTATTGCTTGAGAAATATGACATGATTAGAAAAGAAAATAAAAATTTGAAAAAGAACATTGCTTGCATGCATATAGAACAAGATTCATTTAGAAGTAACATTGCATGCTTAGAATTAGAAAATAATAATTTGAAAAAGGATTTTGATTGCTTGCTTAAAGAAAATGATTCTTTAAATCTAAGATTGCATGCTTAGAAAAGGAAAATAAACATTTGAAAATGAGAATGTTTCCTTGATTGCTAAATTAAATGATTTGTGTGAAGGGAACACTATTTTGAAGGATAAGATCACTTTGGTGGAAAAACAAAAAGAAGTTGTTTTAAAAGAAAATATTACTTTGAAAAGAAAATTTGTTGAAAAAGAAAAAGATAATATTTCTCAAAAGAAAAAGAAAAATGATCATATATCTCATCATGCTTTTCATGCCACTTCAAATGAGATAAATAGTTTGAAAAATAAGATAAATAATTTGAGCTCTAATTTGAGCACATGTGCATTCAATCATTCTACGTTGGAATCTTTGTTTCAAAAGAAACAAGTTCCCCATGCTCATGCACATACACATCATGCTCATGCTTATGTCGCACATCACGATCACAATCACACTCATAAGCATCATGATAGGGTGTACACTTGTACACATTGTGGTCGCAAAGGCCATTTAGCAAAATATTGTTTTGATAAGAAGCATAACTTATATTTTGCTATGTCTAAAGGATTTTGGGTTCCTTATAATAAAGCTAACCCCAAAGGACCCAAGAAAATATGGGTACCAAAACCCCCACCCTTTGATTTTGATGTAGGTGAGGGCTCTCACAAAACGTGAGAGATTTGGTGCCTTGATGGTGGGTGCAATTGAACTAAAATGACACATACTTGGAGCACCGCTATCAAGGAATTTTGGTGGATCAACCACCATGCTAGGAGCTTTGGAGTTGGTAACAATTTCTAAACTCCTATTTCATTTATGTACATGCTTTTATTTTCATAATATCATTCATAGCATGTTCATGTTTTTAAGATTTTATGTGCTTCATGTGGCATTTACATACTTAAATGTAGAATGTGTCAAAACTTGCATTTGTACATATATGAATAGTGAACTACAATTGACTCATACATATTTGAACTTCATGCTCATTTGTATCCACTATATGCATGTGTATAGGCTAGTTTTGATGATTCGGTCATTTATACTTGTTATGCCTATCTTTGATTTAACTTCATGTATATGTGTGTTTAATTCAAATCTAATAAATATACATGTATACCCGTGAGTCTCTAGCTTTCATGCAAATATTTGATAGACTTTTTTACAATTTTGGGATATGTATGTGTATTGTTAGATTTGTATAATTCATACATATACCATGAAGATTGTAGTTTTTAATAAAAATGATTTTGTTTTTGATTTGATAACAATGATTTCTATGTGATTTGAGCTTCAATGACAACTTTCATGAAAATACTATTTACATAACCTTTGAACACTCATCTTTTATTCAAAAATATATTTATGAGCTTTATGGACTATGAGTGCTTGGATTTTTATGTACTTAGTCTCATTCATGAAAAAACATATGATTTGACATATTTGAAGGATCTTTAACTAGTTTTAAAAAACAATTTATACTAGTTATGTATTCTTCAAATAGTTTGTGAGATTGTCACATGATTCAATTTTTCTTAAAATTTAATGCTTCATGATTTGAATATTAGTTTATATGTTAGTTTTTGTCAACACTAGGATTTATACTTGAACATATCATGGGCCTCAAAAAGATCTATTAGTAAGTGTACTTAAATGCTTATTTGAACCCTTGAAATGTACTTGTATTGCTTAGTTTTGATGATTCATACATATTTAAACTTATGTTCACCTTTTGGATTTGATTTATGATCATGTGCCTTTTATTTCATGTATATGTGTGTTTTGCCAAACCTTAAAATATACATGTATAACTCTTGAGTCTTTTGCCTTCAATGCAAATCCATTCATATAGACTCACTTGAGTTTAAGAGATATGTATGTATATTTCATGTATTGTCAAAACATACATATATCTTGACATATAGATTTTGTTTTCAATGATTTAATAAAAAAAAATGTGAGATGATTTTGATGTTTATGATTTTCTAAGGAATATTGTACCTTATTGCCATTTTCATGATGCCATGTTTCACATAACATTAGTACACTCACTTCTTTTGAAACTATTTGGACTTTATAGATTAGAGTGTTTGAGTGTTTTGTGTTTCATTGCTATTTCATGAAAATCCTTAGATTTATTCCTTGATAGAAGGATTTCGTACTAGTTGTTAAATACTCTCATTTAACTAGTTCGAATTCTTCATGTGTTGTTAATGCTAAGCTTAATTCAAATCTTATTTTTCAAGCTTATGCATTAGATTTTAAAATGGTATCAATATTTTTTATTGATATCAAAGAGAAAATTCAAAATTTGTTTTGATAAAATAGAATTAATGATTTTGTTTTGATGAGAAAAATTCAAAATTTTTGATTTGTATTGCCCCTCCTTGACTTCTTTATTTTTGACATAAAGGGGGAGAAAATTTGTTGATTTGATTTTACTTTGAACCCTTTGTTGATGATTGACAAAAGGGGGAGAAGTATTTGTGTTTTTGTTTTGATATATATGCATGATTTCCTTGCTTAAGGGGGAGAAGTATTTGTCCTTCTTACTTAAGGGGAATTAAGATTTGTATTTATGCATATGTGTTTTAATTTATGCAAATAGGAGTAAAAAGATTTTGATTTATGCTTGTTGCATCTCCATATTTGCATCCATATTCATGTGCTTCATGATCATATTTATTATTTATTTTGTATGCATGAGTTAAGGGGGAGCTTCTTTGAAGCTTTACTTTAATCCATGCATATATAACGTCATGAGTTTTGTCATCATCAAAAAGGGGGAGATTGTTGGCCCAAAGGCCTATCACCCTAGTTTTGATGATGATCAACTCATGAAGTTATGATTACTAATGATCTTGTGTTTAATTAGTGACAGATTCCTTATCAAGATCTTAGTAGGTGTGGAGCTTCAACAAAGGATTTAAAGTCAAGTTGGAAGCTAGCACCGGTCGATTCACGAGCCTATGCATCAAGACCACATCTAGAGATGAGCTCGGTGGATTGCATGTGGACCAAGTCAAGAAGATGAGAAGACTTCAAGTGAAGACTTCAAGAAGATGAAGACTTGAGTCTAGGTTTGTTTTTATAAGATTTGTTTTAGATAAAAATGTAAAGGATAGAATAGTTGGTGGATTGCTCAAGTCTATATCACACACACACTCTTGATAGAACTCTTGATAGAATGATTTTCATAAAAGATTTTCATTTGTGATAAAATACAATTTGGTTTTGGTATTCATGTATACATATCTTATATCCAAAACCATGTTTAGAGCCTTATGTCAAAAACTAGATATTCATCTTATTTGTGTAGTGGATCATATCCATACACACTATGCTTTAAAAGTATATCTTGTTTTTGTATTTGATGAGATTTTCCTTATGACAAAATATCTACTTTGGTTTTGGTAATTTCTTATATACATATCCTTTAACCAAAACAAGTTTAGTGCTTTATGTCAAAAACTAGATATTTCATCTTGATTGTGTGGTGGATCATATCCATACACACTTTGCTTTATAAGTTCAAAATATCTTGTTTTTGTATTTTGTGAAGTTATGGAAAAACAAGTTTTAGAAAAACATATTTTTAGAAAAACAGTTTTTATTTTGATTGAAACTATTTTTCTGGATTTACTGTGAATTTCTGGGATTTTATTAAGCCAAAAGACCAATCCTTAATCCCTATTTTCTGGTTCTGCCAGTTCTGTTTTTTTCAGAACTGACAGAGGCCGGTCGACCGGGTCGTCGACCGGACGTGCACGACGTGCACGCCAGTGTGCACTGGAGATCGGTCGACCGGGCCGGTCGACCGTTTCAGAGAGCTTTGCTCTCGGGAATTATCGGTCGACCGGGCCGGTCGACCGACAGAGAGTTAACTCTCTTCTCCAGTTGCGCGGTCGACCGGAGGCTGCAACGGTCGGATTTTTGACCGTTGCCGGTCGACCGGACCGGTCGACCGGTAGCTCTGACAGAGCCCAACGGTCAGATTTTTCTGGCCTCTATAAAGGGGGTTTTGTCATTGTTTTGAGCCAAGATTTTTGGAGACCTTAGAGCCTGTTTTCTCATATTCATTCAGAGGTTTTTCTCCACAAAAATAGTGAGCTAATACTTCCAATCAAAAGGGAAGATTTTACAAGAGTGTAAAAGTGATTTCTTGAGATTTTCACCAAAGATTCTTGTAATACCCTGTTCCCGGAATACGTACTTGGTTTCGTATTCTGATTTTCGATCGTATTTTTCGATTTGTTTCCTGTATTTATTCTGTATCATGAATTCCTTACACGAGTATTTTATATTGGATTTGGATTCGTGGACTCGGATTCAGCCCTAGTCGGAGCCGAGGGCCCGATCATAGCATATTCTTCGACTTGGTATTTCTGACGTGTAGAATTGACCGATTTCAATTTTAAATATTGTTTTTCAATATATTAGATTTTCTGTGATTTTCTGGATTTTTCTGGAATTAAATTGAATTTCTTCAAAACCGGTGTCGGCCAGTACCGCTGACCGATTCCCGAATTTTTAATTCCCAAATAGTTTAGAATTTCATGATGGTTCTTTAGACTTTATTTCTCGGAATCGTATTTTCTGTCTATATTCTTTTTCTGAGAATTTTATGATTTTATGGAAATTCTTTCGGAGTCGGTAAATAACTGATTCCGGGATTTTTAATTTTAAAACTATACAGTATTTCTTCAAACGGATTTCACTATTGGTCTTTATATATTATTCTTGATTTTTGGTAAAATTTCCAGATCATTCCGAGATACTTGAATTTCGGGCATTTTTCCAATAATTGCAAATTCCATTTCCACCTTGTCATGCCACCTCATTTCCCACTCACACTTCACCTAACCCCACTCATTCTCTCTCCTTCCCATGGCCGGCCAAGTGGCAAGAGGGGTGACACCTCATGCTTCCTCTTTTACACAAGGCCCCCTCCTTTCTACACAAATTCCATCTCCTTTACAATCATCCCAAACTATAAATTTCTTTTCAATTGCAAATCACCCCTTTTCTTCCTCCTTCACTTCAACAAGAGAGACTCCTCCAAAATCCCCATTTCCTCCACCAAACCCTAGCACCAAGAAACCCCAAACTCTTCACCTCCATCTCAAGACTTCAAGAACTCATCAAGGGCTTCAACAAGGACTTCACCTTCAACCTCCAACTCCCAAGGCAACACCAAGATCTACTCCTTCAACTCAAGCTTCAACAACTTGGTGGATTGAAGCCATCTTCTCCTCCATTGGATCAAGCTCCAAATTGAACCCATCCAAGTGAGTACCTTACTCACCAAGACCTAGATAACTCCTCATATACTTGTGATGAAAACCCTTGCACACTTATACTATAAAAATTCCATTTTTAGGTCATCAAGAACTAAATCTAATCTTTCCATGTGAAATTATCTACTCTCCAAGGCTAGACCATCTTTTGTGTGCTTGTATTGGTAGATCAGGTCCCCCCATGACATAAAAATCCTATCTTTAGACCATTAAATCGAACCCCCCAAAAATCTGATTTTTCTGCCTTAACAACAGCAGATTTCAGAGGATCGGTCGACCGGCAGTCGACCGATCACTCGACCGTTGTGCACAACGTGCACAACTTTGAGCTGGCGGTCGACCGGCAGTCGACCGATGACTCGACCGGCTAAGGAATTTGTTGTGGACCAGTCGACCGGCAGTCGACCGGCCAAACCTGGAGCTCACGCACTTTGTACGGTCGATCGGCAGTCGACCGGGCCTCGACCGTTAGTTCAATCCCCAGTCGACCGGCAGTCGACCGGAGGTCGACCGATAGCCTAATTCTGGGCCAGAATTTCTGACTCTTTTCCCTTTCTGATTTTGGTCCTTCCCTGATACATATATGACATATTAGCCTTGTTTATGCTTCATACTTGTATTGCATGACATGTTACATAATGGATCTTATGCTTGGTTCATGTGAATGTACCTTGTACTCAGGGATCTATTACTTGTAGTACATCACCCTAGTCACCTCATCTTGTCATGCTTGTGTATGCCCACGCGATTGCTTGTCTTATTCTTGTACTTGTACCTTGCCGTGTTATTAATCTTTCCTTATTCTATAGCATGCGTGGCAGACCCTTCGAGGTCGTTGAACCCTAAGTTATTTCCTATGTTTCCACTTGCCTTACTTTATTACAGCCTTGTCAGTTATTTACTTCCTTTTAACACATGTATATCACATGACACCCTACATGTTATCACTTGACCCATTGACATGCCACCACCTTGTTAGACCCTCCGGTTATGTCATGATTGACCCGGTCAACTATTTATTCATTGTTATGTTTTATTGCTTGTTATATATCACCACCTTGTCATGCTATCCCTTAAACCAAGCATGATACATTTGACTATATGATTATCTTGTTTACGGGAACCCTGCCTTGTTTTATGGAACTAAGTGCCACACCATACTCAGTGGGGGCCACATCTAGAATCCACTCCCTCAGAACAAAGTGCCACATGGAACAAAGTGCCACACCACACGGTGGGGGCCACCTCTTGAATCCATGGGGCCACCTCTTGAATCTGTAGGGCTATTACTGTCATGTTCACCTTTTTCCTGTAAACTGATAATCCTTAATAAGCTACAACTTGTATGGGGTATGGGTGGAAGTGATGGATGCCGGAATGATACCTTGCTTATAGTAGGTGGGTGATACATGGTAGATTACTGTTAGTGGGACCTTGGGCCCACATTATATGACTGTTAGGGGACTTTGGGCCTCCAAACCGGTTCCAGGTGTATGGAAACTACTATAAGAAGTGTTATCAGTTCTCCATCTACTTCCGATAACGACCCTCGACTTTCTTATATATGGATGTATGTGAGTTGGGATCGATACCGAGACACATACCTAGATATATGGGTTAGGCGAGTAATAATAATAAGAATTGATACTGTTATGAACATTGTTATGATTCTTGATATTCCAGGCATGTTTCCAGTTATGTTCCCAGTTGTGACACTTATTATGATTTCCATGATTCTAGTGATGATTCCGGTCTTGACTATTACTTGTTCCTGTTTTGGATTTATTGTTGTACCTGCTATGTATTCTCGTTTTGACTATCGTATGATATGCAACTCTGATTCTATACGCTTGATTTCCTGTGGCATGAGATAAGGGTATATGTATGAGGGTTTCCTTGTTTGGATTATTCCTTCGATGTACTAGTCTCATGGGACAGTAACTTAAGCATATATAATCACTTTTGCTTGAAATCAGTTTCACTTGTATTTCCTGCTTTACGATTATGTTATGTCCGTTCTTATATACCATGCTTGTATTCTGACCCCATTCATGTCTCTTAGCCATTTGGCAGTAGTTCATTTATTGTTATATGTCTTGACCCCTTGGATTTGCACATTCAGGTTCTGTAGCTAGATCGGAGTGGAGTCACCCATCGTAGATCGAGCTCTTCCTGCGAGCAGGCATCCCAGCTCCAGATCCTTGTGCCTGACTCCTTTTGACTCACGGGATCTCCATCCTACTCGTGAGCTCTTTTGTATTTTTGCTGTATACTTCACTTTTGGACTTGTATGATAAAAGACATATGTATTATGTAATGTTTATCATACCGTGATGGCTTTGTATAGTACCTTTATGTTGGCATAGGTGTGTATACCGCGCTTTGTGATGCACTCTGATCATTTCTTGTGGTACTTTATGCTTAGCGTATATACGTGGGGGCCTTTCCTGACCTACGTATATACGTTGCAGTGACGTCCCCGTATCTGTGGAATTGGGGCGTTACAGGTTGGTATCAGAGCCTAGGCTCTCAGACCTAAAAGTACAAACAAGTAGCAAATTCTAGTAATTTGCGGATGCCAACATCAATGTACAAAGTTGTCTAGTCCCTTTGAATTATCTCGTTCTTCTTGATTCCATCCCTCATATCCTAAAATCCTTCCATTTCCTTCTCCAGCTCCTTCCAGTCTATCCATACCTAGTATCGATGGAGAGGAGATCGGGTCGCAGCAACTCGGGATCAGCATCGAATGGAGCAGCGGGAGAGAGTGTGGATATATTGAGGGTTATCCAGATGATGATGGAAAACCAGCAACAGCAGATGGAAAATCAGCAGCAGCAGACCGAGCTTCTCCGGCAAGAGATAGCAGCACCTAAGGGACAGAGGCCGGGGAACATATCAGACTTCAGGAGGCTGCAGCCAGCCATATTCACGGGTGGAGAGAAACCCTTGGAGGCTGAGCAATGGCTGACGGACACATCGGACTTATTGATTGCAGCCAGAATTCCAGAGGAGAACCGAGTGGAGGTTGCCAAGATCCAGCTGAAGGATATAGCCAGGACTTGGTGGCTAGCAGAGGAGGCCAGGTTGGAGAAGCCTGTCACTTGGGACACCTTCTCCAAGAGCTTTTACAGCAGATTCTTCCCTGTCACAGCTCAGAAGGACATGGAAGAGCAATTCATCAGACTTCGGCAGGGGAGTAAGTCCGTGGATGAGTATGCCGCGGAGTTTCTCAGATTGAGCCGCTTCGCCCCGTACATGGTAACGGATGAAGAGAAGCGGGCAAGCAGATTTCAGCAGGGCCTGCAGGTGGACCTACAAGTATACTTGATGCCCCTGCAGCTGAAGACATATTCAGAGGTTCTCACCATAGCTCGAGAAGTAGAGCGTGGACTGGAGAAGAAGAAGGAGAATCAGATGAAGAGCCGAGCCAAGAAGAGGCCTTTTGAGTTGATGGATGAGGAGGATGCGGATAGGGCAACCCAGGGCCCGATGATGAAGAGACCATTCCAGACCCCTCTTCCTCAGATCACATGCAATTTCTGCCACAGACCCGGACATTACAGGAGAGATTGTCGGGTGGCCAATGGATTATGTTTGGCATGTGGGGCAAGAGGTCATGCGCTAAGGGATTGCCGGTACAGGAGGTTTGAGCATACGGCACCAGTTAGACCAGCTCTTCCAGATCCAGCACATCCAGTCCCAGCACTTCCAGCACCGCCACTGAGGAGAAACCCAGAGCCCGTTGACCGGAGAGCCCCATTTCCACCCCAACGGTATGATCATCAGTAGAGAGGGATGAGAGCCAGAGCAGATCAGGGCAGAGGCCAAGTTCACTTCATGGCAGCAGAGGCTTCAGGTGTTGCAGCAGGGTGGGAAGATCAGTATCCAGATCAGGAGCCTTAGGATTTCATGGTAACCACTACCCCATTTCTTGTATTTGAGTTAGTTATCTTTCTTAATATTTTTTCCATTGTCATTCTATCATTGTTCATTCTAGTCCTTCTTGTGTTTATCTTATCCTCTGTTTTGGTTTTAGTTTTATGATGCCTTTATTCGTGCCTTCGTCCTCCTTGTATTCAATTTGCCTCCTTAACGAAATTGCGAGGACGCAATTTTTTGTAAGGTGGGTAGATTGTAATACCCTGTTCCGGAATACGTACTTGGTTTCGTATTCTGATTTTCGATCGTATTTTTTCGATTTGTTTCCTGTATTTATTCTGTATCATGAATTCCTTACACGAGTATTTTATATTGGATTTGGATTCGTGGACTCGGATTCAGCCCTAGTCGGAGCCGAGGGCCCGATCATAGCATATTCTTCGACTTGGTATTTCTGACGTGTAGAATTGACCGATTTCAATTTTAAATATTGTTTTTCAATATATTAGATTTTCTGTGATTTCTGGATTTTTCTGGAATTAAATTGAATTTCTTCAAAACCGGTGTCGGCCAGTACCGCTGACCGATTCCCGAATTTTTAATTCCCAAACAGTTTAGAATTTCATGATGGTTCTTTAGACTTTATTTCTCGGAATCGTATTTTCTGTCTATATTCTTTTTCTGAGATTTTATGATTTTATGGAAATTCTTTCGGAGTCGGTAAATAACTGATTCCGGAATTTTTAATTTTAAAACTATACAGTATTTCTTCGAACGGATTTCACTATTGGTCTTTATATATTATTCTTGATTTTTGGTAAAATTTCCAGATCATTCCGAGATACTTGAATTTCGGGCATTTTTTCCAATAATTGCAAATTCCATTTTCCACCTTGTCATGCCACCTCATTTCCCACTCACACTTCACCTAACCCCACTCATTCTCTCTCCTTCCCATGGCCGGCCAAGTGGCAAGAGGGGTGACACCTCATGCTTCCTCTTTTACACAAGGCCCCCTCCTTTCTACACAAATTCCATCTCCTTTACAATCATCCCAAACTATAAATTTCTTTTCAATGCAAATCACCCCTTTTCTTCCTCCTTCACTTCAACAAGAGAGACTCCTCCAAAATCCCCATTTCCTCCACCAAACCCTAGCACCAAGAAACCCCAAACTCTTCACCTCCATCTCAAGACTTCAAGAACTCATCAAGGGCTTCAACAAGGACTTCACCTTCAACCTCCAACTCCCAAGGCAACACCAAGATCTACTCCTTCAACTCAAGCTTCAACAACTTGGTGGATTGAAGCCATCTTCTCCTCCATTGGATCAAGCTCCAAATTGAACCCATCCAAGTGAGTACCTTACTCACCAAGACCTAGATAACTCCTCATATACTTGTGATGAAAACCCTTGCACACTTATACTATAAAAATTCCATTTTTAGGTCATCAAGAACTAAATCTAATCTTTCCATGTGAAATTATCTACTCTCAAGGCTAGACCATCTTTTGTGTGCTTGTATTGGTAGATCAGGTCCCCCCATGACATAAAAATCCTATCTTTAGACCATTAAATCGAACCCCCCAAAAATCTGATTTTTCTGCCTTAACAACAGCAGATTTCAGAGGATCGGTCGACCGGCAGTCGACCGATCACTCGACCGTTGTGCACAACGTGCACAACTTTGAGCTGGCGGTCGACCGGCAGTCGACCGATGACTCGACCGGCTTAAGGAATTTGTTGTGGACCAGTCGACCGGCAGTCGACCGGCCAAACCTGGAGCTCACGCACTTTGTACGGTCGACCGGCAGTCGACCGGGCCTCGACCGTTAGTTCAATCCCCAGTCGACCGGCAGTCGACCGGAGGTCGACCGATAGCCTAATTCTGGGCCAGAATTTCTGACTCTTTTCCCTTTCTGATTTTGGTCCTTCCCTGATACATATATGACATATTAGCCTTGTTTATGCTTCATACTTGTATTGCATGACATGTTACATAATGGATCTTATGCTTGGTTCATGTGATGTACCTTGTACTCAGGGATCTATTACTTGTAGTACATCACCCTAGTCACCTCATCTTGTCATGCTTGTGTATGCCCACGCGATTGCTTGTCTTATTCTTGTACTTGTACCTTGCCGTGTTATTAATCTTTCCTTATTCTATAGCATGCGTGGCAGACCCTTCGAGGTCGTTGAACCCTAAGTTATTTCCTATGTTTCCACTTGCCTTACTTTATTACAGCCTTGTCAGTTATTTACTTCCTTTTAACACATGTATATCACATGACACCCTACATGTTATCACTTGACCCATTGACATGCCACCACCTTGTTAGACCCTCCGGTTATGTCATGATTGACCCGGTCAACTATTTATTCATTGTTATGTTTTATTGCTTGTTATATATCACCACCTTGTCATGCTATCCCTTAAACCAAGCATGATACATTTGACTATATGATTATCTTGTTTACGGGAACCCTGCCTTGTTTTATGGAACTAAGTGCCACACCATACTCAGTGGGGGCCACCTCTAGAATCCACTCCCTCAGAACAAAGTGCCACATGGAACAAAGTGCCACACCACACGGTGGGGGCCACCTCTTGAATCCATGGGGGCCACCTCTTGAATCTGTAGGGCTATTACTGTCATGTTCACCTTTTTCCCGTAAACTGATAATCCTTAATAAGCTACAACTTGTATGGGGTATGGGTGGAAGTGATGGATGCCGGAATGATACCTTGCTTATAGTAGGTGGGTGATACATGGTAGATTACTGTTAGTGGGACCTTGGGCCCACATTATATGACTGTTAGGGGGACTTTGGGCCTCCAAACCGGTTCCAGGTGTATGGAAACTACTATAAGAAGTGTTATCAGTTCTCCATCTACTTCCGATAACGACCCTCGACTTTCTTATATATGGATGTATGTGAGTTGGGATCGATACCGAGACACATACCTAGATATATGGGTTAGGCGAGTAATAATAATAAGAATTGATACTGTTATGAACATTGTTATGATTCTTGATATTCCAGGCATGTTTCCAGTTATGTTCCCAGTTGTGACACTTATTATGATTTCCATGATTCTAGTGATGATTCCGGTCTTGACTATTACTTGTTCCTGTTTTGGATTTATTGTTGTACCTGCTATGTATTCTCGTTTTGACTATCGTATGATATGCAACTCTGATTCTATACGCTTGATTTCCTGTGGCATGAGATAAGGGTATATGTATGAGGGTTTCCTTGTTTGGATTATTCCTTCGATGTACTAGTCTCATGGGACAGTAACTTAAGCATATATAATCACTTTTGCTTGAAATCAGTTTCACTTGTATTTCCTGCTTTACGATTATGTTATGTCCGTTCTTATATACCATGCTTGTATTCTGACCCATTCATGTCTCTTAGCCATTTGGCAGTAGTTCATTTATTGTTATATGTCTTGACCCCTTGGATTTGCACATTCAGGTTCTGTAGCTAGATCGGAGTGGAGTCACCCATCGTAGATCGAGCTCTTCCTGCGAGCAGGCATCCCAGCTCCAGATCCTTGTGCCTGACTCCTTTTGACTCACGGGATCTCCATCCTACTCGTGAGCTCTTTTGTATTTTTGCTGTATACTTCACTTTTGGACTTGTATGATAAAAGACATATGTATTATGTAATGTTTATCATACCGTGATGGCTTTGTATAGTACCTTTATGTTGGCATAGGTGTGTATACCGCGCTTTGTGATGCACTCTGATCATTTCTTGTGGTACTTTATGCTTAGCGTATATACGTGGGGGCCTTTCCTGACCTACGTATATACGTTGCAGTGACGTCCCCGTATCTGTGGAATTGGGGCGTTACAATTCTTTTCCTTGATTTCTCACACTACACTTGAGCATCCATTGAGCTATTCATCCTATAGGAGAGTTGTAGTGAGAGTTTGTAATTGGTGATCAAGTGTTTTAGATCACCAAGAGATCATTTCTTGTTCTTTGAGAAGGCGGACGGTTGTGTTCGCGGTTTGATTGAGGGTCCTAGTGAGGACTTGGTGTTGTTGGGTCCTAGTGAGAACTTGTAGCTTGAGGTGCGGCCTCGACGAGCCGGTGGGCTTGTGGTGTGTAAGGGACTAGAGAGTCCGAGGGCTTGTAGGTGTTGCGGCACCGAGGAGAGATCCGGTGGGATCTTGCATAGTGGAAATCCTTCGTGTGTCGAAGGCGGGGATGTAGAGCAAGTGTGCTCGAACCTCGAAACATACCCTTGTGTTTGCGATTGCTATCTCTTGCTCTCTTTCTCTTATTGTCTTATTTATATCTTGCATTACTTACATTGTCTTTACTATTACATGCTTGATATTCCCTTGTGCTTAATTGTTATATACTTGCGTGGGATTGCTTGATAACACTAGTATTCAACCAAGAGAGCCAACGCGGCACCTCAACCCATTCAAGGGGAATCTAGAGGAGTTTGTCCAGAGCCTCGCAAGGGGAATTCGGCAACACTCTTGTGTTATACATAAGTGTTTAATTAAAAGAAGTTTAATTTGGTCAACTTAGTTTTAATTCCGCATTATTTGTTCATTAGTGACCATTAGATTAGCCATCACCTATTCACCCCCCCTCTAGGTGATCTTACAATTGGTATCAGAGCCAAGTGCTCTTGATATTGGGTCTAACAACCTAGAGTTAAAGATCCTACTTTTAGGCTAATCACAATATTTTGTACACCACCATGGACTTCATGTCACCACCCACCTTTGACACTCTTAACATCCAAATTTGGAAGGTTAAGATGTCTTTGTTCCTCAAAGGACTTGGCCTTAGTGTATATCTTGCCACAACTAATAAAGAATATTGCTTAAATGGTAAGAACATTGAGGCTAATGCAAAAGCCCTTCATGCTATTAAGTCAACCCTAAATGATGATTATTTATCTAGGGTTTCTAATGTTGAATCGGCTTTTATAGTATGGAACATCATCACCTCCCTCGGCGAAAAAGATCTATACTATGCGGGGAGTGACTCGGACGTTGGAAGCGACACCTCCAACGCATGCTTATGGTCCAAGGGGATGACCCCCTTGAGGTAAATTCCGAATCCGATGATGAGGACATGTCATATGATGAGCTATCTACTTTTTGTCATCTATTGCTTGAGAAATATGACATGATTAGAAAAGAAAATAAAAATTTGAAAAAGAACATTGCTTGCATGCATATAGAACAAGATTCATTTAGAAGTAACATTGCATGCTTAGAATTAGAAAATAATAATTTGAAAAAGGATTTTGATTGCTTGCTTAAAGAAAATGATTCTTTTAAATCTAAGATTGCATGCTTAGAAAAGGAAAATAAAGATTTGAAAAATGAGAATGTTTCCTTGATTGCTAAATTAAATGATTTGTGTGAAGGGAACACTATTTTGAAGGATAAGATCACTTTGGTGGAAAAACAAAAAGAAGTTGTTTTAAAAGAAAATATTACTTTGAAAAGAAAATTTGTTGAAAAGAAAAAGATAATATTTCTCAAAAGAAAAAGAAAAATGATCATATATCTCATCATGCTTTTCATGCCACTTCAAATGAGATAAATAGTTTGAAAAATAAGATAAATAATTTGAGCTCTAATTTGAGCACATGTGCATTCAATCATTCTAAGTTGGAATCTTTGTTTCAAAAGAAACAAGTTCCCCATGCTCATGCACATACACATCATGCTCATGCTTATGTCGCACATCACGATCACAATCACACTCATAAGCATCATGATAGGGTGTACACTTGTACACATTGTGGTCGCAAAGGCCATTTAGCAAAATATTGTTTTGATAAGAAGCATAACTTATATTTTGCTATGTCTAAAGGATTTTGGGTTCCTTATAATAAAGCTAACCCCAAAGGACCCAAGAAAATATGGGTACCAAAACCCCCACCCTTTGATTTTGATGTAGGTGAGGGCTCTCACAACACGTGAGAGATTTGGTGCCTTGATGGTGGGTGCAATTGAACTAAAATGACACATACTTGGAGCACCGCTATCAAGGAATTTTGTGGTGGATCAACCACCATGTTAGGAGCTTTGGAGTTGGTAACAATTTCTAAACTCCTATTTCATTTATGTACATGCTTTTATTTTCATAATATCATTCATAGCATGTTCATGTTTTTAAGATTTTATGTGCTTCATGTGGCATTTACATACTTAAATGTAGAATGTGTCAAAACTTGCATTTGTACATATATGAATAGTGAACTACAATTGACTCATACATATTTGAACTTCATGCTCATTTGTATCCACTATATGCATGTGTATAGGCTAGTTTTGATGATTCGGTCATTTATACTTGTTATGCCTATCTTTGATTTAACTTCATGTATATGTGTGTTTAATTCAAATCTAATAAATATACATGTATACCCGTGAGTCTCTAGCTTTCATGCAAATATTTGATAGACTTTTTTACAATTTTGGGATATGTATGTGTATTGTTAGATTTGTATAATTCATACATATACCATGAAGATTGTAGTTTTTAATAAAAATGATTTTGTTTTTGATTTGATAACAATGATTTCTATGTGATTTGAGCTTCAATGACAACTTTCATGAAAATACTATTTACATAACCTTTGAACACTCATCTTTATTCAAAAATATATTTATGAGCTTTATGGACTATGAGTGCTTGGATTTTTATGTACTTAGTCTCATTCATGAAAAACATATGATTTGACATATTTGAAGGATCTTTAACTAGTTTTCAAAAAACAATTTATACTAGTTATGTATTCTTCAAATAGTTTGTGAGATTGTCACATGATTCAATTTTTCTTAAAATTTAATGCTTCATGATTTGAATATTAGTTTATATGTTAGTTTTTGTCACACTAGGATTTATACTTGAACATATCATGGGCCTCAAAAAGATCTATTAGTAAGTGTACTTAAATGCTTATTTGAACCCTTGAAATGTACTTGTATTGCTTAGTTTTGATGATTCATACATATTTAACTTATGTTCACTTTTGGATTTGATTTATGATCATGTGCCTTTTATTTCATGTATATGTGTGTTTTGCCAAACCTTAAAATATACATGTATAACTCTTGAGTCTTTTGCCTTCAATGCAAATCCATTCATATAGACTCACTTGAGTTTAAGAGATATGTATGTATATTTCATGTATTGTCAAAACATACATATATCTTGACATATAGATTTTGTTTTCAATGATTTAATAAAAAAAAATGTGAGATGATTTTGATGTTTATGATTTTCTAAGGAATATTGTACCTTATTGCCATTTTCATGATGCCATGTTTCACATAACATTAGTACACTCACTTCTTTTGAAACTATTTGGACTTTATAGATTAGAGTGTTTGAGTGTTTTGTGTTTCATTGCTATTTCATGAAAATCCTTAGATTTATTCCTTGATAGAAGGATTTCGTACTAGTTGTTAAACACTCTCATTTAACTAGTTCGAATTCTTCATGTGTTGTTAATGCTAAGCTTAATTCAAATCTTATTTTTCAAGCTTATGCATTAGATTTTAAAATGGTATCATATTTTTTATTTGATATCAAAGAGAAAATTCAAAATTTGTTTTGATAAAATAGAATTAATGATTTTGTTTTGATGAGAAAAATTCAAAATTTTTGATTTGTATTGCCCCTCCTTGACTTCTTTATTTTTGACATAAAGGGGGAGAAAATTTGTTGATTTGATTTTACTTTGAACCCTTTGTTGATGATTGACAAAAAGGGGGAGAAGTATTTGTGTTTTTGTTTTGATATATATGCATGATTTCCTTGCTTAAGGGGGAGAAGTATTTGTCCTTCTACTTAAGGGGAATTAAGATTTGTATTTATGCATATGTGTTTTTAATTTATGCAAATAGGAGTAAAAAGATTTTGATTTATGCTTGTTGCATCTCCATATTTGCATCCATATTCATGTGCTTCATGATCATATTTATTATTTATTTTGTATGCATGAGTTAAGGGGGAGCTTCTTTGAAGCTTTACTTTAATCCATGCATATATAACGTCATGAGTTTTGTCATCATCAAAAAGGGGGAGATTGTTGGCCCAAAGGCCTATCACCCTAGTTTTGATGATGATCAACTCATGAAGTTATGATTACTAATGATCTTGTGTTTAATTAGTGACAGATTCCTTATCAAGATCTTAGTAGGTGTGGAGCTTCAACAAAGGATTTAAAGTCAAGTTGGAAGCTAGCACCGTCGATTCACGAGCCTATGCATCAAGACCACATCTAGAGATGAGCTCGGTGGATTGCATGTGGACCAAGTCAAGAAGATGAGAAGACTTCAAGTGAAGACTTCAAGAAGATGAAGACTTGAGTCTAGGTTTGTTTTTATAAGATTTGTTTTAGATAAAAATGTAAAGGATAGAATAGTTGGTGGATTGCTCAAGTCTATATCACACACACACTCTTGATAGAACTCTTGATAGAATGATTTTCATAAAAGATTTTCATTTGTGATAAAATACAATTTGGTTTTTGGTATTCATGTATACATATCTTATATCCAAAACCATGTTTAGAGCCTTATGTCAAAAACTAGATATTCATCTTATTTGTGTAGTGGATCATATCCATACACACTATGCTTAAAAGTATATCTTGTTTTTGTATTTGATGAGATTTTCCTTATGACAAAATATCTACTTTGGTTTTGGTAATTTCTTATATACATATCCTTTAACCAAAACAAGTTTAGTGCTTTATGTCAAAAACTAGATATTTCATCTTGATTGTGTGGTGGATCATATCCATACACACTTTGCTTTATAAGTTCAAAATATCTTGTTTTTGTATTTTGTGAAGTTATGGAAAAACAAGTTTTAGAAAAACATATTTTTAGAAAAACAGTTTTTATTTTGATTGAAACTATTTTCTGGATTTACTGTGAATTTCTGGGATTTTATTAAGCCAAAAGACCAATCCTTAATCCCTATTTTCTGGTTCTGCCAGTTCTGTTTTTTTCAGAACTGACAGAGGCCGGTCGACCGGGTCGGTCGACCGGACGTGCACGACGTGCACGCCAGTGTGCACTGGAGATCGGTCGACCGGGCCGGTCGACCGTTTCGGAGAGCTTTGCTCTCGGGAATTATCGGTCGACCGGGCCGGTCGACCGACAGAGAGTTAACTCTCTTCTCCAGTTGCGCGGTCGACCGGGCCGGTCGACCGGAGGCTGCAACGGTCGGATTTTTGACCGTTGCCGGTCGACCGGACCGGTCGACCGGTAGCTCTGACAGAGCCCAACGGTCAGATTTTTCTGGCCTCTATAAAAGGGGTTTTGTCATTGTTTTGAGCCAAGATTTTTGGAGACCTTAGAGCCTGTTTTCTCATATTCATTCCAGAGGTTTTTCTCCACAAAAATAGTGAGCTAATACTTCCAATCAAAAGGGAAGATTTTACAAGAGTGTAAAGTGATTTCTTGAGATTTTCACAAAGATTCTTTTCCTTGATTTCTCACACTACACTTGAGCATCCATTGAGCTATTCATCCTATAGGAGAGTTGTAGTGAGAGTTTGTAATTGGTGATCAAGTGTTTAGATCACCAAGAGATCATTTCTTGTTCTTTGAGAAGGCGGACGGTTGTGTTCGCGGTTTGATTGAGGGTCCTAGTGAGGACTTGGTGTTGTTGGGTCCTAGTGAGGACTTGTAGCTTGAGGTGCGGCCTCGACGAGCCGGTGGGCTTGTGGTGTGTAAGGGACTAGAGAGTCCGAGGGCTTGTAGGTGTTGCGGCACCGAGGAGAGATCCGGTGGGATCTTGCATAGTGGAAATCCTTCGTGTGTCGAAGGCGGGGATGTAGAGCAAGTGTGCTCGAACCTCGAAACATACCCTTGTGTTTGCGATTGCTATCTCTTGCTCTCTTTCTCTTATTGTCTTATTTATATCTTGCATTACTTACATTGTCTTTACTATTACATGCTTGATATTCCCTTGTGCTTAATTGTTATATACTTGCGTGGGATTGCTTGATAACACTAGTATTCAACCAAGAGAGCCAACGCGGCACCTCAACCATTCAAGGGGAATCTAGAGGAGTTTGTCCAGAGCCTCGCAAGGGGAATTCGGCAACACTCTTGTGTTATACATAAGTGTTTAATTAAAAGAAGTTTAATTTGGTCAACTTAGTTTTAATTCCGCATATTTGTTCATTAGTGACCATTAGATTAGCCATCACCTATTCACCCCCCCTCTAGGTGATCTTACAATTGGTATCAGAGCCAAGTGCTCTGATATTGGGTCTAACAACCTAGAGTTAAAGATCCTACTTTTAGGCTAATCACAATATTTTGTACACACACCATGAACTTCATGTCACCACCCACCTTTGACACTCTAACATCAAATTTGGAAGGTTAAGATGTCTTTGTTCCTCAAAGGACTTGGCCTTAGTGTATATCTTGCCACAACTAATAAAGAATATTGCTTAAATGGTAAGAACATTGAGGCTAATGCAAAAGCCCTTCATGCTATTAAGTCAACCCTAAATGATGATTATTTATCTAGGGTTTCTAATGTTGAATCGGCTTTTGTAGTATGGAACATCATCACCTCCCTCGGCGAAAAAGATCTATACTATGCGGGGAGTGACTCGGACGTTGGAAGCGACCCTCCAACGCATGCTTTATGGTCCAAGGGGATGACCCCCTTGAGGTAAATTCCGAATCCGATGATGAGGACATGTCATATGATGAGCTATCTACTTTTGTCATCTATTGCTTGAGAAATATGACATGATTAGAAAAGAAAATAAAAATTTGAAAAAGAACATTGCTTGCATGCATATAGAACAAGATTCATTTAGAAGTAACATTGCATGCTTAGAATTAGAAAATAATAATTTGAAAAAGGATTTTGATTGCTTGCTTAAAGAAAATGATTCTTTTAAATCTAAGATTGCATGCTTAGAAAAGGAAAATAAAGATTTGAAAAATGAGAATGTTTCCTTGATTGCTAAATTAAATGATTTGTGTGAAGGGAACACTATTTTGAAGGATAAGATCACTTTGGTGGAAAAAACAAAAAGAAGTTGTTTTAAAAGAAAATATTACTTTGAAAAGAAATTTGTTGAAAAAGAAAAAGATAATATTTCTCAAAAGAAAAAGAAAAATGATCATATATCTCATCATGCTTTTCATGCCACTTCAAATGAGATAAATAGTTTGAAAAATAAGATAAATAATTTGAGCTCTAATTTGAGCACATGTGCATTCAATCATTCTAAGTTGGAATCTTTGTTTCAAAAGAAACAAGTTCCCCATGCTCATGCACATACACATCATGCTCATGCTTATGTCGCACATCACGATCACAATCACACTCATAAGCATCATGATAGGGTGTACACTTGTACACATTGTGGTCGCAAAGGCCATTTAGCAAAATATTGTTTTGATAAGAAGCATAACTTATATTTTGCTATGTCTAAAGGATTTTGGGTTCCTTATAATAAAGCTAACCCCAAAGGACCCAAGAAAATATGGGTACCAAAACTCCCACCCTTTGATTTTGATGTAGGTGAGGGCTCTCACAACACGTGAGAGATTTGGTGCCTTGATGGTGGGTGCAATTGAACTAAAATGACACATACTTGGAGCACCGCTATCAAGGAATTTTGGTGGATCAACCACCATGCTAGGAGCTTTGGAGTTGGTAACAATTTCTAAACTCCTATTTCATTTATGTACATGCTTTATTTTCATAATATCATTCATAGCATGTTCATGTTTTTAAGATTTTATGTGCTTCATGTGGATTTACATACTTAAATGTAGAATGTGTCAAAACTTGCATTTGTACATATATGAATAGTGAACTACAATTGACTCATACATATTTGAACTTCATGCTCATTTGTATCCACTATATGCATGTGTATAGGCTAGTTTTGATGATTCGGTCATTTATACTTGTTATGCCTATCTTTGATTTAACTTCATGTATATGTGTGTTTAATTCAAATCTAATAAATATACATGCATACCCGTGAGTCTCTAGCTTTCATGCAAATATTTGATAGACTTTTTTACAATTTTGGGATATGTATGTGTATTGTTAGATTTGTATAATTCATACATATACCATGAAGATTGTAGTTTTTAATAAATGATTTTGTTTTTGATTTGATAACAATGATTTCTATGTGATTTGAGCTTCAATGACAACTTTCATGAAAATACTATTTACATAACCTTTGAACACTCATCTTTTATTCAAAAATATATTTATGAGCTTTATGGACTATGAGTGCTTGGATTTTTTATGTACTTAGTCTCATTCATGAAAAACATATGATTTGACATATTTGAAGGATCTTTAACTAGTTTTCAAAAACAATTTATACTAGTTATGTATTCTTCAAATAGTTTGTGAGATTGTCACATGATTCAATTTTTCTTAAAATTTAATGCTTCATGATTTGAATATTAGTTTATATGTTAGTTTTTGTCAACACTAGGATTTATACTTGAACATATCATGGGCCTCAAAAAGATCTATTAGTAAGTGTACTTAAATGCTTATTTGAACCCTTGAAATGTACTTGTATTGCTTAGTTTGATGATTCATACATATTTAAACTTATGTTCACCTTTTGGATTTGATTTATGATCATGTGCCTTTTATTTCATGTATATGTGTGTTTTGCCAAACCTTAAAATATACATGTATAACTCTTGAGTCTTTGCCTTCAATGCAAATCCATTCATATAGACTCACTTGAGTTTAAGAGATATGTATGTATATTTCATGTATTGTCAAAACATACATATATCTTGACATATAGATTTTGTTTTCAATGATTTAATAAAAAAAAAATGTGAGATGATTTTGATGTTTATGATTTTCTAAGGAATATTGTACCTTATTGCCATTTTCATGATGCCATGTTTCACATAAACATTAGTACACTCACTTCTTTTGAAACTATTTGGACTTTATAGATTAGAGTGTTTGAGTGTTTTGTGTTTCATTGCTATTTCATGAAAATCCTTAGATTTATTCCTTGATAGAAGGATTTCGTACTAGTTGTTAAACACTCTCATTTAACTAGTTCGAATTCTTCATGTGTTGTTAATGCTAAGCTTAATTCAAATCTTATTTTTCAAGCTTATGCATTAGATTTTAAAATGGTATCAATATTTTTTATTTGATATCAAAGAGAAAATTCAAAATTTGTTTTGATAAAATAGAATTAATGATTTTGTTTTGATGAGAAAAATTCAAAATTTTTGATTTGTATTGCCCCTCCTTGACTTCTTTATTTTTGACATAAAGGGGGAGAAAATTTGTTGATTTGATTTTACTTTGAACCCTTTGTTGATGATTGACAAAAAGGGGGAGAAGTATTTGTGTTTTTGTTTGATATATATGCATGATTTCCTTGCTTAAGGGGGAGAAGTATTTGTCCTTCTTACTTAAGGGGAATTAAGATTTGTATTTATGCATATGTGTTTTAATTTATGCAAATAGGAGTAAAAAGATTTTGATTTATGCTTGTTGCATCTCCATATTTGCATCCATATTCATGTGCTTCATGATCATATTTATTATTTATTTTGTATGCATGAGTTAAGGGGGAGCTTCTTTGAAGCTTTACTTTAATCATGCATATATAACGTCATGATTTTGTCATCATCAAAAGGGGGAGATTGTTGGCCCAAAGGCCTATCACCTAGTTTTGATGATGATCAACTCATGAAGTTATGATTACTAATGATCTTGTGTTTAATTAGTGACAGATTCCTTATCAAGATCTTAGTAGGTGTGGAGCTTCAACAAAGGATTTAAAGTCAAGTTGGAAGCTAGCACCGGTCGATTCACGAGCCTATGCATCAAGACCACATCTAGAGATGAGCTCGGTGGATTGCATGTGGACCAAGTCAAGAAGATGAGAAGACTTCAAGTGAAGACTTCAAGAAGATGAAGACTTGAGTCTAGGTTTGTTTTTATAAGATTGTTTTAGATAAAAATGTAAAGGATAGAATAGTTGGTGGATTGCTCAAGTCTATATCACACACACACTCTTGATAGAACTCTTGATAGAATGATTTTCATAAAAGATTTTCATTTGTGATAAAATACAATTTGGTTTTTGGTATTCATGTATACATATCTTATATCCAAAACCATGTTTAGAGCCTTATGTCAAAAACTAGATATTCATCTTATTTGTGTAGTGGATCATATCCATACACACTATGCTTTAAAAGTATATCTTGTTTTTGTATTTGATGAGATTTTCCTTATGACAAAATATCTACTTTGGGTTTTGGTAATTTCTTATATACATATCCTTTAACCAAAACAAGTTTAGTGCTTTATGTCAAAAACTAGATATTTCATCTTGATTGTGTGGTGGATCATATCCATACACACTTTGCTTTATAAGTTCAAAATATCTTGTTTTTGTATTTTGTGAAGTTATGGAAAAACAAGTTTTAGAAAAAATATTTTTAGAAAAACAGTTTTTATTTGATTGAAACTATTTTTCTGGATTTACTGTGAATTTCTGGGATTTTATTAAGCCAAAAGACCAATCCTTAATCCCTATTTTCTGGTTCTGCCAGTTCTGTTTTTTTCAGAACTGACAGAGGCCGGTCGACCGGGTTCGGTCGACCGGACGTGCACGACGTGCACGCCAGTGTGCACTGGAGATCGGTCGACCGGGCCGGTCGACCGTTTCAGAGAGCTTTGCTCTCGGGAATTATCGGTCGACCGGGCCGGTCGACCGACAGAGAGTTAACTCTCTTCTCCAGTTGCGCGGTCGACCGGAGGCTGCAACGGTCGGATTTTTGACCGTTGCCGGTCGACCGGACCGGTCGACCGGTAGCTCTGACAGAGCCCAACGGTCAGATTTTTCTGGCCTCTATAAAAGGGGGTTTTGTCATTGTTTTGAGCCAAGATTTTTGGAGACCTTAGAGCCTGTTTTCTCATATTCATTCCAGAGGTTTTTCTCCACAAAAATAGTGAGCTAATACTTCCAATCAAAAGGGAAGATTTTACAAGAGTGTAAAAGTGATTTCTTGAGATTTTCACCAAAGATTCTTTTCCTTGATTTCTCACACTACACTTGAGCATCCATTGAGCTATTCATCCTATAGGAGAGTTGTAGTGAGAGTTTGTAATTGGTGATCAAGTGTTTAGATCACCAAGAGATCATTTCTTGTTCTTTGAGAAGGCGGACGGTTGTGTTCGCGGTTTGATTGAGGGTCCTAGTGAGGACTTGGTGTTGTTGGGTCCTAGTGAGGACTTGTAGCTTGAGGTGCGGCCTCGACGAGCCGGTGGGCTTGTGGTGTGTAAGGGACTAGAGAGTCCGAGGGCTTGTAGGTGTTGCGGCACCGAGGAGAGATCCGGTGGGATCTTGCATAGTGGAAATCCTTCGTGTGTCGAAGGCGGGGATGTAGAGCAAGTGTGCTCGAACCTCGAAACATACCCTTGTGTTTGCGATTGCTATCTCTTGCTCTCTTTCTCTTATTGTCTTATTTATATCTTGCATTACTTACATTGTCTTTACTATTACATGTTTGATATTCCCTTGTGCTTAATTGTTATATACTTGCGTGGGATTGCTTGATAACACTAGTATTCAACCAAGAGAGCCAACGCGGCACCTCAACCCATTCAAGGGGAATCTAGAGGAGTTTGTCCAGAGCCTCGCAAGGGGAATTCGGCAACACTCTTGTGTTATACATAAGTGTTTAATTAAAAGAAGTTTAATTTGGTCAACTTAGTTTTAATTCCGCATTATTGTTCATTAGTGACAATTAGATTAGCCATCACCTATTCACCCCCCTCTAGGTGATCTTACAGAAATCAGTAACTCGGTTTTCAAACCAAGTGGGGATTCTACAACTCAGTTTCCAAAGCAACTTCCAAGAGATTCTGTAAAATTCGTTCTGAAAGAGGGCTCAGAAAATTCAACAGATTCTTTAGTAGAATTGTTGTCTGAATTTGAGACTTCCAAAGAAGAATATTCTTCTACCTTCCTTCTTCCTCTACAGTAGGTGCTCCTCCAAAGTAAAGACAAATATTCTTTCGAAATTTGTCTTAGTCCCGCTGCTTCAATAATCCTGTGATGGTACTGGTTAACTATGGTCGCCTCCAAAGTAAAGGCAAATATTCTCCGAAATTTATATTAGTCCGCTGCTTCAATAATCCTGTGAAGGTACTGGTTAACTACGGTTCGACATACGGTGATTTGGTAGTGCTATTCAAATACCGTGAAGGAGTGTTGTATCTTGGGAGACCAGCGTCTAATAACCCGTTAGCACCGGTGCGGGGATGTAATTGTCTTAAGGAGATTCACTTAAGCGTACCTCACTCCAAGTACTGTATAAGTGAATTATTTTCTTTATACATGGGATATACTGAATATCAGTATTTTGAGACTGACTTATACCAGTCTAATTGGTGTTTAACGAATAAGGTAATTGAAAGATGGTTCTTTAATTAAGTAACGTTCTATTGAACGGAAAACCTCCTACCTTATATTAACCGATCTTGTCAATTAGATCAGTGATATTTCAATGATATTGATTAGTTGTCAGATTGATTATAGGAACCAACAGAAAGTCCTCTTGGTGTTGATCTCTTGCTTCCCCCTTGTGCAGCTGCCACTGTTCTTCCCGATCTTCGTAACCTGCATCCCGTCACCAACAGGCAGTATCGCCGACTCGATCCCTCCCCTACATTTTCTTGCATGAACGTACGAAGCCCCCACCCTCCGCCGACCACTGAACAGGTTGCTCAACACCACCACGGACCCCTTGGGGTTCATGTCCATGGCAAACAGCAGCTCATCGCAGTCCTTGATTCTGTGATCCACCACCGTGAAGTCGATGTTCTTGTACTGCTTCACCACTTCACAAACGTCAGCCCCGACCCTGAAACTGACCACGTCTCCGAGCTCCAACTCTTGGATCTGAGATTTGGTCTGTCTGAGGGCTTCACTGTCGCGGCACACGCAGATGAGACGGCCGCCGGTGCACCGTGCCGCTGTGGCCAATGCCAGCGTGGAGGGAGGCGAGCCGTCGGACGGCACGTCCACCATCAGCTGAGCTCGGTTGCCGGCGGCGAGGGCTGATATGAACTCGGGCACTCGGGTTCAAGAAGCTTGCTGCTTGTATTCTTGTAGTACTCCTTGCACTGAAATTAATTACATCAGAATGATTGATTAATTATTATTTGGAACCAATGGTTGAAATCACAGAGAGAGAGAGAGAGAGAGAGAGAGAGAGAGAGAGAGAGAGAGAGAGAGAGAGAGAGAGAGAGAGAGCATACCAGCTGAAGAGTGAGGACATAAGCGTTCATGGCATCCAGAGGTGACCAGCAATCCATCTTCTTTGAGAATTTTTTTTTCTAACTCTTAATTGAGTGAGGGGACAAATGCAGGGATGAGAGACAATTGCTGCGACGAAACAAAGAGGCTTACATGCGCGTTTATAGACTCTTGGGAACTGAGATTCATGCATGAGAATGAATTGACATCTGTCGCTTTGAAGTTACTAAAGAAATTTGAAAAGAATTAAACAAGTCGTAAGAATTGTTTCAGTTTGTATATAGGTTTCCTCTTGAAAATGGACGTGTGTCTATGCTTGAGAAAGTGACACGTACGGAGAGAGAATGAGAAGCGAACAGCTGTCCGCTGACGGCGGCCTCATGCAGACGGCGGCCATGCGCTGAGTTTTAAAAAACGATGACAGATCTCTCTCTGTGCACGTGATTCATCCTCCTAGGTTCTCAAATGGCCATCTCAACACTACAGCATTTGTCTTTTCGTTCTACGTGGTTTAAGATGATTTGTTTGACGTAAACGATGAGATTGAGTTTTGAACTCATATCCTCTTTTGTATCATTTTACTCACGAGGATGAGGATGAACTGAGGCGAAGTGTGAGTTTTGCTGGAAAGAAAAGCGAGGAAAAGAGATTCGGATGTATTTGTAATTTTGAGTTCAAAATATCTGACACAACACTGATTGACTAAAAAAAAAAAAAAAGCTAGAGTGAAAGAACTCTCAATTTTCATATAAACAAATACTATGAATGAAAAGAAAAAAGTGGGAGACTCAGAGTCGTAGCAAAAAAAAAAAAAAAAAAAAAAAATCAAACTATCACAGCAAACAAACAAACAAACAGGCTCTAAATGAAGTCAGTGAAGCTTTAACTAACAGAGTTTGAGATTGGGTTATCCTGAATTCAAGATCAACTTTTGTTTTAATAAGATATTAAAAAACGTAAGCAATAATTAATTAAACTTGTATATTGGGGAAAAAAAATCTCTCCATGTGAAACTCTAGAACTCCTTTAGATGGTTTCTTTTTTTTTGTCTTTTTTTCTTTTTTTTGAGGAAAAGGCTTTAAAAAACAACTAAAATAATTGTACTTTAAAGAAATCACTGCTTTACAAACAAACGATGAATTCATTCATCGTAACGGCCACATGGCAATGATCAATCAAAGCCTTACACATAAGCGAGGCCCATGGACCTCTCTTCGTCACGGCCCATCTGCCGAAGCTGGTGAAAAGTTCAACACAACAACCTCAATTATTAGGTACTGCAACGTCAGCGGGGGACAAGTTCGAGTCACGTGTCAGACGACTTAAAAAAAATATCTTTGTGGGTGACCGAATTCAACCAAAGGTCATCCCAATCAAGTGTCACGAGTCCGAGGCCAGCAGGCCCGATAGGGACGCTTGTCATTTTAAGAGGCCAACACTAGACACGTGTCGACATGCAACACGTTGATTGCGGACACCCCTCACATGATGGCAATGAACGCACAGTTACAGCATCGACAGTGGAGTGGTGAATTGACTTTTGCCCATGCGTCACAGGGACACGTGTCGGTTCCTTTTCGGCACTCCAATCATACCCGACTCAATTGAGTGTCCATTTAAGTGAGTGTGTAGATGATGAGCCTCTCTTGCCTGTTGTAGACCTGAAAGTGTGGGTGTGCGTTTCTAGAGCTGTCTGATTCCTTTGCCTCAAATATGGGCTGCTGGTCACCAATGGACGCCATGAAAGCCTACATGCACGCTCTCAAGCTGGTACTCTCTCTCTCTCTCTCTCTAAGTTGCGACTGATATTAGAACGCATATATTGATTATATCGATATCAATACCCAAATTTTAAGGCACTAAGTTATATCTATGCACTCCAACATTTTTCTACGCAGTCTAAAGATCTCAGCAACCAAGATTGCACCCCAAACAGACCTAACAAGCTCACAGAGCCAAAGTGCATGGAGTTCATATCAGCCCTTGCCGCAGGGAACCAAGCTCGTTTAATGGTCGACATTGCATCCGGCGGCCTCTCAGCTTCAACTCTAGCACTGGCCGTCGCCGCGACACACGTAGGCGGCGGCCGCCTCGTCTGCGTCCGCCACGAACGCGAGGCCATCGAAGAAATCAAGGCAAAAGTAGAAGCTTTGGACCTCGAACGCGTGACCGAGCTCAGAGTTGGCGACCCTTTTGAGGTGATGAAGCAGTACAAGAACATCGATTTCGCGGTGGTCGATCACAGGATCAGAGAGTGCCTGGAACTTCTGTTTGCCATGGAGATGAACCCTAGTGGATCGGTGGTTGTGGTGAGCAATCTGTTCCATGGGAGAAGATCAGTGAGGAGCTGCACCGCGTTTGGTCAGATGATGAGATCTGCAGGGAACAAGTCTGTGGTACTGCCGATTGGTGATGGGATGGAGATCACGAGATTTACAGGGAATGTTAATGGTGGGAGGAGAGGAGTGAGGAAAACTTGCAAGAGAACTTTCATGGTGTATGATGAGGTTTGCCCACCAAAGTTTTGTGAGGGAGAGGCCAAGGATGTTGGCGTTATTATGTCTTCATAAATCACTGATGAGTTTTAATGGTTATTAGTTCTTGTATGCAAAGAAATGTATATTCTGTAGTTCTATGTTTCCAAGTTGTGGCAATCAGTTATATTTCTTGTGGTCACTAAACTTTTAAACAAGAAGAATCATGAAATTAGCCAGTGAGGTCTGATTTACAGGTAAAAGATGTTGTATACTAGTCTACGGGTTAATATACTATAATCTAAAATTTTAAGAGGAGAGCAACTTTTTTCTTGCTTGCTTGCTTTATTACTTGATACAAAAAATAAAGAGGTACATGGCCTTTTATAGGCTTCAAACTTACAAGAATAGCAACTTCCAAATTCAAGAATAGCAACCTCCAAATTCAAGAATAGTAACCTCCAAATTGATGATGACTCACTTGAAGATGACTCCTAATTGATGATGACTCATCATTTCTAAATTGATGATGATGACTCTTCAATCTTTCTAATTAAAGATGATAATTGATGACTCATCATCTTCCAAAAAAAAAAACATTTTTTATTTGATATTCCAACACACCCCCTCAAATCAAAATGTTTTCATACCGAGCATTTCTTTTAGCCTTCTGAAAGGTTCAATAGGCAATGGCTTGGTGAAAATATCTACTACTTGCTCCATGGTATGACAATACTCCAGCTCCACAGTTTTCTACTTTACATGGTCTCTGAGAAAATGAAACCGTGTATTTATATGTTTGCTCCTCCCATGATGTACTGGGTTCTTTGCAAGTTGGATGGCTGATTTGTTGTCCACAAATATTACAGTTGCTTCTTCTTGTGGATGATCCAATTCCTTTAAAATGTTCCGCAACCAAATAGCTTCACATACAGTAGATGAAGCTGCAACATACTTTGCTTCGCATGAAGATAAGGCCACAACTCCTTACTTCTTTGAGGTCCATGAAAATGCAGTTGACCCAAGATAGAAGACATAGCCAGTGGTGCTTTTCCTCTCATCTTGGTCACCTCCCCAGTCGCTATCTGAATAGCCTACTAACTCTGCAGTTTCACCATAAGTATAAAATAGATCAAGGTTGAGTGTGCCTTTGATATACCTTAGAATTCTCTTTGCAGATAGCCAATGAGACTCCTTCGGTGTCTCCATATAGCGACTCACAAGTCCGACTCCGTAAACAATATCAGGCTTTGTGATTGCTAAGTACCTCAGGCTACCGACGAGACTTTTGAAAAGAGTTGAGTCTACAAAATCTCCAATTCCTTCTCTTGATAGCTTCATTCCTGTGGCTATTGGGGTGTTACTGGGTTGCAGTTACTCATCTTGAATTCTCCAAGATCTCCTTCATGTACTTCTTTTGAGATATAAATATCCCATCTTGTTGTTGCTTCACTTCGATACCAAGAAAGTAGGACATCAATCCATTGTCCGTCATCTCAAATTCATTGAACATCGCCACCTTGAATTCAGCAAGCATCTCGGAGCAACTTCCTGTATATAACAAGTCATCAACATAAAGACAAATTATTAGAAATTCATCTTGATGGTTCCTCTTCATGTAGATGGCATGCTCATAAGGACATTTGGTGAAGCCGTTTTGATGAAGATAACCATCAATTCGGGCATTCCATGCCCGTGGTGCCTGCTTTAAGCCGTACAAGGCTTTCTTTAGGTGATATACTTTGTCTTCTTGTCCTTTTATCAGAAAACCTTCTGGTTGTTGTACATACACCTCTTCTTCAAGAATACCATTGAGAAATGCTGACTTGACATCTAAATGATATAACTTCCACCTGTGATGAGCTGCAAGTGAAATTAATAATCTTACCGTATCTAATCGAGCAACTGGTGCAAAGACTTCTTCATAGTCGATGCCGTATTTTTGTTTGTAGCCTTTCGCCACAAGCCTCGCCTTGTACCGATCAACCTCACCATCTGCTGTGCGTTTGATCTTGTACACCCATTTGACACCTATCGCCTTGTGATTTTGTGGAAGTGTTGTCAACTCCCATGTGTCGTTCTTCTGGATGGCATGCATCTCCTCCTTCATTGCTGATCGCCAACAATCTTCTTCCTTAGCCTCTTGGAAAGTGAGAGGATCATGATCGGCATATAAACAAAAGAGATTAGTTTCTCCATCTTCTTCTATCTGCTCATAGATCTCCTGAGGCTTCTCATTTTAATTGGACCTCGTTGCACGGAGGATTCGCTACTACTACCTTCCCCAGAAGATGGAGAACCTCTTGCAGAAGACGGTGTAGCATGTTGAGGATATGGTGGTGCAGTTGGTGGTGGATCCTTTTGTAGGGGCTCGTCATGTTCATTCACCATGGGTTGCTCTTTGACAGTCTCTTCATTGCTCCAACTCCATGCTTCAGCTTCATTGAAGATAACATCTCTACCAACCACTAGTTTCTTAGTTAGTGGATTGTAAAGCTTGTATGACTTCGACTCCTCGCTATATCCGATGAAAATGTATTTTTCACCATGATTGTCAAGCTTCTTCCTTTTGACTTCAGGTACTTGAGCATATGTAACACACCCAAAAATTCGTAGGTGTGCGACATTAGGTGTATAGCCGCTCCATGCTTCTTTAGGCGTCTTGCCCTTCACTTGCTTCGTCGGGCACCGGTTTAGCAAGTAGGTTGAACATGCCACAGCTTCCGCCCAAAACTGTTTTTGCAGTCCCTTTTCTTTAAGTATGGTTCTTGTCATGTCAAGAATAGTGCGGTTCTTTCTTTCTGCGATGCCATTTTGCTGTGGTGTATAGGCAGTAGTAAACTGCCTCTTTATGCCTTGCTCCCTCCAATATTCTTGAAACATATTTGAGGTGTACTCACCACCTCGATCAGATCGGAGAGTTTTAGCTTATAGTCACTTTCTGCTTCAACAAGAGCTTTAAAATTCTTAAAGGCAGTAAAGGCAGCAGATTTTTCTTTAAGAATGTACACCCATAACTTTCTACTGAAATCATCAATGAAAGTAATAAAATATCTGTTACCTCCTAAAGAGACGGGATCTAGCGGTCCGCAGATGTCAGTATGAATAAGTTGTAATGGTGCCTTCGCTCTCTATGACTTTCCATTGGGAAAAGGAAGTCGTGTTTGCTTGCCAATTATGCAAGCTTCACAAGTATGACTTGGTGGATTGATTGTTGGTAAACCTCGTACCATGCCGGCTGTAGATAGTAACTTCAGGCCGCTGAAATTTAGATGACCGAAGCGAAGATGCCACCTCCATGACTCATTCTCTATGAGTCCTTAAAAACACTTCTCAACTTTTGTGTTTAGATGCAAGGGAAACATGCGGTTCCTTGTTATCTTAATACAAGCTATAAGACCTCCTTTTGCATTTTCAACCAAAGGTGGTTGTTCTCCATATATACTTTATATCCTTTTTCGAGTAATTGACCGATGCTGAGAATATTACTTTTCATGTTAGGAATATAATAAACATCGGAAATAAACTCGGGCTTACCATCCTTTTGATAGATTTTGATCTTCCCTCTGCCTTCAACGGAGAGTTTTGAAGAATCTCCCAAGCTCACACTTCCATGAACTCCTTCTGCGAGTTCCATGAATAGTTTCTTTCTTCGCACATGTGGTTGCTTGCACCCGAGTCAAGGTACCAAACATCATTCTGCACACTTGAATCATCATGAGTAAGAAGAAGAGTAGAATTCTTACCCACGTTATTTGTTGCTTCAGCAAGATTGGTAAGATCTTCAGTTCTGTGCCAGCAATCTGAGACATAGTGTCCAAATTTTTGACAGTTGTAGCATTGGACGTTCTTGTTGTTTCCACGTCCAGATGTAAATCTTTCCCGATTGCTTCGTCCTCGACCTCTGAAGCTTTGGAACTCCACTTGATTTTGAGTGGTTCATTGTTGGGGACCACGTCCCCTGCCTTTGCCACGATCACGACCTCTACCATGTGAGCCACGATCATTTAGAGTCAGCTTTGACTCTAATGCTTGTTCTAAGGCTATGGAACCAGTCTTCTTTTGCATGCGTTGCTCATGAACTTGGAGAGATCCCAAAAGCTCCTCTATTGAGATCTCCTCCAAATTCTTGGACTTCTCAATTGCCGCCACCACGTGCTCAAACTTTGATGTGAGAGATCGCAGCAATTTCTCCATCACTCGGATGTCCTCCATCTTCTCTCCATTTCTCCTCATTTTATACACAATTAGAAGTAATCGTGAATAATAATCGGAGATTTTTCTTCATCTTTCATTTGAGTGGCTTCAAGATCGCCCCTCAAAGTTTGAAGGCGAATTCGCTTCACCCGCTCGACTCCTTTGTAGATGGTAGCAAGGATTTCCCATGCTTCCTTGCTCGTCGTTGCTTCGGCAACTCTCTCGAAGGTAGACTCGTCCAACCCTTGATAGAGTAGAAAACGAGCCTTGCTATCCTTCTTTCTTTGCTCTTTAAGAGCCTTCTTCTCTTCGGCGGTGTAGGCGGCTTCTACCTCCGGTATGGGTTCCTTAAACCCATCAATGATCAGCTCCCACAACTCTTGAGAACCAAATAGAGCTTTCATCTGAATTGACCAACTCTCGTAGTTATCTTTCAATAACTTGGGCACTTGTGGATTGATGAGATTATTGGTGGAGGCCATGAGGAGAAGAAGAAAAAATTGAATTGGCTCTGATACCAATTGTTGTATACTAGCCTACGGACTAATATACTATAATCTAAAATTTTAAGAGGAGAGCAACTTTTTTCTTGCTTGCTTGCTTTATTGCTTGATACAAAAAACAAAGAGGTACATGGCCTTTTATAGGCTTCAAAACTTACAAGAATAGCAACTTCCAAATTCAAGAATAGCAACTTCCAAATTCAAGAATAGCAACCTCCAAATTCAAGAATAGCAACCTCCAAATTGATGATGACTCACTTGATGATGACTCCTAATTGATGATGACTCATCATTTCTAAATCGATGATGATGACTCTTCAATCTTTCTAATTAAAGATGATAATTGATGACTCATCATCTTCCAAAAAAAAAAACATTTTTTATTTGATATTCCAACAAAAGAGTGAGAATAGATTGTGAAAAAAAAACTCAAGTTCACATCTGGCTACAACCAATGTTCAAAAAAAAAAATGAAATTGCTTAAAAGGCTGTGGTTCGGTCTTAAATCTGGTGATAAAATTTGAAGATTTATCAGGGACACAAAATATAAACTCTGTTAAAAAAAAAAATCAAATTTTGTTTGCAATGCATTATTTTTAAAAAAAACTAAAATCCTTTTTTCTCATTCATCATAAGACCACGGAGTGATGCCTCTTAGGAAAAAAATAATGGTTTGAGAACCCCCTTAATTTTTTTCAAAACAAAAAACTTTCAATACTATACAACTAAAACATTCTAATATCATTAAAATTTGAAATCAAAAAGTTGCCCAATTTTGTCTATAGTTTCTAACTACACTAAGAATTGAATTATCAACTAAAACATTCTTTGGGTGAAGACTGAATAAGATATGTATATTTTATTTTCGTGTATTTTTGGTTGTTTTAAAGTTTTGATTTATTTTTAATTTGCTGTTATGTTAGTACCACATTGGTTGTAATTTAGAACTTGAGTTTTGTAAAGCCTATTTAAGGGATCTTCTAATATGAATAAAATTAATGTAGAATTTTGATGAAAATTATTGTGAGTGATTAATTGCGTTTTAGGATTAAATTCCTACTCATCCATTTATTTAAAACCCTAGCCCTAATTTGCCTTTTTTTCCTCTCTCTTCTCTCTCTCCCACCGATGTTCTCCTCCTCCCGATGCACCGCCAATCCAAACCGTCCTTCCTCTCTGTTCTCTCTCCTTGCATAACGGTCGTTGTAGTGATGACCTTCTCCCCTCGCGTTGCCTTGTTCCCCTCCTCTTGGCCTCTCCCTCCACCTGCACGGCCCTTCTCTCTCTTCCCCACAACCAAAGAACCTAACACCACTTTCAATCTCCTCTTCCTCTGTAATACCCCGTTCCCGGATTAAGTACTCGGATACATATTTTGATTTTCTGATTGTATTATTTAATTTTCTTTTGTATTTATTTTGTTTTATGATTATTTATGTCATCATTTGGTATTTGGATACGAATTCCTGAATTCAGAATCAGCCGAGTCTGAACCGGGAACCCGATCCCATTATATTGATCGATTTGACCTTTCCGGTAGTCGGATTTGACCTACTTCAGTTTCAAATCTCATTTTCTAACATTTTAGATTTTTCATGATTTTCTGAAATTTTTCTGAATTATATTGTAAAATTTTCAAAACCGGTATTGACCGGTGCTGCCGATCGATTCTCGGATTTTTATTATACAAATGAAGTTGAATTTCTAGAAACTACCTTCATATTATTTCTTAAAATCATATTTTCTATATAAATATATTTTTAGATATTTTTATGAGTTTATCGAAAATCGGCCGGATGTGGTGTCGACCAATATCACCTGTGGATTCCAGAATTTTTAATTTAAAAACGGGATTGAATTTCTGAAATCTGATTTCACTAGATATCTTAATATAATATTTATCATTTTTGAGAATTTTTGGGGATCATTCCGAGTTATTTTATTTTTCGGGTATTTCCAGAATTTTCAGTGTTTTCCCAGATTCTGAGATTTTATTCAGAAATTTTCTTTTATTTTTCTAAATTCTAATTTTTCTCATTCACTCATAATTTTCTCCTCTTTTCCTTTTCTTTTTCTTTCTTTTAAAATTTTCTTCAAAATATTTCTCAGCCACTTAAAAATATCCCAACCACTTTTTATCTCTCCTCATTTATAACGAGTACCCAGCTCATACCAGACGTGGACCTCAGCCCCGCGTCTGAGCTCAACCCAACCAGACGCGGGTCTAGTTTATAAGACATAAAAATCCTCCCTTCTCCTTCATTTAATTCCCTTCTAATCAATCCCAATTACTCACATCCCCACTCTTTCTCTCTCCTCTGCTAAGCGCGGATCAAATCTCCGCGTCTGGCTCAATTTTACCAGACGCGGGTCTCATTTTTTATTAAGTCCTCAAACTCTTCATGTGTGTGTATACTTGTTTATATATGCCCTCTCTTCTTTCATTTTCTTTTCTTCTTTCTTCTTCTTCTTCCTTCCAGCCATAGCCAACCCGTGCCCCCCTCCTTGGCCGGCTCCTTGGCCGGCGTCCCTAGGCCGCCGCCACCGCCACCACCACCAACCCAACACCATCTCTCTCTCCACTAAAAGCCCACCATCACCACCAACCTCCTCCTTTGTCATCACCAAAAACACCCATAAAACCTCTAATTTCTCCACCTTCTCCACTACCACCAACACCGCCACGTCCACCACCACTTCACAAAGAACTCTCCTCCGATGAGCTCTTTCATTCTATCCTTTCTCAACTTCCAAAATGTTGTTTCGTCAACCCCAAAATCCTTCCCTTCAACTATAGTTGCACCCCCATTGCACCCTCATCCTCTTGGGCCCGGGCTGCCGGCCACCTGGACGTTACCAGCCAGGCTGCTGGCCGCCCATAGCCGGCCAAACCCCCTCTCTTCCTCTTTTCTTACTTCTTTCTTCCTTTCTTTCCTTCTTTCTTTCTGTTCTGCTCTGCACTTCTCTCTCTTTCTCTCTCTGGCGTTCTCCCTTCCGTGCTCGCTCTCTCTCTCTCTCTCTCAATACCTCTCTCACTCTCGCATCTCTCTCCCTAGCTCTCTCACTCTCTCTTTATCTTTCTCAGCCCCTCTTTCACTTTCTGTCTCGGATTCTCTCTCTCTCTCTCTCTCACGTACGATTGTTGGACATGGAGCTCACCCCCGTGTCCAAGCATTTTCATAACACATCCTTGCTTTTCAATCTTCGCAACGTGATAGACCACTTCCGCGTGACACCATCCCGCGCCTCTCTCACTCTCTATCTCAGATTCTCTCTCTATGTGTCTCTCTCTTTCACTCGAGTATGATTTCTGGACGCAGAGCTTACCCCCGTATCCAAACATTTCCATAACGCGATCCTCACGTTTTTAATCTTCGCAACGTGATAGACCACTTCCGCGTGATGCGATCCCGCGTATACGATGACGTTTGCGGCATTTGCGTTTGCGGTATTTGCGTCCACGACCCCGCGTCCGCGATATCATTATCCCATTCTGGATTCTTCACATTCTCTTCTCTCTATATATTTGTTTTATTATATATTAAACGCGTTCATGTGTTGGCTACATGGAGTTTCAGAGTTCGGGATTTTCACGGTGTTTTCTGTATTTAGGTGAGTGTTCTCGCTTTTCTGGATATCCGCTTTGACGGGCGTTTTATTATATTTTCTGGGACCTTGTATTGTATTTCCAAACACGTGCATTGGGACTGGTGTGTTGTTTGATACTAATGCTTGCATAGGTATTCTTGCCTTCAGGCCCAGCTTTTGGGCTTAACTGCTCTGCGGTTCTACACTATAACCTCGGGGCTTAACATCTCCGAGGTTTATTAAAGTTCTCTGGACTTTCTAACTACGCCTGGAAAGTCAGCTTAGCGCTCAGCATTTTACCACTAAATACTTCTAAGTGGGACTCTACGGATTTTAGAATCGCATCTTAAGCCAAGTTGTCCCTGAGTTCCACCAGGTGCTTTAGTGATCAAACTCTGTTCGCTGATCTTGTCCCTGCTTGTTTAGCTTCGCTTACATATTTGCTTGCTTGCTTACTCGCTTGCCTACTCGATAACTTTATTAACTCTTTTATTTGACGGTTGTGAAGAGTTTGAAACTTTTACTTGAATCGTTTTTCAAAATCGTATTATTTTTCGATATTCGTACTGATATCCAATACGGTACCACTTTCTCGTATTTGTAATGATCCCCTGTATCTTTACCATTTTCTTGCATTACGATATATAATAATGATATCTACTGTACTTATTTACTTGACATGCTATCACTTGCCTGCATGTTATTACTTGACATCTGACTCCTGCATGCTACTTGTAACAGCCTATTTTTATTATTTGTTATTTATTAATTATTATTTCCTCATGATTTTAAGCATCGGTTATCAATGGAATTTTATAATTCCTCATTCTTAATTAAATACCAATAATAATGAAGTTGACCAAAGAAATTATATTTTATTGTATGAGTTATTTTCATTTTTTTGTGGATTTATGGCAGAAATTAGAATATATAGAAAATATATATAAGTATTTTGTACCAACATAATTATGACATTTAGAGTATATGGGAATATATCCTAGATATTTCAATTTTAGGTATATCCTATAGTATTCCCAATTAGTAAATACCTAAACAAATACTATGTATTTGTATTTAGAAATTTATTTTATTACTTAAGTGAGTGGATGTGTTAGGTATGCATGAGGGGGTGAGGTGTAAGGCTAGGATCACCTTGATCCTAGCCTTGGCCAAGTGGCAAGATTTGAAGGGAGTTGTATTTGTAATAACCAGGTTATTGGGAGCCTTTTTGCATAAAGATTTCCTCTTACGTTAGATCTGAGAGGAGAAGTTTTCTTCCTCTCTGTAAAATTTCTGAACTCTCCCAAAATCAAGCCCTAAGATCCACACAATCCTTTCTCCTTCACCCAAAATCCCTCTCCACTCACCCACTCACTCTCTCTCTCTCTCTCTTGCGCCCCCAGCCGAAGCTATGGGGCGCCACCACCAGCCGCGCGCCACCACAGCCGCGCAGCCGCGCGGGGGCGGCGCACGGCCGCGCAGGCGCGGTGCACGGCCGCGCGAGGGCGGCGCCAGGCCGCGCGTGGCCTGGTGGGGGGAGGGGATACCCGGTTGGCTAGGGGAAGTGAAGAAATTCAGATTTGGGATAGTTTTCATAAGGTAAAAATCAAACCCTAATTCTGAATATTTGTTCCAATTTCTCTTTTATTCCAGAGGTTGATAGTTGGGTATAGATATAATAACACTCAACTAGTTATTCTCATGATGATGATTGTTGCATAAACTAAGAATTTCCCTTGTCTTTTTGCTAGGACTTGAGTGGGGGAATTGATCAAAATCACAAGTGGGAATCCATATATCAAGGTGAGTAAATTTTCATACTCACTTCACATATCCAATTCATGAAGCTAAAATTTGATAATTGATGTATTAGATTTAGAGGAAGTTAAAGAAAGTATAATAGAATAGTGTATAATAGCATGTAAATTAAACTTTTTCATGGGATTGGTGACTTTTACCCTCTTTTTCATTAAAGGGTGGTTACATAACTTGTTGGTGCTATGCATTTATAACAATTAGAGTAAGTTAAGTATCATGGGTAAAGTAAGTGGTGATGGGTGTTTGCTAGAATGGAAGTGTGCTTTAGTAGTTATGTTGCCTAATATATATGTGTAATGTTAAGTCACTAATCATGATATCTAGGTTTTTTTGCACGAATCACATTTGTACGAATTACTATGATACTAACTATATGATAGCATGATTGAATATATGGATGACATGCGAGCATGTCGATGTTGTGATCTTGCCATAACTTGCTAATTGTGTAAACTACGCAATGGTATTTTTTTTTATGCAATATATATGAGTGGGTGGATTATAGAATCTATACGTTTGTATGTTGAATCCTTATGTTTGTCAATCGAGGAGGAAGGGGCCGGGCGGAGCCGGTAGGAGGGGGGAAGACGGGGAGTGATGGTAGTGCGTATTGTTCATTAACATAAGGAGGAAGGGGCCGGGCGGGAGCCGGTAGGAGGAAGAAGGCGGGGGTCATGGGAGTCATGTATATACATTGTGTGAATATATGTGTTATTTCATATACTATATACTATATATATATATATATATATATATATATATATAATTATATATATATATATATATATATGTATATATATATGTGAGTCTTGGTGGAAATTCCAGGAGGAAGGGGCCGGGCGGGAGCCGGTAGGGGGAGAAGACGGGGTAAAGTAACACCATATGATGAGGGGGACGTGTGAATGTGCCCTAGTAAGTAATAAAAGTATTGTGCTATCGGTAAATATTTTAAAAGTAACATTATATAGTTAAGGTTTGGGCAAGGAAAGAATGTGTGTCTAGAGACTTTCTTGAGAAGGATCAAGTAGTGATCTCGCTTTAGTACATTATTGAAGGAACTCTTAATCATAAAGATAGACTAACAACTAAGACTCGTAAATATTAAATTGAGTAAGGTGGTATCTATATTCATGTAAGATTTTCTTGGACTCCACAAGGTATGTTGTAGAAATATATCATGTTATCATTCATAAAGTGTTTATGAAATTTACTTGCTGAGCCGTCGAGCTCATTCCTTTTATTTTCTCCTCTTTCAGGTCTTGATAAAGGTAAGGGCATATTGTAACATGGAGTAGTCATGAGCAGGATGACATATGTTCCATAAAACCTTATTTTGTTCACTATGTACATGTAATTATGCTTTATGTCAGCATTGCCTAGTGAATGTGCTATGGTGCTACCATCATATGTAAATTTTTGTAATAGTTGTAATTAGAACTTGTGGTATATGGGATGTTGGTGAAGTTAAGAATTGTGATCATGTTGGTAGGATTATGTGGTTAATGGATGCTTGATGGTTATGTAAGAAGAATACATGGTATAAGTATATTGTTGAGATCTATATTTTGTCATAAGTAGGCCTTGGAGCCGAAATTGATATTTTGTATGTGGGAAAAAGTAAAATTTTAGAGGAGATGCTGCCGAAATTTTCTAGATTTTGAATTAAAGATAAGATTTGGGAATAAATACGTGTTATGGATCTAATCTTGCTTATTAGAAGCTGGGACCGTTACACTACTGCTTGACACCTGCCCCCTGCTATGATATCGCTTATCACCTGCCACCGTCATGTTACATCTTGACTTGTGATTATCACATTTACGAAAATCCTGCACCTGTTATTCTGTATTATATACAGTGACCTGAACCTATAATACTTATGTACTCTTGTAATTTCCTGAATCTGACTTGCTCTAGATATTCTCGTAAGTTGATAATTACATAATAAACTATAAACAAGACAATCTACATCGGATAAGAGGGGAACTGATGGACTTCAAGTGGTGAATATATTTACAATTGTATTAGATATGTTGTGCAATTAAAACTTTGGTTCTACCTGTGGGCCTCCAGGTGTTTAACCGGGTGTGGTGACACCCTGACTTCTCCTTCCTGAATAGGCATGCAATAAGACCCTACTCCTTCCTGCGCTTTGCCTAGGTTCCATGCACCAGCAAAGGAACATCTTGGGTCGTGGTCCTAGGTATGTACGGGACCCACTGTAAACATAACTCATTGTTTCATCATCAATTTCCAATAACAACCTCGGCTTACTCATATATAGATGTGTACCGGTAATACATACTTAGATATATGAGTAGGACGAGTAATAATAATAAGATACTAATTAATAATTCGTTGTGTTTTGCAAATCGAGTTGTGTATATTTAGATTACGATAATGTGAGATAAACGGTATATAGAAGAGGGTTTTCTTATTTGGATTATTCATTCGATGTACTTATCTCATGAAGCCGTAATCTGGGTTATACTGCTGGTCTTTCCGTATTTTCTTTCATCGGGTTTTAATTTGGATTTTTGGTTTTGTTATTGTTATTATTATATTATATATTCCTGTCTTCACCACTTGTGTACTACTTCACTGATCTCTTACTATTACCATATTGTACACAATCTGTCTCTTGCCTGATCTTACACTTGTATTACTGTGCCTAATCTCCTGACTTGTTTATTCTTGGTTTATACGGATACTCAGTTATCGTATAATCACTGTTTCTTGATAATTCATATTATTCTCTTAAGATGTTATTATGGACTTCTTAGGATTGTGTGTACTCAGTCGATGAAGACATGAGATATATGGTATATAAATGAGGGTTTTCTTGTTTGAATTATCCCCTTGAGGTATTAATCTCATGAATCTGTCTACTGAGTCCGTACAACTATTTTTGTCACATCTGTTTATCTCATCATTTGATGCCTTATTCATGTTCGAGTGTATATGCTCATGACACGGTTTTCAACACATACTTTTGATTGAGATTTATCGATACACATGTGCTTGTCTCTGCACACTATTTGGTACTCATCACACCACTTGTTGGGGAGTTTCTGGCTCCCCTGGATCTACATGTCCATATCCTGGAGTTTGGACCGTGATGAACATCCTGTTGATCAGAGTGGCGCAGCGGAAGCGTAGTGGATCAGCGGAACACCTATCCGGGACCCTATCCTTCCAGGCCCCTACTCGTCCCTCGAGTTTTCCTTTTGTAACTTGTGAGCGCATTTTGTACTATTCATCATTGTATATCTCCTTGTATTCGCAGTTGTGCCTATCGGTGATGTAACGCCCCGATCCAGCGGGTACGGAGACGTTACTGCGACGTATATACGCAGGTCAGAAATACCCTCACGTATATACGCTAAGCATCAGTACAGGCAAGAATCAGAGTGCGGAAGCAAGTGGTGCATTATACATTCCAACACATGAGTACAGTTACAAAGTTATCACAGGAAGTGATAAATATTACATGAATATTACATCACCAACATGGCGCAATTGCGAGAATACAAGAATGTACAAGTATGAATAGAACAAATGGAGGCTCAGAGTCATAACAGAGAAACTCTAGAGCCGAACAAGGGGGCCTGGAAGGATAGGGCTCTGGACGGTCTGCTGGAGATCCATGCTACCGCTGCGCCACTCTAATCAGCAACCGGGAGAATCCACATGTTCAAAGCTCCAAAACCTGGACATGAGGATCCAGAGGAGTCAGAACTCCCCGAGCGAGTGGTGATGCAAAAGCCAGATGGCGAGTATGGATAAGCACATGTGTAACGATAAATCTGGATCATAACATGAAAACCGTGTAGTAGGCACAAGCATGCAGGAGCAAGTAGATATACAGCAATTGGTATCAAGCAGGGAAAACTCATGATATGATAAGATAAATGCAGGAGACTAGAATAGAACACAAGTGGAAAGGCAGGATTGAGCAGGTATAGTATAATAATCATAAAACCGAAAATCCGAAATAAAATCCGATACAAGCAATTATGGCAAGGCATACTACAGATTCATAGCTGGCATCTTTTATTATTATTACTCGTCTTACCCTGATGTCTAGATATGTGAACTAGCGTCCCAGCACACATATATCCACATCTGAGTAAAGCAAGATTGTTATTGGAAACCAACGGGGGTATCAACGAACAATGTTTACAGTGGGTCCCGTACATGCCCGGGACCACGACCCAGGACGTTCTGTAACACCCCGCTCCCAGAATACGTACTTAGTTGTGTATTCAGATTTTTCGATCGTATTTTTCGATTTACTTCCTGTATTTGTTTTTATTATGAATTCTTTATATGATTGTTTTGACTTGGATCCGGATTCACGGACTCGGAGTCAGCTCTGATCTGAACCGAGAACCTGATCCTAGTGAATTGCTTGATTTGGACATTCTGGTATTCCGATTTGACCGGTTTCAGTTTTAAACATCGTTTTCCAATATTTTAGATTTTCTATGATTTTCTGGAATTTTCCTGAATTAAATTGAAAATCTTCAAAACCGGTGTCGACCAGTGCCGCTGACCGATTCCCGGATTTTTAATTTACAAACGGATTGGAATTACTAGAAGTGTCTTTTTATATTATATCTTAAAATCACATTTTTTATCTAAATACTTTTTCTGAGGATTTTATGAATTTATGAAAATTCCACCGGATTGGGTGTCGGCCAGTATCGCTGGTTGATTCCAGGACTTTTAGTTTACAATCGGAGTTGAATTTCTGAATTCCGCTTTTACCTTACTTCTTAAAATCATATTTTCTTCTTTAATACATTTTCTGGAATTTTTCAGAATTTATCAAAATCCGGCCGACCCGGTGTGGACCGGTATCGGCGGTTGACTTTCAGATTTTTAATTTGAAAATGGGATTTTATTTCTGAAAAATGATTTCATATTATTCCTCAGGATGACGTTTTCTACCTCCGGGTATTTTTGGGGATTTTTCTGGAGCAGTCGATATTTCGCGACTATATTATAATATATTTTTTAACCTCTTCTTTTCTTTCTTTCTTTCTTTCCTTTCTCTTTTCCACCAACACTCCAGCCCACTCCTCCACGTGGGCGCCACCTACCCCTTTCCCATCAATCCCTTCACTCCATCACATCCCTCTTCTTTTTCTTTTCTTTTTCTTTTTCTTTTTCCTTATCTTTTCTTTCTCCCTTCTCTTCTCTTCTTTCTTCTTCTTCCTCTTCTTCTTCTCCATGGGCAGCCGACGCCCAAGCCCCAGCTTCCCCTCCGGCGATCGCCGGCGAAGAGGACCCCATCTCCGGCTCCGAGCTTCCTCTCCTCCATCTCCAACAACACCATCACCCCATCTCCTTCCTCCTCAAAACCACCATCAAAATTCACCCTCTTCTTCTTCCTCATCTCCTTCCAATTAACCTCTACCACCACCTTCTTTCCCACCAAAACACCACCCCCACAACATCCAACTCCTCCTTCTCCTCCCATCCCTTCCAATTACTCCACCACCAAAACCCAATCTCCACCCTTCCCTCTTCTCTTTGGGGTGGCCGGAGCCAGCCCCCGGATTCGGCGCCGCCGGCGGCCTGCCGGCGGTCGCAAGCGACCAGGGGGCCACCCGGGGCCCCCTGTGCGTGACCTAAGAGGGGGGCAACAGCCCCCCTCTCTTTTCCTTTGCTGGAGGGGGCACAGCCCCCTCCCTTTCCCTGTTGAGGGGGCAGCTGCCCCCTCTTTCTCCTCCTCTCTCCTAGGGAGTGGCCGGCGCCACTCCCCCTGCCGGTGGCCGGCGCCGCCCGGCGCCGCCACCTGGCCGGTGGCCAAGCCGAGCGCCCCCAGAGGGGGGCGCTGTGCTGTGAGAAGGGGGCAACCGCCCCCCTTCTCTCTCTTTCTCTCTCCTGTTGACTCTCTCTCTCTCCACATTTTCTCTCTCTCTTTCCTAATTCACTCTCTCCTCTCTCTCCAGATTATCTCTCTCTCTAAATCTCCCTCCTCTTTGTGAATTTGCTGACGCGGATCTCACCCCCACGTGCAGGCGACCTCTTTAACGCGGCCTTCGCGTTATTATATCGTCACGACGCGGAGCTAATACCCGCGTCTGTGATCTCCTCGTGCTAACGCGATGCGGAATCCTCGACCGCGTCCGCGTTCTCCTCGTGTCCTGATTTAAACGCGGGTCTCGAACCCGCGTTTGTGGCATCTTCGCGACGCGACTCCCGCGTCTGTGATTACCGCGTCTGCTATTCCCGCGACACGACTCCCGCGTCTGCGACCCCCGCGTCTCACTCTCATAAGCCCGCGTCTCCTTGTGCACTCTCTCCTTCCATATGCTTCTCTCTCTAGGCTTCTCACTCTTCCTCTCTCCTCCTCACTTTCTCTCTCCACAAATATTTGTATATTTTATTATATTTTATGGCGCGTGCGTGAGTTCCATGGATTTCAGAGTTTTCGGCTCTTCCGGAGATTTAGGCGAGTGGTCCTCGCCTTCATTTGGGTTTCCCCGCTTCGACGGGTCGACATGTATTTTATTTCATGTTTAATGTATTTTGTATTGGGCTGTGTCCCTGTATTTGTGTATGACCGAGTGCCAATGACTGGATATGTATTGCTCTGTGACGAATGCTTGTATTAGGGTAGTTTAATTCTTGTACATATACCATGCCTGTGATGTATTTTACTGCTTTATATTATGCGTGGCCGACCCTTCAGCCTCCGGTCACTCACTATCTCGAAAGAGACGTGATTGGGACCGTCAGGTCTCTCTGGACTCTTCAGCCTCCGGTCACTCACTATCTCGAAAGGGAAGTGATTGGGACCGTCAGGTCTCTCAGCTCCGCCTGGTTATCATAATCAGCGTTCAGCGCTTTACCACTAGATACGTCTAGGTGAGATGCTGCCGGATTTCCTACTCGCACTTTAAGCCGAGTTGCCCCGGTAACCTCGCTAGACGCTCCAGTGTTAAATACTGTTTGCTGTCTGTACTTCCAGCTTGCTCAGCTCCGCTTGGTTGTGCTCAGCTACTATTCTACCACATGTCATTACTTCATACCTGTCATTTACATGTTACTATTTAATACCTGTTGCATTACCTGACAACTGATGTGTTATCATCTAACACCTGGCATGCTACTACTTGGCAAGACTCCTTGTTATGACATGACTTGCCACCGGACTAATATCAATCTCTTGACATGACTTGTCACCTGCCAAATATCACCCTCCTGTCATGCTATCACTTGACACCCAGCATGATATACTTGACCTTGTGATTATCACGTTTACGGGAATCCTGCCTTGTTATCCTGTATTGTATACAGTGACCTGTTATCCTGAATGGAACTAAGTACCACACGGAGCAAAGTGCCACACCACATACGTGTGGGGGCCACCTCTTGAATCTGTGGGGGCCACCTCTAGAATCCATCCCCCTCAGAGCAAAGTGCCACATGGAACAAAGTGCCACATCACATACGTGGTGGGGGCTACCTCTTGAATCTGTGGGGGCCACCTCTTGAATCTGTAGGGCCATCTCCTGTTATGACCAGTTTTCCCGTAATCTGATAATATTGATAAGCCATAAAAAGGATAACTTGCACGGGGAATGGGAGGAAGTGATGAATGCCGGTATGATGCCTTGCTTATAGTAATGGAATAAAATATTGACGATTCGTGTTAGAGGGATTTCAGGCCCTCAGAAGATACGTGTTAGGGGGATTTAAGGCCCCCAGGCTGGTCCCGGGTGTACGGGAACTACTATAAGAAGAGCTATCAGTCCTTCATCAGCTTCCATTAACAACCTCGGCTTGCTTATATATGGATGTATGTGTGTTGAGATGTACACCAGGACACATACCTAGATATATGGGTCAGACGAGTAATAATAATAAAAGATGCCAACTATGTATCCGGTTATGCCTGTTATGAACTCCCGTTATGCTTGTTATGATTCCTGTTATGCCAGTTATGTACTCCTGTTATGACCGTTGTGTGATTTGCCAAGTTTGCTTCTATTGGGTTTTACCTCAGATTTTCGGTTTTATGATTACTACCATGTTAGCTACTCATACCCTGCTTTATCACTTGTACTCTATTCCACCAGTCTCCTATTCTTATCTTATCATACCATGAGTACTTCCAGTTTGACATCTACTTGCTTACATGCTTCTGCTCACGACACGGTTTTCAATGCATGTTTATAATTCGGTTTATCGATACACTTGTACTTATCTCAGCACGCCATCTGGCTTTTGTATCACCACTCGCCTGGGGAGTTTCATCTGACTCCCCTGGATCCTCATGTCCAGGTCATGGAGCTTGGAGCGTGTGGATTCTCCCAGTTGCTGATCAGAGTGGCGTAGCGGTAGCGTGGATCTCCAGCAGACCGTCCAGAGCCCCATCCTTCCAGGCCCCATTGTTCGGCTCTAGAGTTTTCCTGTTATGACTTTGAGCCTGTCTTTGTACTGTTCATACTTGTACATCTACTTGTACTCTCGCAATTGCGCATATCAGTGATGTGCTATTCATGTAATATTGGATCACCTCTGGTGATAACTTTGTAATTGTACTCATGTGTTGGAATGTATAATGCACCACTTGCTTCCGTACTCTGATTCTTGCCTGTACTGATGCTTGGCGTATATACGTGAGGGTATTTCTGACCTGCGTATATACGTCGCAGTAACGTCTCCGTACCCGCAGGATCGGGGCGTTACAGGGTGGTATCAGAGCCTAGGCTCTCGCATCCTCAGTACGTCCAGACGGCAAATTAATGGTAAAGAAATTTGCAACTGGAATGCATGAGTCCTGGTTATACAGTCCAACTACAAGTACAGAGTTATCTATTTTCTTGATCATCTTTCCTTTGATTCCTAATCCCTCCTATCTTTCCCCTGTTTTAGTTTTTCGAAGCCTTTATACCAACTTAAGATATGAATAAACTAGAGGGGTAGTGGCTGGTTCTAAATGAAGCTATGATATGATCTCTTCGGCCAATTCTATGAAGCTTGGGTATTCTCAGGATTGATCCCGATCGGTGATCTTTCAGAAGTCAGTAGTCGGGATTCTCTACGGGTATTCTATATTCTCGGCTATATCTTTCAGAGTGATCGATGCGTGGTATTCGGAATTCTCAATTATCGGTCTTCTTTATTATGCTCAGGACTATCAGGGTTTTCTTTATCTTCAGTATTTTGGCTCATTCTGAGGGTGACATTAAGTATGCAGTACAGCGGGAATTCTATTGCAAAGCTGTGTTATCAATCAGCATTATTCGGCATTGTTCAAAGATTTATACAGCCAGAAGCGCAGAAGATATCTATATTCTGATTGTTGTTCAGTCGACTCGAGAGCCCTACCCGCAGCGATTCATATCTTAATTGGTGTAATTCTCGTCCTTGTCCTCTTTGTGTTCAATTTACCCCTTATCGAAATTGCGAGGACGCAATTTTTTGTAAGGTGGATGGATTGTAACACCCCGCTCCCAGAATACGTACTTAGTTGCGTATTCAGATTTTTCGATCGTATTTTTCGATTTACTTCCTGTATTTGTTTTGTATTATGAATTCTTTATATGATTGTTTTGTCTTGGATCTGGATTCACGGACTCGGAGTCAGCTCTGATCTGAACCGAGAACCTGATCCTAGTGAATTGCTTGATTTGGACATTCTGGTATTCCGATTTGACCGGTTTCAGTTTTAAACATCGTTTTCCAATATTTTAGATTTTCTATGATTTTCTGAAATTTTCCTGAATTAAATTGAAAATCTTCAAAACGGTGTCGACCAGTGCCGCTGACCGATTCCCGGATTTTTAATTTACAAACGGATTGGAATTACTAGAAGTGTCTTTTTATATTATATCTTAAAATCACATTTTTTATCTAAATACTTTTTCTGAGGATTTTATGAATTTATGAAAATTCCACCGGATTGGGTGTCGGCCAGTATCGCTGGTTGATTTCAGGACTTTTAGTTTACAATCAGAGTTGAATTTCTGAATTCCGCTTTCACCTACTTCTTAAAATCATATTTTCTTCTTTAATACATTTTCTGGGATTTTTCAGAATTTATCAAAATCCGGCCGACCCGGTGTGGACTGGTATCGGCGGTTGACTTCCGGATTTTTAATTTGAAAATGGGATTTTATTTCTGAAAACCGATTTCATATTATTCCTCAGGATGACGTTTTCCACCTCCGGGTATTTTTGAGGATTTTTCTGGAGCAGTCGATATTTCGCGACTATATTATAATATTATTTTTTAACCTCTTCTTTTCTTTCTTTCTTTCCTTTCTCTTTTCCACCAACACTCCAGCCCACTCCTCCACGTGGGCGCCACCTACCCCTTTCCCATCAATCCCTTCACTCCATCACATCCCTCTTCTTTTTCTTTTCTTTTTCTTTTTCTTTTTCCTTATCTTTTCTTTCTCCCTTCTCTTCTCTTCTTTCTTTCTTCTTCTTCTTCTTCTTCTCCATGGGCAGCCGACGCCCAAGCCCCAGCTTCCCTCCAGCGATCGCCGGCGAAGAGGACCCCATCTCCGGCGCCGAGCTTCCTCTCCTCCATCTCCAACAACACCATCACCCCATCTCCTTCCTCCTCAAAACCACCATCAAAATTCACCCTCTTCTTCTTCCTCATCTCCTTCCAATTAACCTCTACCACCACCTTCTTTCCCACCAAAACACCACCCCCACAACATCCAACTCCTCCTCCTCCTCCCATCCCTTCCAATTACTCCACCACCAAAACCCAATCTCCACCCTTCCCTCTTCTCTTTGGGGTGGCCGGAGCCACCCCCGGATTCGGCGCCGCCGGCGGCCTGCCGGCGGTCGCAAGCGACCAGGGGGCCACCGGGGCCCCCTGTGCGTGACCTGAGAAGGGGGCAACAGCCCCCCTCTCTTTTCCTTTGCTGGAGGGGGCACAGCCCCCTCCCTTTCTCTGTTGAGGGGGCAGCTGCCCCCTCTTTCTCCTCCTCTCTCCTGGGGAGTGGCCGGCGCCACTCCCCCTGCCGGTGGCCGGCACCGCCCGGCGCCGCCACCTGGCCGGTGGCCAAGCCGAGCGCCCCCAGAGGGGGGCGCTGTGCTGTGAGAGGGGGGCAACCGCCCCCTTCTCTCTCTTTCTCTCTCCTGTTGACTCTCTCTCTCCACATTTTCTCTCTCTCTTTCCTAATTCACTCTCTCCTCTCTCTCCAGATTATCTCTCTCTAAATCTCCCTCCTCTTTGTGTATTTGCTGACGCGGATCTCACCCCCACGTGCAGGCGACCTCTTTAACGCGGCCTTCACGTTATTGTATCGTCACGACGCGGAGCTAATACCCGCGTCTATGATCTCCTCGTGCTAACGCGATGCGGAATCCTCGACCGCGTCCGCGTTCTCCTCGTGTCCTGATTTGAACGCGGGTCTCGAACCCCGCGTTTGTGGCATCTTTGCGACGCGACTCCCGCATCTGTGATTACCGCGTCTGCTATTCCCGCGACGCAACTCCCGCGTCTGCGACCCCCGCGTCTCACTCTCATAAGCCCGCGTCTCCTTGTGCACTCTCTCCTTCCATATGCTTCTCTCTCTAGGCTTCTCACTCTTCCTCTCTCCTCCTCACTTTCTCTCTCCACAAATATTTGTATATTTTATTATATTTTATGGCGCGTGCGCGAGTTCTATGAATTTCAGAGTTTTCGGCTCTTCCGGAGATTTAGGCGAGTGGTCCTCGCCTTCATTTGGGTTTTCCCGCTTCGACGGGTCGACATGTATTTTATTCCATGTTTAATGTATTTTGTATTGGGCTGTGTCCTATATTTGTGTATGGCCGAGTGCCAATGACTGGACATGTATTGCTCTGTGACGAATGCTTGTATTAGGGTAGTTTAATTCTTGTACATATACCATGCCTGTGATGTATTTTACTGCTTTATATTATGCGTGGCCGACCCTTCAGCCTCCGGTCACTCACTATCTCGAAAGAGACGTGATTGGGACCGTCAGGTCTCTCTGGACTCTTCAGCCTCCGGTCACTCACTATCTCGAAAGGGAAGTGATTGGGACCGTCAGGTCTCTCAGCTCCGCCTGGTTATCATAATCAGCGTTCAGCGCTTTACCACTAGATACGTCTAGGTGAGATGCTGCCGGATTTCCTACTCGCACTTTAAGCCGAGTTGCCCCGGTAACCTCGCTAGACGCTCCAGTGTTAAATACTGTTTGCTGTCTGTGCTTCCAGCTTGCTCAGCTCCGCTTGGTTGTGCTCAGCTACTATTCTACCACATGTCATTACTTCATACCTGTCATTTACATGTTACTATTTAATACCTGTTGCATTACCTGACAACTGATGTGTATCATCTAACACCTGGCATGCTACTACTTGGCAAGACTCCTTGTTATGACATGACTTGCCACCGGACTAATATCAATCTCTTGACATGACTTGTCACCTGCCAAATATCACCCTCCTGTCATGCTATCACTTGACACCCAGCATGATATACTTGACCTTGTGATTATCACGTTTACGGGAATCCTGCCTTGTTATCCTTATTGTATACAGTGACCTGTTATCCTGAATGGAACTAAGTGCCACACGGAGCAAAGTGCCACACCACATACGTGGTGGGGCCACCTCTTAAATCTGTGGGGGCCACCTCTAGAATCCATCCCCCTTAGAGCAAAGTGCCACATGGAACAAAGTGCCACATCACATACGTGGTGGGGGCCACCTCTTGAATCTGTGGGGGCCACCTCTTGAATCTGTAGGGCCATCTCCTGTTATGACCAGTTTTCCCGTAATCTGATAATATTGATAAGCCATAAAAAGGATAACTTGCATGGGGAATGGGAGGAAGTGATGAATGCCGGTATGATGCCTTGCTTATAGTAATGGAATAAAATATTGACGATTCGTGTTAGAGGGATTTCAGGCCCTCAGAAGATACGTGTTAGGGGGATTTAAGGCCCCCAGGCTGGTCCCGGGCGTACGGGAACTACTATAAGAAGAGCTATCAGTCCTTCATCAGCTTCCATTAACAACCTCGGCTTGCTTATATATGGATGTATGTGTGTTGAGATGTACATCAGGACACATACCTAGATATATGGGTCAGACGAGTAATAATAATAAAAGATGCCAACTATGTATCCGGTTATGCCTGTTATGAACTCCCGTTATGCTTGTTATGATTCCTGTTATGACCGTTGTGTGATTTGCCAAGTTTGCTTCTATTGGGTTTTACCTCGGATTTCCGGTTTTATGATTACTAACATGTTAGCTACTCATACCCTGCTTTATCACTTGTACTCTATTCCACCAGTCTCCTATTCTTATCTTATCATACCATGAGTACTTCCTGTTTGACATCTACTTGCTTACATGCTTCTGCTCACGACACGGTTTTCAATGCATGTTTATAATTCGGTTTTATCGATACACTTGTACTTATCTCAGCACGCCATCTGGCTTTTGTATCACCACTCGCCTGGGGAGTTTCATCTGACTCCCCTGGATCCTCATGTCCAGGTCATGGAGCTTGGAGCGTGTGGATTCTCCCAGTTGCTGATCAGAGTGGCGTAGCGGTAGCGTGGATCTCCAGCAGACCGTCCAGAGCCCCATCCTTCCAGGCCCCATTGTTCGGCTCTAGAGTTTTCCTATTATGACTCTGAGCTTGTCTTTGTACTGTTCATACTTGTACATCTACTTGTACTCTCGCAATTGCGCATATCAGTGATATGATATTCATATAATATTGGATCACCTCTGGTGATAACTTTGTAATTGTACTCTGTTGACACTTAAAAAAGACAAGATTCTTATTGGTCTGTGTTGACACTTAAAAAAGACAAGATTCTCATTGGTCCGAACGATGTCTAAACTTGTTGACATTTACAAAAGACAAGGGACAGACGAGCTGAAGACCAGTTTTCACCCACCTCCAAGGGACAAGGAAGCGGTTTGGACTCCACTGATCCAGCAAGCAGAACAGTGAACCCGGATTGTTTCTAAATAGACCTCAGCAGGTCTAAGTTGCTAGCATTTAGCATTACATTAGCCCAAGGAGATAGCCTCGATTGAGAGGCTAGCATCATCCAACTTCGCCAGGAAGCTAACTGATAACTTCGCCGAAAACCCTCTTTTCGGACTTCGCTAAGGATTGCCTCTAGCTCCGCTATCAGCCTGCTATGGTCAACCTTTGACCAATCAAAATCTCCTGATGAGATCGGATTCAATCAAATCTAATCCAATCAGGATTCAAATATGGCAGGTGATTGCCGCAATCTCTTGACTCTCTTGAAACAAGTAAGAGGATCAAGGAGAATCTCCCAACGATATGGAAAGGATCAAAACAAATCAGAAAGATCTACCGACTTGCCCATTTTCTAGCTCCGCAGAAGCTATCCTAGCCTCGCAGCAAGGCTACTTTCCAGATTTAAACAGATTCGGTTCAATCTGTTTCCATATCTTCAAAGGGACGATTATACCCTTGCTCTCCCTATAAATAGCCCATCAAGGGTACAAGGAGAGGGAGACGAAGACAGGCAGAGAGGAATCAAGGAGAGACGCATACATACAGGAGGACTCCACAAGCAGAGGCTTCTTCACAAGGCACCGCGCGCTCTCGAATTCAAAGACCTTTTAGAGAATTGCTTTCTCTAATCAGGGTGTTGATACCCTAACGTCGTCCTTCTTCTCAAGGAATCTCCGGAACCAGGCGAGAAGGAATTCCTTATTGAAGGCGATTTTGAGAAGCAGCAAGAGGGTTCTACCAACCTTCTGTTCTCTGATTCCCCGAACCAGGCGAGAAGGGAATCTCATCGCTCGCATCGTCAAAGGGACAAAGTGGTCGCGCGCTGACCAGACTCCTATCGGCACATTTTTCCAGAATCTCTGAGGAGATCTACTTGTAATCTTTTGAGAATACTTGTAATTTAGCTCCTCAAACTTTTATTTGTAAGTTTTCCCCTTTGCAAACATAATGGAAAACAAGATGGCGACTCCGCTGGGGATTGTATTCTCCTCTGCTGAGAATCAAGTGTCGCAATGCGACGAACAGACCTTCGGGTCTATCTCTGAATTCAGAAAAGCCGGTGCAGCCAGATCTTCTCTGGCTAAATCTTCAAGCAAAGTCTCTGCGGAGACGGAAAAGGTTCTCTGCAAACCTGTCGCAGTTCTCTGGCGCAATAAGGAAACATGCCCGCAGCCCAGATCCTGCACTTTTGAGAACCTGGTTATCCAGATCGATCAAGGAAGATTTGAAGAAGTCCTCTCTGGGGGTGGCCTGACGCTTCGAGCACGGAAGCACAGGAAGGTCTTCATGGCCAAGGTTTCAAATCAGAAACCAGAGGCAGAATCTTGCCAACACCCCACAGCCCCGCTTGTGGCTATTCAGGTTCCTTGCGAACCTAGGCGTCCCCTGTCAAGGCTGATATGGAAGCCTAAACAGGAGTCTTCAACCAAAGCTCCCGGAGTAGTCATGCCGAGACTGCGCCTCTCCCGCGAAGAAAAGGGTAAGATGCCCATCTGCCCTGACGATGCTGCCAGCCATGAAGTCACGACGGCAATCATACTGTCACTTGAATCAAAGGCAGCAAAGCCTCTTGTCAGCCTCGCTCGTACAAGCGAAGCTATTGTACCACAACGAACTCACTGGGTTCGCGGCCGCAAGGCTAGGACCGCAGTGTTATCTGAGGTTGATCCCCTTCACAGCAGAATAGCGGGCAAAGCACCACAGCGTGCTCCGCTCCCCAATTCATCAGGCACTAAGCTCGCACCTGTCAGCGAAGCTAGCGCCAAAGTACTATTCAGTACTAATCCCTTCTGCAGGGATAAGAAGAACGGAGCATCATCCCTTGTACGCTCCAAAAAGGCCTCTCTACGGGGATGTTCAGGCTCTGTTGAGCCTAACCTTCGACAATTCTTGACGAACAAGCGAGAATTGGAGTCTCTCCAAACCACTTCCCCGTGTTGTCAAAGAGGATGCCGACTTGTGACAATCCATTCAGCTCATTGTCGACAATATCCAATCAAGGTGGCACCTCCGCACCGTCAATCGGTGTTTGACCGGTTATCCGCACATGCCATAAAGAAACATCATGAAAGGAGCGCTTCGCGAGGCCTAGCCTTCGCGTCCGTCAACATGACCGGAAGAGGACGAGAGCGACACAGGGAAGGTCATACATCTGATGATACCCCTTTCGGCTCCCCAGATCCAGATTATAGCCCGGGCTTAGGTGAAGTCTTGGTGCGCGAAGAAGGTGTTTTCCGAAACACCAGATCCAGGGTAGCGATACCCTATAATTATGAGCAGCCTTCTTCCTCAAAGGCCCTAATCTCGCCACAGTCCAGACGATCACCCCAATCATCTGATGGAGAAGATGAAGACAGCGGGTATGCCTCTTCAGCAACAGTCAGTTCTGTGCGAACGGACAAAGCATCGGTTAATATGGCCGATAACGCCAATGACGACCTTCGTCGGCGTTTGGAAGCTCAGGAGCAGACCTCTAGAACTCAGCAAGAGGCCCTGGACAATATTCAACAGATGCTCGCTCAGCTCCTCAGCAACCGGAATGATGATACCGGGAGCAATCATGATGAGGAGGGACACTTCAGCAACGATCCGCCCAAGACGGAGAAATCTAAGGGAGGCTCTTCCCTGGATGCCGAAGTCCTTAAAGGCCTTCAAGCTCAAATCGCATCCCTAGCTCAGAGGGATGAATTAAAGAAGGTAGGGGCAGTCCGTCCTTATCCGCTGGAGTGGGATTCGGTGCCATATCCGCCAAAGTTCAAACCACCAACGTTGTACACGTATGATGGTAAGAGCTCGCCCAATCAGCACATCTACTATTTCCGGTCCCAGACCGGTAATGTTCTAAACAACAACGCCATCATGGCTAGGTTGTTCATCGGCACCTTGAAAGGGGTGGCATTCGACTGGTTCCGAAGCCTTCCTCAAGACTCTATCAATTCCTGGGTCGACCTGGAAACTCGGTTCCTCTCTCGCTTCTATGAGGATGACACCGAAGTGACCATGGACAAGCTCCTTTCCACTGTGCAGAGGAAAGGCGAATCTGTCCGTGAATACATTGAGCGGTTCAGAAATCTATCTCTGATGTGCCCAGCAGGGATGCCATTACCATGCTCTTACAGACATGCAGGCACAACTTCTTGGATCAAGTAGAGTTCGCATGGGGGCTGTCAAAGCCCATACTTGGAAGGAATTGGTCGAACAAGCTGAGATAGCCGAGAAATCGGCTAAGAAGTTCGAGCCATCCGCCCCTAGGAGCAAATGGGGCGCGAATAACAAAGGGCGTAGCGATCTCCCGCAGCCTTCCCAAGCTAAAGGGAAGGAGATTATGTCCGTCGAGCTGACCGGGGACATGCAGTCAAAGGCCAAGAAGAGCGGCGTCAACAGCCAAGAGCCCAAGTTTCCTCCGAAGCAGTACTCCTTCAGAGATGACCAGGTGGTCACGATATTCCATCCGCTCCACAAAGGGAACAAAATGAAGCTACCGGACGCTCGCCGTCCAATGAGATAGGGCGTACAAACGACCCTAAATACTGCCTCTACCACAGGATGATCCACCATCCTACTGACAAGTGCTATGTTCTCAAGGATAGAATTCAAGCCTTGGTCGATGCCGGAGTCCTCACTTTGAAAACGGAACAGAAGAAAGTCACTGCCAATATGGTGACTCTTGAGTTCAGCACTGCTCAGAAGGTCACAGTTCCCGACGGGACCTATCCAGCCCCCACACCGCGGTTGGAAGTCAAGCATTCTTCAACCATAGCTAAAGTTGACAAGGGTCTCGTCCCCTTGACATTGGAGACAGGGGAAGTTATGTGGATACACCCTGACCTCGTCCGAGACGTACAGCGGACGTCGAAGGACTCCAGCAAAAAGGGCAAGTCCTGCAATATCATCTCTATCCTGCCAGATGATGGTAATCTTACTTCGGCTTCCCTCAGCGATTCAGAAGAAGAGAAGCATGCCTGTACAACACAGGCAGATGCACCTCAACAGACAGGCACCCGGTCTGGAAGATCATAGTAAAGCAGTATGACAAGTCTACTGACGAGATACAACAGCAAACGACGTCAGTACCAATGCCGGCATCCACTCCAGTTCTGACCAAAGGAAGGAGAAGCCTAAGGAAGTGCGGTTCGACCATGTGTTGAAGAAACCGCCAGGCCAAGGGTTAGCCACGCCCTTTCGCTTTGATATATTGGCCCACTTAGCCAATATCCCGGCTCGTATCACAATACACGAGCTCCTTCGTCTCTCTAAAGAGACAAGAGAGGCACTCAGAGATGCGCTAGCCAACTCGGAGTCCTTTCTGACATGCATGCCTGAGGTTTCTGGTGATGAGATGCGGCCTTCCTGCTCAGAGTGCCATCATGCACAATCCAAGGTGCCTGCTATTACCTTTACGGCGGAAGATATGCTTCTCAAAGACAACAAGCATGATCGACCTCTGTACTATACCGGATATATCGGTTCAACATGCATTGAAAGAGTACAAGTCGATCCGGGGTCTGCACTCAGCATCATCCCCAAAAGGCTCCTCTATTTCCTCGGCATACCATTGTACAGGTTGTCCGCAACCACCACTATAATATATGGTTTCAACGCCCGGGAGCAGCCATCCGCTTGGAAAGATTCGGCTCCGCTGCAGAATCAGAAGCCTGAAGTCAGAGGTGACATGTTATGTCATCGACGCTGACACATCATACAACCTGTTATTGGGACGACCATGGATCCATGCCAACTGGATCGTTCCTTCCACTCTCCATCAGTGCTTCAAATATGTTGAAGATGATGCGACAGTACGAACTGTCTTCGCTGAAAAGCAACCCTTCAAGGGGGTGGAAAACTACTTCACCGACGCCCTCTTGTATCAAGAGGCCGACGGAACGCCTGCACTACCATTGCCAGACGATGATGAAAGCGGCAATGAGGCGGATTCAGAATCCGAAACAGGCGTCCCAGCCATTTCGATTGGCGAACCAATTGTAGCATGCTTTAATGACCCCCAATGTAATATCCCTTCCGATGAAGAGGGAGAATGGGTAATTAATGATAGTATCTCTTTTGATTATCCTGCGAGCATCGAGTCGATTAAATCCATTATGGATGGCTCTCTTCATATGCCCGTACATGAGCCAAGTTCGGCTACTACATCTGTGGAGGTTATAGAAGGGGCCACGCTGGTGATCCCTCCATCCAAACAAGGTCAGTTGCCGATAATCTTCGGCAGAGCCCGGCCAGGGAGATTCTCAACTATAGACTCAAGCTCAGAGTCGGATGCTCCACAGTTCTTTCATTACGCGCCATCAGCGCGCCATATTATGAAGAAGATGGGTTACAACCTGAAGCAGGGAGCGGGCCTAAACTTCGGAAAAGGAAGACGCAGCTTGATGCGTAACTCCGTCCCAAGAGGGAAACCTGCAAATTACTATGATAGTACACGCAGGGGGTTTGGGTTATGTTACACCCACATCGTCAGTAACGGTTCAGGTCAAAGACGACGAACCAATTCCATCACAGTCGGGTTCATCTGCCGAGTGGGACTCTGACATCAGCATAGGAGGAATGTTCAACGGCCTCACTGTGAATATGACTTCAGGCAGTCAATTGGAACCTGCGGACGCTGCTGATGAGGAATCTTGGGCCCAGCAATTAAGTCTCCAATGGGAAAAGCGGTTCGAGCTGCGCGAGCCACCTACCGAAGACAAGGTGATCCAGGTTAACTTGGGTAGTCAAGGTCACCCCAAGCCTATTTTCATAAGTGAAAGCTTATCACTCATCGAGAAGGAAGAATTGATAATGCTCGTGAAAGAGTATATAGATGTCTTCGCCTGGAGCTATGAAGACATGCCCGGACTTGATCCACAGGTCGCTATGCACCGTCTAAACATCAAGCCCGACGTTAGGCCAGTCAAGCAGCAACAACGTCGGTTCCGCCCAAACATCATGGAGGCTATTGAAGCCGAAGTTCATAAGCTCAATGCTTGTGGCTTCATCCGGGAGGAACAACATCCAGATTGGGTGGCTAACATAGTCCCCGTCCTCAAGAAGAATGGGAAAATACGAATCTGCATCGACTACCGTGATCTCAATACGGCCTGTCCCAAAGATGAATTCCCACTGCCGATCACCGATGTCATGATCGACAACACATGCGGATTCGAGAGGATGTCTTTCATGGACGGCTTCTCAGGGTATAACCAGATCAAGATGTATCCTGATGACGAGAAGCATACTTCTTTTCGAACGCCATTGGGGGTATACTGCTACACTGTAATGCCCTTCGGACTGAAGAACGCCGGAGCAACCTACCAGCGGGCGATGAGCATGATCTTCCGCGACCATCTCCGAAAGACGGTGGAATGCTATGTTGACGACATTGCCGTCAAAAGCCGCAGCAAAAATGAACATCTTCGTGATCTGAAAACGATGTTCGACATAATGCGGGCTCATCAGCTGAAAATGAACCCGACGAAATCCTTCTTGGGAGTGTCCAGCGGCAAATTCCTTGGGTTCATTGTCACATCAAAAGGGATCCATCTGGACCCAGACAAAGTCAAAGCCATACAGGACATGCATCCACCGAGGAACCTCAAAGAGCTCCGAGGCTTGCAAGGCAGATTAGCCTACATCAGAAGATTCATAGCAAATCTTTCAGGCCGTTGCCAGCCCTTTACCCGTCTCATGAAAAAGGGTACTACCTTCATATGGGACCAAGCTTGTCAAGAAACTTATGAAGACATTAAGAGGTATCTCACAAAACCTCCGGTCTTAGTGGCCCCTACATCAGGGAAACCATTCTTGCTTTATGTAAAAGCTCTGGATTATTCCCTCGGCGCCCTCCTCGCTCAAAAGGACGACAATGGCCATGAGCAGGCCATTTATTATCTGAGCAGGACTCTCATAGGAGCGGAATCTCGCTACAATCCTATTGAGAAAGAGTGTTTAGCTCTCGTCTTCGCTGTCCAGAAGACGCGACATTATTTGGTTGGCCAAACCATACATGTCATCTCCAGAGTGAACCCTTTACGTCTTCTCATGACGAAGCCAGGGTCGCTGAATTCAAGGTTGGCTAAATGGGCACTCCTGTTGTCTCAATACGACATGACCTTTACTCCTCAGAAGGCAGTTAAAGGTCAGGCCCTTGCAGAGTTCTTAGCTGCTCACCAGTTCCAGAATATTCAAAACTTCACGAAGACATCCCTGATGAAGTCTTCGAGTCTAATGCAACCTCAGCAGAGGAAGTGTGGCAGATGTTCTTCGACGGAGCATCGCGGACGGGCCCCAAAGGGAAAATTATTGCCGGGGTGGGGGTTGTGTTCATCTCCCCACAGGATCATATCCTTCCCAGAGCATTCTCCTTGATAGAATCATGCTCTAATATGTAGCGGAATACAATGCTCTGCTCATCGGTCTCCAGCTCGCCCATGGAATGGGGGTACGCTACCTTGAAGCTTACGGCGATTCAAAGCTGATCATTAGCCAGGTAAAAGGCGAATATGAAGTCCGCCATGAGGACTTGGTGCCTTATTATCATACAGCCATCGAATTGGCTAGCTTATTTGAAGGCTTCTACATCGGGCATGTGTCCCGATCTCAAAATACCAAGGCGGATGCTCTCGCTGCATTAGCGACAACGCTAGCCTTACCGGCCGACACCGAGTATCACCTCACAGTCGCAACCCGGCATCTCGTATGCTCCAAGCATATGCTAAGGATCAAGAGGTCCATAATATCTCCGTAGGTCTTGAGCCGAGGGATTGGCGCTTCCCTCTCATTGACTACGCTCTGCACGGTCTGCTTCCAGACGATCCGAAAAGAAGCGGCGTCCATCAGACGAAGGTCGCTCCGTTTCTACTATGATCCCACTTTGAAGACACTCTACCGTCGTTCATATGACGGTGTCCTCCTCCGTTGTCTCTCTCATTCAGAGGCACAGGAAGTGCTTAAAGAAGCACATGATGGCATTTGCGGAGCTCACCAGCCGGGTCCAAAGCTTAAAGACAGGCTGCACAGACTTGGGTACTACTGGCCGACCATGATGGCCGATGCCTCCCAATATGCACGAAGGTGTAAGGCGTGCCAGGTCCATGCAGACTTCATACACCAACCTTCGGAGTTGCTCCACCCTACTGTTGCTTCATGGCCATTTGAAGCATGGGGAGTCGATGTCGTAGGGCCAATCAGTCCCTCTTCGGCAAGAGGTCACCGGTTTATCCTGGCAATAACCGATTACTTCTCAAAATGGGCAGAGGCCACACCGTTGGCCGAAGTTAAAACCTCCAATCTGGTTAGCTTCATCAAACACCAGGTCATCCATCGATTTGGTGTACCCAGACGGATCATCCATGACAATGGTCCCCAGTTCGTAAGCCAAGGGTTCTATCGGTTCTGCGATAAATACCGAATTCAGAATGTGGCTTCAACCGCCTACAATCCTGCCGCCAACGGCTTGGCAGAGGCATTTAACAAGACAATCATCAAGCTGCTCAAGAAGTTTGTCTCCTCGAACAAGCGAGATTGGGACGAAAAGCTCGGTGAATGCCTTTGGGCCTACCGGACTACGATTCGGACACCGACAGGCAATACGCCTTTCTCCCTGGTATATGGGTGCGAAGCGGTCATCCCATTGGAAATCAAGTGCCATCATTGCGAGTAGCCCTGACTACTAAGATGACATCAGAAGACAATGATCTCTTGCGTCTTCAAGAGCTCGAAGCCCTGGACGAGAAGCGGCTGCAAGCTCAGCAACACATCGAGCTATATCAGGCTCGGATGTCAAAAGCCTTCAATAAGAAGGTCAAGCAGAGAGTCTTCCACAAAGGAGACCTAGTCTTAGCCGTCAGACGACCGATGATTATGACGCACAAGACCAAAGGCAAATTTCAGCCTAAATGGGAAGGACCGTTTGTGATAGAGACAGTCTATTCAAACGGAGCATACCGCCTTACAACTGCAGACGGCGACCTCCTCATGATGCCGATCAATGGCAAGTTCTTAAAGAAGTACTATCCTTAATCAAGGATCTTGCTCTCGATCAAGTTAACATTACACTCTGATCGAGATCCGCGCGTCCGGAATGCGCACAAAGAGAGCCTCTCTCTTTCTCCAAGCATATCAAACCTGTTGATAGCTGGGGGTTTGCTTAAAATCCCAAGGGACCTGCTCCCACTTGATTCCCTCTCCAGAATCACTTACCAATTCTCATCCATAGAATGGTAGGACCACATATATTCCGCTGTTATGTTAACATTAAACCTATGACAGCAATCCCCTCGTTTCTCCCCGAGATAATGAGACCTCCAAAATCACTTACCAATTCTCATCCATAGAATGGTAGGACCACATATATCTCGCTGTTACGTTAACATTAAACCTATGACAGTGATTCCCTCGTTTCTCCCCGTGAAAACGAGACTTTTCCCAAACTCCATTGTATTTGAACTTAGCGGCGTCTCAATTGGTTACGTCATCGCGACCTCTGAACCAGCAGACAGCTAAGTCTCAATCTTGAGCCCTGTTGACATTTACAAAAGACAGGTCTCGATACTTATTGACATTTACAAAAGATAAGTATCACCTATTTTGAGCTTGTTGACATTTACAAAAGACAAGTCTCAATCTTGAGCCCTGTTGACATTTACAAAAGACAGGTCTCGATACTTATTGACATTTACAAAAGATAAGTATCACCTATTTTGAGCTTGTTGACATTTACAAAAGACAAGTCTCAACTCCGAGTCCTGTTGACATTTACAAAAGACAGTCTCGATACTCGTTGACATTTACAAAAGACGAGTATCACTCATTGTGAAGCTTGGTGGCTTCTCAACCAGTTATGTCATTGCGACTCTGAACTGACAGATAGCCAAGCTTCATCTACCATTGAACTTAGCGGCGTCTCAATTGGTTACGTCATCGCGACCTCTGAACCAGCAGACAGCTAAGTCTCAATCCCGAGTCCTGTTGACATTTACAAAAGACAGGTCTCGATACTCGTTGACATTTACAAAAGACGAGTATCACTCATTGTTGAGCTTGGTGGCTTCTCAACCAGTTATGTCATTGCGACCTCTAAACTGGCAGATAGCCAAGTTTCATCCACCATTGAACTTAGCGGCGCCTCAATTGGTTATGTCATCGCGACCTCTGAACCAGCAGACAGCTAAGTCTCAATCTCGATGCTTGCTGACATTTACAAAAGGCAAGTATCTCCCCTTTTAGCCCCGCAATGGGCTAACCTCGAGACTGGCAACATCTCAATTGGTTATGTCATCGCGACCTCTGAACCAACAGACAGCCATGCCTCATTATCCAAACAAACAAAGACGACAAAAGAATGAATTTTTATTAATTTCCAAAAGGGATGGGATACATGGAGGAGCCTATAGGCGTACATGATAAGATCGGATCCGACCTCCGAGCGAAGCTAGCCTCGTCCTCCTGTCATCAGCAGCCTGGGCCAGCGCTTGTGATCTTAGCTCAGCCTCATCGAAGTCCACCGCCTGAGCCAGACGAGCCTCGACCTCCGCCAAAGTCGCCCTCTGTGATGACTTCCGCTCCGCCAGTTCCTCACTTCGAGCCCTGAGCTGCTTAAGCCGCGCAGACTCTTCATGACGCATCTGTGTAGCCTTGGATAAGAGGAGATTTGCCTTCCGGATCATCTCTTCAGCCCTCTTAACCTTATCTTCAGCATCAAGAAGAGCACTGTTGGAAGCGTCAATTGCACTCCCAACCTCTGCCTCCTCTGTCTCCAAGGACCTCAAGTCAGAGGAGATAGCCTCAGCAGCCTCTTGAGCGGCGAGCTGAGCCTCGCGCCTCTGGGCGACAAGACGTGTGAGCCGTTCATCAGCCAAAGACGCAGTGCGTCTGAACTATAGAGATGGCGCCATTCCTCCACGTCCTTCTCAAGGTCATCTACCAGGAGCTCTAAAGCAGCAGCTTGATGGTACCCCTCAAAGTCCCGGATACACTCAATGCCACGGGAGAGGACCATCTTCAGCTTCGAGAACGGCACAGGCGAGCCCTTCAAGACGAGACCGATAGTCTGCTCCAAGCTGTTATAGAAGCTGTCGACCAGATTACCGATGAAGTCATTCTCAGCTTCATCAACCCTTGAGACAACCTCGGAGCAATCTACCATCCCAGTCGACATCGCCGCAGAAGAAGAAGCGGGAACATCGACAGCAGCAGGGCAAGCCAAAGGTGACCTCGGCGGAGTCCTCAGCGACACCAGCACGCCAGCCACCGTGGAGGAAGGACTGGCAACCACCTCCTGAGCAACAGGCTCAACCACCAGCGTTGGAGAGGTAGGGCTCACAATCACCCTCAATGCCGTATTCGGCAAAACAGTCTGCACCTCACTCGTTGATGTAACTGGAAGTGAGGATACCTCCGCGACTGCCGCCCCTTCAGCCTCTCGCCTTTCAGCTGACGTGGGCTGATAAGAGGGCAGGTCGCCATACAGCGCATCCAACACAGCAGCGTCTGCCCCGGTCGAAGCGCTCATATCGCCCCTTGACCCTTCAGGGAAACCCGCCGCTTCTTTCGAAGCTGACGCACCTTGGGGACGAATACCTGCAACAAAACTAAGGTCAAAAAGGAGACGCAGCAAACAGGCGAGGACCAAGAGATCTTAGTCTTACCGAAGGCCGATGTCACCTCGTCAGCCGCATCAGAATCCAGGGGTCCCATCGGAAAGTTCTTACCAGACTCAACGCGGATAGCCGGCCCGCTCGCCGATTCCTCCGCAGACCACCCGATAGAGCTGGAGGCCATAGGACTTCCTTTAGAAGTCCCAGCGCCCGACGGGCCAATGTCGGCCGCATCACCTCCAGATTCCTTCGAGCGAGTAAAGGAACCAACAGCAGCTCCATAAGCAAATAGAGGATCATACTGGTCCCCTTGCTCCCCATGCTCCTCAGCTCCTGCAACAAAAAGCAAATGATGAGTTATTTAAAGTGCGCTGAAGGCATATTATATGGAGGCCAATCTTACCAGTAGTCGGTTCAGCAACCGACGGCTCAGCCACTAATGGAGCAGCAGAAGGAGGCGCAGCAGAGAGCTCACCCTCTACCACGATGGTAGGAGTCTGGCGACGGGGCCTCTTCGCCGACGACTTCCTACGGGATCCACTCCCACGCTTCCTTTTGAAGTGGACATCAGAGTCCTCTTCTTCCACTTCCTCCACATGTTGTGAGGGAGCTGTCCCCACTACACCAGACCCGGCTTCACGAGCATCAGCTTCGTGGCATCCCCTTGTCTCTGCCTCGAAATAAGGGCTCCCCGCATCAGAAGCCCCGCTGTCATCTACAGCGATGAACTCCTCTATGCCAGGAACACGGACCCGTTTGCCCTCCATCCTATCGGAAGCCTTCTGCCTCATCCGATGAGAAATTAACTTCACACCCGAACGGTTGGCATTAAACCTAGCAGGTGTGGAGTTCGAAGCCGCATACCATTGGCAGAAACACAGGGTCGTCCAAAGGCCGGGATCCCTCAGCGGCGTGCGTAGCCACGCCCCAGTGCCATCCGCGGTAAAAAACCGCCAAGCACGAGCCCCATCAATGAGGCTCCCCATGAAAGCCAGGTCCGGATTGGGGTTGCCCACATACAACTGGTCATACCCAAATTGGCGGGCAAACCGGCTCGGGACGTAGGGCTCCAGGTAGCAGGTATCCCCACTCCTGTACAGCAAATGCGAGGGCCGATGCAGACCAGCCACTCGAAAACACCCCGACTCATGGGAGACCGACCTGATTCCACATCACGGAATTCCTCGTTGTATCCTGCACCCCGCAGGCGAGGAAAACAACGGAACAGGCTATAAGCGTCATAACGACGCACTAACTTACGGGCCTCGGCCACATAAGTTTTCTGCCACGAACGGCCTTCAAAGCGACGGAGAAGCGCCGTTTGAACACCCTGCGGAGGGTCTTCCCCAGCTCCAATCAAACTGGGACAGTGCAAGGCGAACCACGCCATCAAGTAGGTGTACGGTAAACCTACCCTAGGATTGGGTCCGTCACAAGGCAGGACGGCACCCTTCCCTCGCCTTGACGCCATTGGCCTGCAGAAAGCCTCCGTCAGTGCACGAAGGCCCCTCTGAATACAACACACTATGGCCGGGAGAAGGCCCAGACGGTGGCCATGAACAAAGCGAACGGCAGGAAGCAGCACAGTCGGATGGACGATGTCACCCGATGAAGAAGGCATGACACATTTCTTTAACCAGATGGTTAAGAAGCCGGCCAGCAACGCCTTCCGAGACATAGGCCGACGGGCCTGATGATGAAAGCTCCGAAGAACATCACCCTTCCCGAGAGGACCATCTTCTTCTGCCACGACGATGTCCTTTTCAGCATGCACCTCCATCCTTGCCAAGATGTCTTCTTCAGCAACTCCGCAATGAGCTGCCTCAGGCGCACTAGTCATATCCGGGAACAAGTAGTTCCCCAGCTCTTCAAGCTCTTCGAGCTACCCTTGCCACCAGTGTGGATGCTGGAGCAAATATGCAAATGGCACATCAATTCCCGATATGTCTCGAGCAGAGCAGGCTCCTGCTTTTCCAGAATAGCTAACTCTGCCTCACAGGGAAAGTACTCCTCGTATGGAAGAGACCCGAAGGGCAAAGCAGAGATCTCCCGCATCTCATGCAGGGCCATGCCCAACTCACCAACTGGGGTGAAGAAAGTCCCCGAGGCCGGGCAATACAATTCAAGGATGGCGTAGAAGCACGCCACCTTCATCTCAATGCCGTAGCAGGTCGCCCTGACGGCCTCATGGAGGTTTAACCTCTCTAAGTCCCCCTCAAAATGAGTGAGGATATAGTTGGTCAACTCCGCCCACCACGATCTAGGAGGGTGGACCCAACCGGGAGTCCTGAAATCGGTGGCGGGGTAGTTCCCGTCAACTTCGCAGAACTGAGTGCCAAAGGTCGGCGCCGCAGCTGGGTTCTCTCCTACTGGAAGGTCCCGCGATACCTTCCCAGGGTATAGCCCCATTATGCTACGAGGAGGGCCAGCCCTCGAATAGCCGGACTGGAATGTCAACCTCCCGACACTTACAGACTCGGCGTTTAGGCTCACGCCCCACGCCATCTTCCGAGCCTGAGTCGCGCTCGCGAAGGAAGACAAAGCAAAATGCCGCTTAGCGGACGGGAGATAGAATCTCTCGCCGTCCAACTGGAAGATCCACTGGCCTTCACCGGCCTGTAGCTGGCGATCGGGATCTGGTGCAGCATCCCCGAACATGAAGTCAGGCTTTCTGTAAGCCTGACGGTCGATATCTTCAAATGGAGCCGTAGTCAAGATGCTCCGCATGGCCTGCGGACCACCGCCCTGAATGAGCGTATCCCATACAAGGGAGCTCGGCTCGCTGAACAATGAAGCCTGCCCATAGAACTGCAAGCTGATGCTTCCGCCTGCTCGACTGGCTAGACCGAACAGACTGTTCTGGAGGCCGGGGAGGCGTAATGAAACTGCAAAAAACAGAAATGAGCTATGATTAGTTCACCAATCAAGTGGATGCGAAAGCTTAAAAATTCACTAAGGCATAGCCTCGCCCAGCAAGCAGGACCTGCAAGGCGATAGCTTTGAAAAAGCTTCACTTCATGGATAAGACTGCATCTTTGCAGAAAATATCCAAAGCGCCAGCTTCGCTTAAAGCAGGAAGTGACATAGCCCTAAGGGCTGACGTCATCAAAGGGGCATTATGGTCAAAAGTCATCATGACTGAGAGGACTTATTCAAGTCCTTCTCCTCAAACAGTACGGAGATGGCCCAAGTTATGGCTTCGTGCGAAAGCCCAAAGAAGAACTGTTCAGTTCTTACTTCCCTGGTGCAAGCAAAATAGGGAAGTTGAAGGGAAACGAGTTCCCTGATAAGGACAGATCATATTTGATCGTCCTAATAGCCGAGTATCGACTCCAAAAGATGGAGACCACTCTCTAATCAGACAGGAAAATTCCTTACCGGTGATCGGTCGCTCGATGACCGGAGGAGGAGCGCCCTCCGCCGCGGAAGTCGCCACTTCTTCCCTGCTCGTCTTTTGGGCGCCATCAAAGAAATGTAAGGGTTCTCAAAGAACTCTGAAGCAAAGAAGGAAGAAGAAGGAGAGGAAGAGATAGAAATTTCTCTGAAAAAGAGATCTTTTCCTGCTCAGCCCGATCGGGCTTTTATAGGCCAATCAGCGCCTGAAACGAGGCCTCGAAAAGGGCGTATGCCGCCGTTTCGAATTAATTCGAAACGCCGCCCAAAGCGCCTTCCCGAGAAGCGCTGCTTCGATTCCGCTAAGGGTTAACTTCGCCCTGGCTTAAAGTGCGGACTTCGCACAATCCTTCAAGAACTTAGCCGAAAGGCTTACTTTAGCCCTCTAAAAAGGCGCTGACATGCCAGTCTCACGAAGATCACTCAAAGAAAGGACTATGTCCTTAACTCCGCATGCAGTTTAGCCCCGCTATGGCCAAATTCTCAGTGAAAGTAAACAAAAATCAGATGATCAGACGATGAACTTTCATTGATTCACAAGCAAGGGTACATTTGATATTACATCAAAGTTGTGTTTCATACAAACACTTTCAGTTGCCCAACAAGATCATTTGAGGCATACAAGCGGTTTTATCTGCTCCCAGGCCAGACCAACGGGACAGGAAGGGCCTTCCTCCTGCATAAGGCTGTAATCAGTGGTGCCACAAGGACACGGTCATTTTTCTCCACAAGGACACGGTCATTATTCTCCACAAAAAATGGCAGATCTTGCCAGGCCATTTTTGTTGAAGCCTGACAATAAAAACCTATCGCCGCCAACACGTCAGATCACCTATAATGGGAACTAGTTTTGATGCCACGGATCTGACGGGTGTGAGGCCCACTCCCCTGAAGTGGATCGTCTCCGACGAAGGCCACCAAAGTTGAAAGTCGGCAACGATGTCAGTGATCTCACTGATCACCTCTGACGAAGCGGCGACCAGCCTCACCTCAGAACGAATCATCTCGGATAGGAGGCTGCCAACAGCCCCTGGGACGCGCATTCGCTGCCCCGAATTGTTCCTCCTGCTTAAAAGTAAAGCTTCAACTGGGGAAGCATAAGGCAATTTTATGGCTTCTTCCATCAAGTTACCAGACTGGCAAGCATAGCTCGCTGCAAGGCAAATTGGAGCAAGTTAGCAGTCAAGCACAGAAAGAGCTGTAAAAATACTAAGTCAGATTCTTCGGCGGCAAAGTAATCCAACTTCAATCAAAGCAAAGGATAAGCCTCGCCTGCACGGCAACCATGGGCTGGTTCAGCAAACGCCAAGTCCTAGCCTCGCCTATACGGCAAAGTCAGACTGATCTTGTGAAGAACAGTCTCAACCTCACCAATATGGCAAGACTGACTCAACTATTCAAGAAGCCAAGTCCCAAGTCCTGCCTGCGCAGTGGACTTAACAAGCAACGATCTTTCACTGATCAAGCCAAGATGGTAGCTTCACAGAAAGCTATGATGAGATCCTTCTCTGCAGCAGCCAATTGCAAGATGAAGAAAAAGGGAAGTTAATCCCTAAAGCAGCTGCCAAAGCTAAATCAAGGGAAATGAGTTCCTTAAAAGCAGTGAAGTCTTCGAATGATCAAGACTTACTGGTCCTTGGCCGGTTAGACAACCAGAGTGGGTTTTCCCACTAATTCAGAGATCTGAGTATCTTTCACAACCAAGAGAAGAGAAGAAGAAAGGCAAGGCATTTCTCTTCAGAGGACCTCAAGTGTCCTATTTATAGGCCCCATGGCCTGAGCACTCTCACCTCAAGCGTGGAAGCACGAGCGCATTCAAGGCATTTATTGCGCCCTGATGGAAGGGACGGTTTTCCCTTGGAACCGTGCAAAGGGAGAAAAACGTCTCCCTCATAAAAGGCACTTATGACGCCTTGAATAAAGGGAATATCCTCCCTTGGAAACGTGCAAATCGGAGAACATCTCTCTCGATTGGCGCAAAGAAGGAATGATCCTCCTCGTAATCGCCCCACGGCAGTTGGCTTTGAAAAGGCAACAGGAGTTCCAAAGCGAACTTATTTCTTGGAAGCCCAGATGCGGAGCTACCCCGACGCGAAGCTATTCGCGAACCAGTGCAATTCTTCGGCGAATTCATCCCAAAGCAGGATTGAAGGCGAAGCTGAACTCAACCATCATGGCGACGTTCATACTCCACACCACCATCACAGCGGTTCAAAGTATTTCGAAGTCTGAGCTATTACAGACTTTCGAAAACTTTGAAGGGGGTCTTGTTGACACTTAAAAAAGACAAGATTCTCATTGGTCCGAACGATGTCTAAACTTGTTGACATTTACAAAAGACAAGGGACAGACAAGCTGAAGACCAGTTTTCATCCACCTTCAAGAGACAAGGAAGCGGTTTGGACTCCACTGATCCAGCAAGCAGAACAGTGAACCCGGATTGTTTCTAAACAGACCTCAGCAGGTCTAAGATGCTAGCATTTAGCATTACATTAGCACAAGGAGATAGCCTCGATTGAGAGGCTAGCATCATCCAACTTCGCCAGGAAGCTAACTGATAACTTCGCCGAAAACCCTCTTTTTCGGACTTCGCTAAGGATTGCCTCTAGCTCCGCTATCAGCCTGCTATGGTCAACCTTTGACCAATCAAAATCTCCTGATGAGATCGGATTCAATCAAATCTAATCCAATCAGGATTCAAATATGGCAGGTGATTGCCGCAATCTCTTGACTCTCTTGAAACAAGTAAGAGGATCAAGGAGAATCTCCTAACAATATGGAAAGGATCAAAACAGATCAACGACCTGCCAATCCTAGCCTCGCAGTAAGGCTACTTTCCAGATTTACAGATTTGAGTCAATCTGTTTCCATATCTTCAAGGGACGATTATACCCTTGCTCTCCCTATAAATAGCCCATCAAGGGTACAAGGAAAGGGAGACGAAGACAGGCAAAGAGGAATCAAGGAGAGACGCATACATACGGGAGGACTCCACAAGCAGAGGCTTCTTCACAAGGCACCGCGCGTTCTCAAATTCAGAGACCTTTTAGAGAATTGCTTTCTCTAATCAGGGTGTTGATACCCTAACGTCGTCCTTCTTCTCAAGGAATCTCCGGAACCAGGCGAGAAGGAATTCCTTATTGAAGGCGATCTTGAGAAGCAGCAAGAGGTTCTACCAACCTTCTGTTCTCTGATTCCCCGAACCAGGCGAGAAGGGAATCTCATCGCTCGCATCGTCAAAGGGACAAAGTGGTCGCGCGCTGACCAGACTCCTATCGGCACATTTTCCCAGAATCTCTGAGGAGATCTACTTGTAATCTTTTGAGAATACTTGTAATTTAGCTCCTCAAACTTTTATTTGTAAGTTTTCCCCCTTTGCAAACATAATGGAAAACATGTACGAACCCACCTAAAGTATGGACAATGTCTCCAACCAATCAGTTTCAATAACTTAGGATCCTAATTGACACGTGTAGTAAGCGTAGTCTGCGATGCGTCTATTACAAGTGACAATTGGTGTTCGCTGACATAATAAATAATAATGAGCTGTTTATAGTATATTGTGACTGACCGTAATCACCTGACTGTACATATGATAGGTAGTAAAAAGTGCTATTTATCACCACATTCACTATCATATTTCCCTATTTATTCTTTTAATTATGCACTATTACTAATGTTTTATTATTAATGTGTGCAGGCCTTGAGTAATAAAAAAATAAAGAAATAAAAGCCCAGAAGCCCAAAAAGCCCATGTGCAAGCCCATGTGCAAAATTTGCAATTACTAAAAGAAAAGGAAAGGGATGGACTTCTACTAAACCCTAATTGCTTGCAGGACAAGGCTATAGATAAGGGGAGAAGAGTGCAAAGATAATAAAATCGTTTTAAAAGATTTGAATTTAGGGTAACTTGCTTCCCAAGTTATCCCAAAATTTAAAAATAAAGAGTCGGTACACAACTTCCAGAAGCATTTACCCAAATGGACGGACCAGAGGATGCCACGCGAGAAAGCGCGTGGCATTTGGCTACAATAGTGCCGCGAAAACGCGGCAAATTTCCCGTTTCCGCGGCAATCCAGAGGCGGTTGGCGATGCATTTTCGTTGAGGAGTTGTACTGGGACTCTACTTCCTATATCTCCTATAAATACCCCTGCGGAGCAACAGAGAGGGGCGTACAGCGAACTACAGAGCAAAATCTAGGGTTTTTAGGCTAGTTGTAGTTTAGATTTTATTTTTCTTTTTTGTAATTTTATTTTTTATGTAACTGAGAGTAGAGGATGCTTTCATGGAGGAAGGAGTTCATGCTTGTACTGAGGTGACATCGGTGTAATTTTTATTTTTTATGTAACTGAGAGTAGAGGATGCTTTCATGGAGGAAGGAGTTCATGCTTGTACTGAGAACACCAATCAGTTTCAATAACTTAGGATCCTAATTGACACGTGTAGTAAGCGTAGTCTGCGATGCGTCTATTACAAGTGGCAATTGGTGTTCGCTGACATAATAAATAATAATGAGCTGTTTATAGTATATTGTGACTGACCGTAATCACCTGACTGTACATATGATAGGTAGTAAAAAGTGCTATTTATCACCACATTCACTATCATATTTCCCTATTTATTCTTTTAATTATGCACTATTACTAATATTTTATTATTTAATGTGTGCAGGCCTTGAGTAATAAAAAAATAAAGAAATAAAAGCCCAGAAGCCCAAAAAGCCCATGTGCAAGCCCATGTGCAAAATTTGCAATTACTAAAAGAAAAAGAAAGGATGGACTTCTACTAAACCCTAATTGCTTGCAGGACAAGGCTATAGATAAGGGGAGAAGAGTGCAAAGATAATAAAATCGTTTTAAAAGATTTAGATTTAGGGTAACTTGCTTTCCAAGTTATCCCAAAATTTAAAAATAAAGAGTCGGTACACAACTTCCAGAAGCATTTACCCAAATGGACGGACCAGAGGATGCCACGCGAGAAAGCGCGTGGTATTTGGCTACAATAGTGCCGCGGAAACGCGGCAAATTTCCCGTTTCCGCGGCAATCCAGAGGCGGTTGGCGATGCATTTTCGTTGAGGAGTTGTACTGGGACTCTACTTCCTATATCTCCTATAAATACCCCTGCAGAGCAACAGAGAGGGGCGTACAGCGAACTACAGAGCAAAATCTAGGGTTTTTAGGCTAGTTGTAGTTTAGATTTTTATTTTTTTTTTGTAATTTTTATTTTTTATGTAACTGAGAGTAGAGGATGCTTTCTTGGAGGAAGGAGTTCATGCTTGTACTGAGGTGACATCGGTGTAAGTCAACTTCTTCCATTGTTAATAAAATCTACTCAAGATTTGTTTTTGTTATTCTTGTTTTATTTCATTGTTTCTCTATTCTTGTTTTATTTTACTGTTTTCTCTCTGATGTCTTGCAAACCATGAGAACTGATCGCTTCGAGACTGCTTAGCCAAAGAAGAGCCCTTGATGGCCTATGGTGATGAACAGATCCTATACGCCATGCTTTAATGCCTTCAGAGACAAGGTAAGTCGTTGCAAACGGATCAAAGGTAAACAGGGCAGAAGAGGTAGGTATGTGTTTTTTAGTTTTTGTTTTCTTTCTTTGTAAGTTTAGTTTAGATCACCAACACTTCATCTTCCAACTCTTTCTTTCCCAACTCATTGTACATATCGCTCCTATTCCTAACCAGACTTTAACTATTATTTTCTTATTTTCTTTTTAATAACTAAAAGAATAATTTTTTAGAGAACTTGCTAAACAAGCTTCCATCGCTAGTCCCTCCCTGAGGATCACGACCCGCATAGCCATTACTACAGCGGATTAGAATTGAGCACCCTGCACATCTTTACTTCTAAATCTAATATTCTATATTTTGTGTGCAGGAAAAACTCAATCAACATATATATAATTATGATAGACATATGATTGTACAGATGATCGGATTGTATACCGGATTAGTGATATATGCTAGGTTACACATTTTGACATTAGTTGTTTTCTTTTGTCATGAGATCAGTTATATATCGTTCATGACTTTGTTCTTAATATTGATTATTCTGTTATCTTATATTTCAGTTTATCATGTTGTTATTGCTTATGTTGTTATTATGCACGGACACCTTTCTCTTTACACACACACTCATTAGGTCGATTCTGACGACCTTGGATTTGTATGTCCACGATTTTGGACACGTTCTTATATTGTTCAGGTATTCGTTGAGCTCGTACGCTTCGTGAGGAGTTGGAGTATCTCTCTTTGGTTCTGGTATTCTTATCTCTCTTGTCTTCCTATTATTTTTTTATTCTCGATATATATCAGATTCAGTCTTTATTCTAGTCTTTTTATATGATATCATGCGTGGATACTTATATGTGATATTATAGTGATGTTGATTTATTATGATTTAGATTTATAACTTATTTAGGTTACTTTAGGCTTAGCGTGTATACGTGGGGTATTTCCTCGCGTATATACGTCGCCGACTCTCGTCGAGATTCCTGTAAAGTCACCTAGAGGGGGGGTGAATAGGTGATGGCTAATCTAATGGTCACTTAATGCCAAATAATGCGGAAGTAAAACTATTATGACCTAAACTAAAACTCTTAAACTAAACACCACGTATAACACAAGAGTGTAGCCGAATTCCCCATGAAGGGCTCTGGACTAACTCCACTAGATTCCCCTAGATAAGGGTTGAGGTGCCGCGTTGGCTCTCTTGGTTGAATACAAGTGTTAGCAAACAAACCCAAGCATGTATATCAATTAAGCACACAATATATCAAGCATGTAAAGATAAGACAAGTAAAAAGCATGCAAGATATAAACAAGAGACAAAGAGAGAGAGTGAGCAATCGCAAACACAAGGGATTTGTTTCGAGGTTCGAGCACCCTTGCTCTACATCCCCGCCTTCGACACACGAAGGATTTCCACTATAATCGATCCCACCGGATCACTCAGTGCCGCAACACCTACAACGAGTTCCCACTAGAACTCCTTGGACTCTCTCTAGTCCGTACATACCGCAAGCCCCACAAGCTCGCCGAGGCCGCACCTCAAACAACAAGTTCGCACCCGAACTCGAAACACCGCGGACACACACGTCCGCCTCCTCAAAGTACAAGAAAGAACTCTTGGTGATCTAAACACTTTGATCACCAATAAAAACTCTCACTACAAACTCCTATAGAATGAATAATCAATGGATAGCTCAAGTGTTTGTGTGAGAAAACAAGGAAAGAGATGGTGGAGGAAAACTCAAAGAAAATCTCTTTTAAACACTCTTGATAAAACTCCCCTTTTGATTGGAAGTATTAGCTCTCAATTTAGTGGAGAAAACTCTTTTAATGAAGTAGGAAAAACTGGCTCAAAGTCCACTAGAAATCTTGTTCAAAAACAATGTCCAAACCCCCAAATATAGGGCTAGAAAAAACTAGCCGTTGGGGTCTGACAGAACTGTCGGTCGACCACCCGGTCGACCGGCCAACGGTTATATTTCCGACCATTGTGCCATCGGTCGACCGGTCGGATCGCCGCAGGCCCTCTCTACAGAGAGCAAGTCTCTCTGTCCGGTCGACGCCCGGCCGCCCGGGACCTTTCCAGAGAGCAGAGCTCTCTGGACGGTCGACCGGGTCGGTCGGCCAGCCCTCCTGCCAGAACTGGCGTGCACGTCTGTGCACGTCGGTCGACCGCCCGGTCGACCGGCTTAAGCCAGAACAGAAAACTTAGGGATTTAAAACTAAGGTATTTTAACACAAATAAAATCCCATAAAATTACAGAAAATCTACAAAAATAGTTTTGATATTATACTATGATAAAAAAACATGCTTGCACAAAATCAAGACATGTTACAAATGTTTTGAACTATTTTTGTAACTTGGAAAATATGGCTCAAACTAAAAACAGTATTTCCAAAACTTGTTTTTCCAAAACTTCACCAAATACAAAAATAAGATATTCTAAACACTTTAAAGCATAGTGTGTATGGATATGATCCACTACACAACAAAGGTGAAATATCTATGTTTTGACATTATGCACTAAACATGATTTTGGTTAAAAACATGTAAACTTGAAAACAAAATCCAAACATGTATTTTCTAAAATAGAAAATCTTTTGTAAAATAAACTAAAACAAGAGTGTGTGTGTGTAAATGAACTTGAGCAATCCATCAACTATTCTATCCTTTACATTTTATCTAAAAATAAAATCTTCTAAAACAAACCTAGACACAAGTCTTCATCTTCTTGAAGTCTTCACTTGAAGCCTTCTTGACTTGGTCCAAACACCGTGCTAGCTCCAAAATTTGGCTTTAAATCCTTTGTTGAAGCTATGCACCTACTAAGATCTTGATCATGAATCTGTCACTAATTAAACACAAGATCATTAGTACTATAACTACATGAGTTAATCATCATCAAAACTAGAGTGATGGGCCTTCGGGCCAACAATCTCTCCCTTTTGATGATGACAAAACTCATGAAGTTATATATGCATGGATTAAAGTAAAGCTTCAAAGAAGCTCCCCCTTAACTCATCATCTCAAATAGACAAATAAATATGCAATGTATGCTCATAAACATGTATGCAAATCTAGGAGATAAACATGCTAATCAAGCATAAAACAACCAACCAATTCTTTTTCTCCTATTTGCAAAACAAAACATATATGCATAAACAATCCTTTTTCACAAAACATGCATATAAATCCAAAATCTTTCTCCTCCTTTTTGTCAATCATCAACAAAGGATAAAAACAATCAACAAATTTTTCTCCCCCTTTTTGTCATAAACAAAGAGTTCAATAAGGGGCGTAAATAAATAAGTCAATAAAAGATTATATGCGATATACATTCATGAAGAGGAAGACAGTTAAGTAACTTCCCTACATATATACATTACATGAAAGAGGGATGACAAGCCCTAATTCACATAACGTATAATATGTAATGCATAAGAGGAGATGTGAAGCTCCCCCTATACACGTGTATCACATAAAGAAGAGTTGTCAAGCTCCTCATATACAATACACTCAACATGAATCTATATGTAGAAGAGATGTTAAGCTCTCCTTGCATATAGGCAATACAACTCAAAAATATTTTAATTTTTCTTATAAAACAAAATTTGAATTTTCTCAATAAAACAAATCTTGAGAATTTTTCTCAAAATTTTTATTTTCTTATCAAAAATCACTTTGTGCTTTAAACAAGTAAAACAATTTTAACTCAAGCACAAATAACTCATATATATGTATGAAAAATGAGGATACCAATTGAAATTGATACATACATATATAAGAAAACAAAATATGAGTATATACAAAAATAGAGTCAAATTGATACCAATTGAAATGATTCAATGATATCAATTGAAACAATAATAGGATCATGTGTATATCTCATAAACATTGAAGAATAAATAACTAGTTAAATTAATTTTTGAAAAACTAATTAAAGATCCTTCAAAAACATGAAACCAAATCATATGTTTTTCATGAATCATACAAATACACAAGAGATGACACTCAAGATCGATTAAGCTCATAAAAGTGTTCATGAATCAAAGTCATGACAAAACAAATGAAGTATGAGTGTACAAGAATCATGTATATAACATTTTCATGAAAATAGTCATTAAGGCTCAAAATGATCAAAACAAATTATTAATTTTATTTTATCAAACAAAACATGAAGATTTATTTTTCATTAAAAACAAAATAAACTTCTAGGTATATGTATGATTTATCTAAATCTAACAATATGCATACATATCCCAAGCATAAAAGAGTCTATTAATAGTATTTGCATGAAGGCAAGAGACTCAAAAAGGATATACATGTATATTTATTAGATTTGAATAAAAAAATGCATATACATGAAGTAAAACATGAAAATAGGCAAAACAAGTGTAAATGAAAGAATCATCAAAACTAGGCTATACATGTGCATATTGAAATACACCTAGAGGGGGGGTGAATAGGTGTAATTGCTAATCTAATGCTCTTTTTAAAATTTACTTAAGTGAGTGATGCAACGATCTCTCAAAACACGACTAAGAGCCGAATACCCCTTGCGAGGTTCTGAACTCCTTCCTCCCAATTCCCCTTAAATGGGTTAGAGGTGCGCAATGCAATCGTGTTGTATTGAGGTGTGATCGAACAATTCCAAGTATGAAATGCGATGATGAAATGTACACAAGTAATATAGCAAGAAAAGTAAACAAGTAAGGATTGCACAAATAAAATGTTAGTTCTCAAGCAATAAATTGAAAGCAAGTAAAGCAAGAGAGAATTAGACAAGATGACACAAAAGCAATCGCAAACAAAGTGATTTGTTTCGAGGTTCGAGCCCGTAGCTCTAGTCCCCGCCTTCACCTCCGTGAAGGGTTTCCACTATCCCCTTAGGATCCCGTACAAGTTAGGCCTCCAAAGACCTCAAGCCCGTAGCTTCACCTTACAAAGAAATTCCCCTTAGGAACTTGTCTCCACAAGAACAAAGGATTACAAATTTGTGATCTCAACTAGACCACAACACTCTTTCTCTTTTACAAACACTCTCACACTTTTACAACTTCACCTATAGAAAGAATATGAAATTTTTGGCTCTATGAAGTGTGGTGAGAAAAGCTTCAGTTGTAGAGTGATATTAGAGATCAAACAACAACTGAAAAACCAATTTGAAAGAATGGAAATGAAAGCTTTAAACTATTTTTCTCTTTCTCTTGAAAACTATGAAAACTTGTATTTTTCTTGGTGTCAAACTAAGGCCTATTTCCCACTATTTATAGGGAGAGAATAGGTTAAAAACTCTGATTTTTTCAGCTAATATCACCTGCAAAAGCACCCCAACAACCCTCTAAAAAGTCTGTTAAAACAGAAAATAAAACAGTTTTTCAGAACAGCCCAAAGAGGAAAGAGCCGTTGGAGGTGTTGCAGGCCTACCGGTCGACTGCCGGTCGACCGGGACCCTGCTGGCAAAAGAGCCGTTATGGCTCCGGTCGACTGCCAGTCGACCGATCTCAAGAAAGGAAACACAGTTTCCTTCTACCGGTCGACCGACCCAGTCGACCGGAAAGATACAGAGAGCAAACATCTTTTTACCGGTCGACCGATATGTAGGTCGGTCGACCGACAGACATGCACAGCCTGTGCATGTCTGGACACAGCAGCCGGTCGACTGGGCCGGTCGACCGGTCTGCCTGGAAAACTGTTTTTCTGGGCAGATTTTAAGATAGAAAATTTTGTATAAAATCTTTAAAAATCTGAAGCTAAGTTTTATGCTGAAAATAGTTTATATACATGTATTTAAACAAATTTTTGAAGATGTAAGCTTTGGGTACATGTATGTATAAACTAAGGCATAAACCTAGAAATAAATATTTTGAAAAACATAGAAACATTCAAAACAAGTGTGTGTGCAAATCCTAGAGCCAAATTTCACATATTCTATCTTTACAAAACTAAACTTACAAACTACAATGGTCTTCAAGACTTCAACTTGAGCTATCTTCTCTTGATCTTCAATATTGCACTTAGAGCCCAATTTGACTTGTCTTGAGTCCAAAAGCTTGTATTTGAGTCCAAAAACTTTGTATATGAGTGAGAGTACTTCTAGTATGATAATAAACCTGAAACACACTTAAACAACAAATAATATTAGTACCAATAACTAATATGTTTTGTAATCATCAAAATACACTAAACATGGGTTGATTGTAACCTTGGGCCAACAATCTCCCCCTTTTTGATGATGACAAAACATATGAGTTATTAAACAAATAAAAGAAGAAAGAGCTTGGAAAGCTCCCCCTTAAACAATGCTATGTATTTAACATGAATATGAAAAACTATGTAAGCATACAAAAAGCATTTTTAAACAAAGTCACCATAAATGAAAACTCAACAAGAAACAAATATTAAAGCAAACTAGTATATTTCTCCAAACTTCCAAACTCATATATTTTTCTCCCCCTTTTTGTCATACATCAAAAAGGGTTAAAAAAATTTAAGAATATTAAAAAAAAAACAAACATATTAGAAACCAAAACAAAACAAACTAAGATATTTTAAGTATCAATCTTACATACATTCAATTCACCACAAATAAATGAAAATCTTGCATAATCTAAAGGTTTTGTGAAAATATCTGCAAGTTGAAAATCTGTGGAAACAAAATCAATATCTATGTCACCTTTTTCAAAGTGATCTCTAAGAAAATGATATCTAATGTCTATATGTTTGGTTTTACTATGTTGATTAGCATTTTTGGTCATGTGAATAGCACTAGTATTATCACAATAAATCTTAACATGATCAAAATGTAAATCAAAATCGAGAAGAGTATGTTTCATCCAAAGTACTTGTGCACAACAAGCTCCGGCTGCTACATACTCCGCCTCGGCGGTTGAAAGGGCTACACTATTTTGCTTTTTGGAAGACCAAGACACAAGACAATTGCCCAAGAATTGGCAAGTGCCACTTGTGCTCTTCCTATCTACCCTACAACCGGCATAGTCGGCATCCGAATAACTAGTCATGGTAAATTGGTTAGTTTTCGGATACCACAAACCTAAATCAATTGTGCCCTTAAGATACCTAATTATGCGTTTTACCGCTATTAAGTGTGATTCCTTAGGACATGATTGAAAACGTGCACATAAACATACGGAAAACATTATATCCGGCCTACTAGCCGTAAGATAGAGTAAACTACCAATCATGCTACGAAATAATTTGATGTCTACATCCTTACCTTGTTCATCCTTGTCAAGTTTCGTAGTGGTTGCCATGGGAGTCTTTGCTACTTTGGATCCTTCAAGCCCGAACCTCTTGATGAGTTCTTTGGTGTACTTGGCTTGGTTGATGAATGTCCCATCACTACGTTGCTTGATTTGAAGTCCAAAGAAGAAGTTGAGCTCCCCCATCATAGACATCTCAAATTCCTTTTTCATGCATGACTCAAAATTCTTGCAAAGTGAAACATTAGTAGATCCAAAAATAATGTCATCAACATAAATTTGAACTATGAGGATATCTAGATCTATATGTTTGGTAAATAATGTTTTATCAACTTTTCCTTTCTTAAAATCATTTGAAATCAAAAATGAAGACAATCTTTCATACCAAGCCCTAGGGGCTTGTTTTAAACCATATAGTGCTTTATCTAATTTATAAACATAATTAGGGTGTGTAGGATCAACAAACCCGGGGGGTTGTTCAACATACACCTCCTCATCAATATAACCATTAAGAAAAGCACTCTTTACATCCATTTGAAATAACTTAAAATCTTTAAATGAGGCATATGCTAAGGTCATCCGTATGGCTTCGAGCCGTGCTACGGGTGCAAAGGTTTCTTCAAAATCGATTCCTTCGATTTGAGTGTAACCTTGGGCAACTAACCTAGCCTTGTTTCTAACTACATTACCGATTCATCCAACTTGTTCTTAAAGATCCATTTAGTGCCAATAGTTGGTCTATCTTGGGGCCTAGGAACAAGGTGCCAAACTTGATTGCGCTCAAATTGATTGAGCTCCTCTTGCATTGCAAGCAACCAATATGAATCGGCCTCGGCCTCGAGGACATTTTTAGGTTCTATGTGTGAAATAAAAGCAAAATTACCACAAAAATCTTGAATCTTAGAGCGAGTGGTTACCCCTTTTGATACTTCACCTATGACGAGGTCCTTGGGATGATGAGGATTGAATCTCCAATCCTTTGGTAGTGGTTGAGAGGGCTCCTCTTCATTTGCTCGATGTTCATTTCCTTGAGCCTCTTCCACTTTGGCTTCACTTCCATCACCATCCTTTGGCTTGTCTCCCATGGTAGAAGCATCCTCCAAGGTCACTTTCTCCAAGCCTTCATCTAAAGCATCAATTTCTACACAATTCTTAACAAACTTGTTAGATTCCTCAAATTTAACATGAATAGATTCCTCAATAGTCAAAGTTGACCTATTGAAGACTCTATAAGCCTTACTAGTATTTGAGTAACCTACAAAAATAGCCTCATATGCTTTTGCATCAAATTTTCCCAAATTAATATTTGTATTTAAAACAAAACATTTGCAACCAAACACTTTGAAATAAGAAACATTGGGTTTTCTAGAAAAATACATCTCATAAGAAGTCTTAGTAGTATTTTTACATAGGAAAACACGATTTGCAATGTAACATGAAGTATGAACGGCCTCGGCCCACAAATAATGTGGTAGACCATATTCATTTAACATTGTCCTAGCCATCTCTTGTAAAGTACGATTTTTCCGCTCAACTACTCCATTTTGTTGTGGAGTTCTAGGACAAGAAAGTTCATGTTTTATTCCATGTTCCTCACAAAAAGTGGTAAAGGGAAGGTTAATGAACTCACCTCCTCTATCACTTCTTATTTTAATTATTGAGGAGCCATTTTCCTTTTCAACTCTTTTCTTAAAGGCTTGAAAATGTGAAAAGGTTTGACTTTTATGTTCAAGAAAATAAACCCAAGTAAAACGCGAAAAATCATCTACTAAAACATAAGCAAATCTACTCCCACTTAAACTTTTGGTTTGAGTTGGGCCAAATAAATCCATGTGGATTAGCTCTAATGGACGTGATGACATGATATCCTTAATTGATTTGAATGAGGACTTAGTTTGTTTCCCAAATTGACATGCGTCACAAACTCGGTCCTTTTCAAAGTTCAATGAAGGAATACCCTTCACCATTTCCTTAGAGTTAAGCCTAGAAATATGGTCAAATGAAACGTGGCCTAATCTCCTATGCCATAACCAAGAGTCGTCATCGAGGGCTTTTAAACAAGTTATATTACAAGACATATTTAGCATATCAATCATATAAACATTGCTTTCACGAAAACCGGAAAATACACAAACATTAGAAGTTCTATCAATCACTTTACAAGAAACATTATCAAAAACAACATCAAAACCTTTATCACAAAGTTGACTAACACTCAAGAGATTATGCTTGAGGCCATCAACTAAAACCACATTTTCAATTAAAGGAGAGGTGCCAAGTTTTACAATACCAATACCGATGATTTTACCCTTGGCGTCATCTCCGAAGGTGACGGTGCCACCTTCATGATATCTTGATAGGGTTGCAAAGTTGTTGATGTCCCAAGTCATGTGCCTTGAGCAACCGCTATCAAGATACCACAAACCTCTACGTCGTTGGGCTTTGGAAAGTACCTACATCATTTAAAATAATAGTTGATTTTGGTACCCAAACTTTCTTGGGTCCTTGAAAGTTAGTGTTACGAACCCAAACATTATGGTGTGATGCACTTAGTCTATCATAACAAAAATTAGCTAAGTGTCCTTTCCGTCCACAATGTGAACATGTGTACACTTTTCTATATATGAATGCATGATGTGTAGTAGTGTGAGCATGCTTTTGGGGTTTGCCATGTTATTTAGGTTGTGTAGCATGTACATGAGCATGAGCATGAGCATGATGAACATTTTTCTTAGGAGCTTGTTTCTTAGGAAACATATTCTCCATCTTCTTCTTATCAAACTCACTACACTTTTTCAAAACAACATCTAATGAGTCTAATCTTTCCTTAAGCAAGGCAATCTCATTAGAATCTACAAATGGGGTCTTTCCTTTACAAGTAATCTTATATTTTTCAAAATCATTTTTAGTGGAAACTAAAGAAGAATGTAAATCATTATTTTCTTTAGAAAGATTTACAATTTGAATATTAAGAGATTCATTATCCTTTTTCATTTTTAAATATTTCTTCTTTAAGAAGTCATAATTACTAGAAAGTTCCATAAAAGCTTCTCCTAGCTCATCCATGGACAAATCATCATCAAGAAGAGTTGAGGGGGTTACCTTGCTTGTGCTCTCATTTGCCATGAAGCACATATTGGCGGTGTCGATCTCCTCCTCGGATTCACTTTCGTCATCCCATGTTGCTTTCATAGCCTTCTTCTTGTATGGCTTCTTGGATGAAGATGGCTTCACTTGGTCCGGACACTCCGCTACTATGTGTCCCGGCTTTTGGCAATTAAAGCAAATGATCTTTCTTTCTTCCTTGCCTCCTTGCCATCTCCTCCTTCCTTGGAATTTTGCCTTGTTGTACATCCTCCGGACATTTTTGACTAGAAGTGAGAGCTCCTCGTCATCTTCTTCTTCGTCATCTTCGTCGGAGTAAGTAGCATGACTTTTGAAGGCAATGGTCTTCTTTTTGGTAGGTGCCATGTCCTCCCTTGCCTTTCTCTCCATCTCATGGGTTTTTAAATTCCCAATGAGTCCGATGAGCTCAATCTCATCTTTATCATTGAGTTCCTTCAATGTTGTAGCTTTCACTTCCCATGATGGTGGAAGAGCCCGGATGATCTTTCTCACCCTTTGATCATTGTTGATTTCTTCACCTAGAGAAGCAAGACCATTAGTAATCTTAGTAAACTTAGTAACCATATCATCTATGGTTTCATGTTCTTGCATGCTAAAATTTTCATATTGGGACCGAAGAAGGTCTATCTTAGCCCTCTTCACTTGTGATGTCCCCTCATGTGTTACTAGCAAATGGGTCCAAATCTCATAGGCGGATTTGCAATGGATGACTCTAGCTATGTCATCATCATTGAGGGCTTGTAGGAGTGCATAATGAGCCCTAACATTGGCATCAAACTCCTTGGTCTCAATTTCGGACCAAGTAGATTCATCACCGGGGGGTACACTAAATTGTTTAGTCACGGCCTTTGCAACTCGACTACCTAGAGATTGCAAGAAAACGGTCATCTTAACCTTCCATATGGGAAAGTTAAGTCCATCAAACTTAGGGGGTGTCTTAATACCATCGGCCATGTTTACTATGTGGAAATGAATGAAATGATTAGCAATATGAGGATCTCTCTAAGGTTGTTAAGCCAAATCCTAGAGTCCAGGCTCTGATACCAATTGAAATACACCTAGAGGGGGGGTGAATAGGTGTAATTGCTAATCTAATGCTCTTTTTAAAATTTACTTAAGTGAGTGATGCAACGATCTCTCAAAACACGACTAAGAGCCGAATACCCCTTGCGAGGTTCTGAACTCCTTCCTCCCAATTCCCCTTAAATGGGTTAGAGGTGCGCAATGCAATCGTGTTGTATTGAGGTGTGATCGAACAATTCCAAGTATAAAATGCGATGATGAAATGTACACAAGTAATATAGCAAGAAAAGTAAACAAGTAAGGATTGCACAAATAAAATGTTAGTTCTCAAGCAATAAATTGAAAGCAAGTAAAGCAAGAGAGAATTAGACAAGATGACACAAAAGCAATCGCAAACAAAGTGATTTGTTTCGAGGTTCGAGCCCGTAGCTCTAGTCCCCGCCTTCACCTCCGTGAAGGGTTTCCACTATCCCCTTAGGATCCCGTACAAGTTAGGCCTCCAAAGACCTCAAGCCCGTAGCTTCACCTTACAAAGAAATTCCCCTTAGGAACTTGTCTCCACAAGAACAAAGGATTACAAATTTGTGATCTCAACTAGACCACAACACTCTTTCTCTTTTACAAACACTCTCACACTTTTACAACTTCACCTATAGAAAGAATATGAAATTTTTGGCTCTATGAAGTGTGGTGAGAAAAGCTTCAGTTGTAGAGTGATATTAGAGATCAAACAACAACTGAAAAACCAATTTGAAAGAATGGAAATGAAAGCTTTAAACTATTTTTCTCTTTCTCTTGAAAACTATGAAAACTTGTATTTTTCTTGGTGTCAAACTAAGGCCTATTTCCCACTATTTATAGGGAGAGAATAGGTTAAAAACTCTGATTTTTCCAGCTAATATCACCTGCAAAAGCACCCCAACAACCCTCTAAAAAGTCTGTTAAAACAGAAAATAAAACAGTTTTTCAGAACAGCCCAAAGAGGAAAGAGCCGTTGGAGGTGTTGCACGCCTACCGGTCGACTGCCGGTCGACCGGGACCCTGCTGGCAAAAGAGCCGTTATGGCTCCGGTCGACTGCCAGTCGACCGATCTCAAGAAAGGAAACACAGTTTCCTTCTACCGGTCGACCGACCCAGTCGACCGGAAAGATACAGAGAGCAAACATCTTTTTACCGGTCGACCGATATGTAGGTCGGTCGACCGACAGACATGCACAGCCTGTGCATGTCTGGACACAGCAGCCGGTCGACTGGGCCGGTCGACCGGTCTGCCTGGAAAACTGTTTTTCTGGGCAGATTTTAAGATAGAAAATTTTGTATAAAATCTTTAAAAATCTGAAGCTAAGTTTTATGCTGAAAATAGTTTATATACATGTATTTAAACAAATTTTTGAAGATGTAAAGCTTTGGGTACATGTATGTATAAACTAAGGCATAAACCTAGAAATAAATATTTTGAAAAACATAGAAACATTCAAAACAAGTGTGTGTGCAAATCCTAGAGCCAAATTTCACATATTCTATCTTTACAAAACTAAACTTACAAACTACAATAGTCTTCAAGACTTCAACTTGAGCTATCTTCTCTTGATCTTCAATATTGCACTTAGAGCCCAATTTGACTTGTCTTGAGTCCAAAAGCTTGTATTTGAGTCCAAAAACTTTGTATATGAGTGAGAGTACTTCTAGTATGATAATAAACCTGAAACACACTTAAACAACAAATAATATTAGTACCAATAACTAATATGTTTTGTAATCATCAAAATACACTAAACATGGGTTGATTGTAACCTTGGGCCAACACATATAGTGGGTACAAATGAGCATGAAGTGCAAACATATATGAATCAATTTGTTCTCACTATTTATACATGTATAAATCCAAGTTTTAATAAAAACTACATTTAAACTAGTATTTACCACATGAAGCACAAAACCTAAAACATGAACATGCTATATGATGTCAAAAATGAATAAGCATGTATATAAACTAAGAGTTTAGAAATAGTTACCAACTAAGGAACTATGTTCCAAAACTCCAAAACATGGTGGTTGTCCCACCAAAACTCCTTGATAGTGATGCATCCAGTATATGTCCTTCAAGTCCATGCAACCACCATCAAGGCACCAAATCTCTCACGTCTTGTGAGAGCCCTCACCTACATCAAATACAAAAGGTGGGGACTTTGGTACCCATTTTCTTTTGGGTCCTTGGGGGTTAGCATTTAATGGAACCCAAAAATTTTTGTTAGCAAAATTAATATGATGTAACTTGTCAAAACAAAACTTTGCTAAATGGCCTTTGCGGCCACAATGTGTACACTTGTACACCTTAGGATGCTTATGTGTGTGAGTGTGATCATGACGTGCAACATAAGCATAAGTATGATGATGATGTGCATGAATGTGTGGAACTTGTTTCTTTGAAAACAAGGTTTCCAATTTCTTATGGTTAAATGCACATGAGCTCAAAGTGGAGCTCAAACAACTAATCCTATTTTTCAAAATATTAATCTCACTATTATCAATGGTGGCATGTAAAGCATGGTGAGATTGTGAAACAATTTTCTTCTTTTAGAAACATTTTCTTTTTCTTTTTCAAACCTTTTTCTTTTTAAAGAGTTGTTTTCTTGAAAAGCAACTTCTTTTTGTTTTTCCACCAAGATAATTTTATTTTTCAAACAAGTGTTTCCTTCACAAAGATCATTTAACTTGGACATTAAGGAAACATTCTCATTTTTCAAACTTTCATTTTCTTTTTCTAAACATGCAATATTATTTTTAAAAGAGTCATTTTCTATATGCATGCAATCAAACTTCTTTTTCAAATTTTTATTTTCTTTCTTAATCATGTCATATTTCTCAAGAAGGAGTTGACAAAAAGTGCTAAGTTCATCATATGACATGTCCTCATCATCTAACTCGGATTCGGTAGTTACCTCAAGGGGTTATCCCCTTGGACCATATAGCACTTGTTGGAGACGTCACTTCCAACATCCGAATCGCTCCCGGCATAGTATTGATCATTTTCGTCAAGGGAGAGGAGGGTGTTCCAAACTATAAAAGCCGAATCAAGATTAGCAACCCTAGATAAATAAACATCATTTAGGGTAGATCTTAAAGCATGTAGGGCTTTTGAGTTAGCCTCAATATACTTGCTATTGTTAATATATGAATCATTAGTGGTAGCAAGATAAACATGAATGCCTAGGGCCTTGAGGTACAAGGACATCTTAACCTTCCAAACTTGGATGTTAAGAATGTCAAAGGTGGGTGGTGACATGAAGTCCATGGTGTGTGTACAAAATAGTGATTAGCCTAAAAAGGGGATCTTTAACTCTAGGTTGTAAGACCCAAATTCAGAGCACTTGGCTCTGATACCAATTGTAAAGTCACCTAGAGGGGGGGTGAATAGGTGATGGCTAATCTAATGGTCACTTAATGCCAAATAATGCGGAAGTAAAACTATTATGACCTAAACTAAAACTCTTAAACTAAACACCACGTATAACACAAGAGTGTAGCCGAATTCCTCGTGAAGGGTTCTAAACTAACTCCTATAGATTCCCCTAGATAAGGGTTGAGGTGTCGCGTTGGCTCTCTTGGTTGAATACAAGTGTTAGCAAACAAACCCAAGCATGTATATCAATTAAGCACACAATATATCAAGCATGTAAAGATAAGACAAGTAAAAAGCATGCAAGATATAAACAAGTGACAAAGAGAGAGAGAGAGTGAGCAATCGCAAACACAAGGGATTTGTTTCGAGGTTCGAGCACCCTTGCTCTACATCCCCGCCTTCGACACACGAAGGATTTCCACTATAATCGATCCCACCGGATCACTTGGTGCCGCAACACCTACAACGAATTTCCACTAGAACTCCTTGGACTCTCTCTAGTCCGTACACACCGCAAGCCCCACAAGCTCGCCGAGGCCGCACCTCAAACAACAAGTTCGCACCCGAACTCGAAATACCACGGACACACACGTCCGCCTCCTCAAAGTACAAGAAAGAACTCTTGGTGATCTAAACACTTTGATCACCAATAAAAACTCTCACTACAACACTCCTATAGAATGAATAATCAATGGATAGCTCAAGTGTTTGTGTGAGAAAACAAGGAAAGAGATGGTGGAGGAAAACTCAAAGAAAATCTCTTTTAAACACTCTTGATAAAACTCCCCTTTTGATTGGAAGTATTAGCTCTCAATTTAGTGGAGAAAACTCTTTTAATGAACTAGGAAAAACTGGCTCAAAGTCCACTAGAAATCTTGTTCAAAAACAATGTCCAAACCCCCAAATTATAGGGCTAGAAAAACTAGCCGTTGGGGTCTGACAGAACTGTCGGTCGACCACCCGGTCGACCGGCCAACGGTTATATTTCCGACCATTGTGCCATCGGTCGACCGGTCGGTCGACCGAGCCAGGATACAGAGAGCAAGTCTCTCTGTCCGGTCGACCGCCCGGCCGCCCGGGACCTTTCCAGAGAGCAGAGCTCTCTGGACGGTCGACCGGGTCGGTCGGCCAGCCCTCCTGCCAGAACTGGCGTGCACGTCTGTGCACGTCGGTCGACCGCCCGGTCGACCGGCTTAAGCCAGAACAGAAAACTTAGGGATTTAAAACTAAGGTATTTTAACACAAATAAAATCCCATAAAATTACAGAAAATCTACAAAAATAGTTTTGATATTATACTATGATAAACAAACATGCTTGCACAAAATCAAGACATGTTACAAATGTTTTGAACTATTTTTGTAACTTGGAAAATATGGCTCAAACTAAAAACAGTATTTTCCAAAACTTGTTTTTCCAAAACTTCACCAAATACAAAAATAAGATATTCTAAACACTTTTAAAGCATAGTGTGTATGGATATGATCCACTACACAAACAAGGTGAAATATCTATGTTTTTGACATTATGCACTAAACATGATTTTGGTTAAAAACATGTAAACTTGAAAATCAAAATCCAAACATGTATTTTCTAAAATAGAAAATCTTTTGTAAAATAAACTAAAACAAGAGTGTGTGTGTGTAAATGAACTTGAGCAATCCATCAACTATTCTATCCTTTACATTTTATCTAAAAATAAAATCTTCTAAAACAAACCTAGACACAAGTCTTCATCTTCTTGAAGTCTTCACTTGAAGCCTTCTTGACTTGGTCCAAACACCGTGCTAGCTCCAAAATTTGGCTTTAAATCCTTTGTTGAAGCTATGCACCTACTAAGATCTTGATCATGAATCTGTCACTAATTAAACACAAGATCATTAGTACTATAACTACATGAGTTAATCATCATCAAAACTAGAGTGATGGGCCTTCGGGCCAACAATCTCTCCCTTTTTGATGATGACAAAACTCATGAAGTTATATATGCATGGATTAAAGTAAAGCTTCAAAGAAGCTCCCCCTTAACTCATCATCTCAAATAGACAAATAAATATGCAATGTATGCTCATAAACATGTATGCAAATCTAGGAGATAAACATGCTAATCAAGCATAAAACAAAACCAATTCTTTTTCTCCTATTTGCAAAACAAAACATATATGCATAAACAATCCTTTTTCACAAAACATGCATATAAATCCAAAATCTTTCTCCTCCTTTTTGTCAATCATCAACAAAGGGGTAAAAACAATCATGAATCTGTCACTAATTAAACACAAGATCATTAGTACTATAACTACATAAGTTAATCATCATCAAAACTAGAGTGATGGGCCTTCGGGCCAACAATTCCGTTTTCACTTATTTTGGGAAGCGGGGTGTGACAGGCTCCCACAGAAACCTAAACACCCCAAGAGCCATGCTCAGTTGCCTCATCCTATTCACCACCATTCCTCTTGTAGCAAGATTAAAACATGCAACAAATATAAATCTTTAAATTTAATAAACTATTTGTCCTAAGCATGCAACTGAAATAGAGAATCAAAATAAAAACAAAAAACTAGCCTGAGGTGACGTAGTCGTGCAGGCACACTATCCTAGAAGAAAGATGGTCGGTTCCACATCTGGACCTTGAAATTGACCTCCTCTCCTAACGGTAAAAACTCCCCCGTAGTACACCAGCACCCAACTCAGGACGATGAGTCAGGCCTCTGCTCAGACGGAGATTCGTTTCCTGTAAGTAGGAAAAGAACATCGAGAAAGCAGCAAAACCCGATTGCAAGAACACAGTTATTTTTCTTACAGCAGAATGTAAGAAATTTGTGGGAGAAAGAGAGTAGACTGAATTCTGTTTCTGTAAAAGATACGTGCAGAGATAAGGTATTTATAACCCTATGCAGATCTTTCAGTTTGTAACAACCCAAGAGAATCTGTGATCATGCGCGAGTGATTGCAAAGTGCAGATCTGATTCTTTTGAACGGGTCTAACTCTACCCGAAAATCTTAACAGAATTTTAAATAAAAATAAAAATAAGAAACCAACAAAAATGTAGCAGGTCCAACAAGCTCCTGAATCAAACTACATTCGTGTCCGCAGGTCGTGGGCGCGCGCCACCCGCACCCGGCCCAGCCTGGTTCGGTTCAGCGCATATGCAAGCGTGTAGGGATGTGGCCCATGGCCTGACACTCATAACAATAGGCATGGGAGGAGTTGGTATATATACTACCCAACCTCCCATCTCCTATCCAATGTGGGACTAAACTCAAAGGCAATAAGAGGAAAACTCAAGTTTTCCCTCCAACTCAAAACACACCCAACAGTCCCCCCAAAACTTGAGTTTTAGGGAAGATAAAACAAATCAACAATAAATAACAATCAAATCATCAGATCATAGAACACGAGTGAAATTGGGTAACATCATACTGTGAATACGGGATATGTGGACTACGCCTGGAACCTTTCTTAGTGAACTCATTGTTATCTGAGAGACATAGTGGACTACGCCTGGAACTAGCTCTTTTACCAGATATTGATAGAATACACACACACACAGTAAGTCTCCATCTATTGAGCGAGCAGGTTGAGCGTTAAAGGCCATGCTCACAATAACTGACTCATGAGAGTTTCTAGGGTCAGCCCTGCCCTCCCAACTACGGCTATCAAGATTCCTCTCACGTGGGTAAGTCCTCCAAGGGTACTACAGCTGGATAGTATACCTTCCACACTACATGCGTTGGACTTATTAAGAGTTAAACTCATCCTTACCTAGCTGTATTATAAGAGCATCGTCACCATAGACAAGGGGTAGTAGCTATAATACCACATACAGGATATAAACATATCCGGGTCGATGCTCCACAGGAGTATCACCAATCTAACTTGTTCCTACCACATTGAACCTATTTCATGGAATCAACTCCCAATCAAGTAGGTTGGGTTCCCGCTGTCGGTGAACTCTACTATGGGCTTAACTCCATCTCCCTCGATGATTCTAGAGCCACACTCCTAGAAAGACCCTTAGTCAATGGGTCAGCAATATTCTTCTCAGACTTTACAAAGTCTAGAAGCACAACTTTGCCCAATAGGCATTGAACAGACTTAAGTCTGATTTGGATATGTCTGTTCATCTTCTTATTGGCATTATCTTGCTTTAGAATCTTAATGGTGGATCTTGAATCAGCATGAACTGAGATTGAAAGTATGGGTCTAGCCACGATAAAGAATTCAGATAAAAGATCCTTTTAACTATTCAGCTTCAGAGCAAGCTGTGTCCAGAGCAATGAGCTCGAACTCCATGGTGCTCCTGGCAATCACTGTTTATTTGCAGGATTTTCAGGACACAGCAGCATCACTGAACATGAATACATATCCGATAGTAAACTTAAAACTGTTAAAATCAGTGACCCAGTTGGCATCACTATAACCTTCCATAACATCAGGATATCCAGTGTAAGTCAGACAATAGCCAATTGTGCCTTTAAGATATCTGAAAACTCTCTCTAGTGCAGTCCAGTGTTCTCTATTAGGGTTACTAGTATATCTACTCTATTTACCTACTATATAAGAGATATCAGGCCTAGTCCTGTTGGAAATTTAGAGAAGTGAACCTATTAATTGAGAGTATTTCAATTGAGACACAGGCTCGCCCATATTCTTCTTCAAAGCAATTGAAGAATCATAGGGTGTAAAAATGGGTTTAGAGTTATAGAAATCAAATTTATGAAGCATTCTTTCAATGCTATGAGCTTGACTCAAAGAAATTCCATCAGAAATTTTGGATATTTTCATTCCCAATATCAAATCAGTAGGACCTAAATCCTTCATATCAAAGTTTTGAGAAAGATAATCTTTTACTCTTTTGATTGCATCAAGAGAAGTTCCAAGGATAAGAATATCATCTACATATAGACAGAGGATAATATACTCATTGCCAAAGTTCTTAGAATATATGCACTTGTCATGTTCATGGACAGTGAATCCAAATTTTGTAATAACTTTGCTAAACTTTTGATGCCATTGTTTGGGTGCTTGTTTAAATCCATACAATAATTTCACAAGTTTGCACACTTTATTTTCTTATCCCTTAGCAATGAATCCTTCTGGTTGGTCCATATAGATTTCTTCTTCAAGATCGTCATTCATGAAAGTAGTCTTGACATCCATTTGGTGAATGAACATGTTATGAATTGATGCAAGTGCTAGAAAGATTCTGATAGAGGAGATTCTGACAACAGGAGAATATGTGTCAAAGTAGTCAATACCTTTTTGTTGGGTGAAACCTTTGGCAACTAATCTGGCTTTGTATTTCTCGACAGTGCCATCAGATCAGAGTTTCTTCTTGAAGATCCATTTACAACCTACAGGTTTGCATCCTGGAGGAAGGTCAGTGAAAATTCAAGTGTTATTCTTCATTATAGACTTGATCTCACTGTCAATGACTTCTTTCTAGAAAGGAGATTCGGAAGAGTCCATTGCTTCCTTGAAAGAATTAGGATCACCTTCTATAAGATAGGTGAAGAAGTCCTCACCAAAGGATGTAAGAGATCTTATTCTTTTTCTCCTTCTACGTTCAGAATTAATTACAGGAACAGAACTAGAAGAAGGGATATCAGAGGTAGAAGGAGTGCAAGAAGGATCACTAGGGATTCTAGACTTGAAAGGAAAAATGTTTTCAAAGTAAACAACATCCCTAACTTCAATGATAGTGTTGTTGGATATTTCACTGATCTCAAACTTAACCACTAGAAATCAGTTAATATTGTTATCTAGTGCATACCCGATGAATATAGCATCAACAATCTTGAGGCCGATTTTCCTTTTCTTCGGTTCCGGTATTAAAACCTTAGCCAGGCAACCCCAAACCTTGAAAATTAAATGTTAGGAGTTCTCCCTTTGCAACGTTCATATGGAGTAACATCGGAGTCTCTTTGGGGAACCCTATTGAGTATAAAACAAGCAGAAAGGAGAGCCTCACCCCAAAAATTTTTCAGGTGCACCTGAGTTAAGTAACATGCAATTCACCTTGTCCATCAGTATTCTGTTCTTTATTTCAGCTACACCGTTGGATTGAGGTATGTAAGAAGCAGTTACCTCATGATTAATGCCATGTTCTTGGTAGAATTCTGTCATATCATTTGAGGTCTACTCCCCCTACGATGAGATCTTAGAATTTTGATCTTCTTTTCGCGTTGGTTCTCAGCTTCGGCTTTATACACCTTAAACTAATCGAGAACTTCATCCTTAAATTTGAGAAGATAGGTATGACAGAATTTGGAGTAGACATCAATAAATGTCACAAAGTATCTTCTACCACCTCGAGTGAGAACTCTGTTCGAGTCACATACATCACTATGATAAGTTCGAGGGGTTCAGATGTCCTTGTGATAGAAGGAAATGATTTTCGGGTATTCTTACCCTGAACACATATTTCACATCTAGAAGATGTGTCAAAAGAAGATTTAAGAATGAGATTCAAGTTAATCATTTTCTTGATAGAATTGAAGTTGACATGTCCTAGTTTTCCATGCCAGATATCAAAAGACTCAGTGTTCAAAGCAACAGAATTAGAAATTTTATTATCAGAAGAATTTATTACATTGAGACGAAAAAGGTCATCACAAACAAAGTCTTTTCCAATGAAATATTGGACTTGGAGATTACAAACTTATTGGATTCCTTGACAATCCTATAACCAGCTCTAAGAAGTGAAGACTCGCTAATCAGATTTCTCCGAAGTGTGGGTACATGCAGGATGCCTTGAAGAGTCAGAATTTTCCCTGAGGTCATTCTGAGATCAATACGTCCAGTTCCCTTTATCTCTCTAGTATGGTCATCTGTCAGGCTCACGCTTTCTCCATGTTGTTCCTGATAGGATCTAAATTAGGAGCAATCAGTACAGATGTGAATATTGGCTCCTGAGTCTAACCACCAATCCGAGGAGAAGGTGATAGAGTTGACAATAAGAAGAGAAGAATCTAACCTAAAGGAGTTGGAGTTCAGTTCCACCATGTTGACCTTGTGTCCGTCATTTCCTCCATTTCCTCTTGGTTGAGCTTTAACAGGTTCTTTCTTTTGGTTGAAATATTGAGGCGTCATGTGATTTGTTCTTCCGCAGAAGTAGCAGAATCTTCCATCGGTCTTCTGGCCAAAGGTTTTGGGTTTGGAGGAAGATTGAGAAGGTTTGAAAGAAGAGAAATTTGCATGGGGAGAAGAATGAAAATGATTGGATTTTTTGAACTTCTTGCACTTGGGATTCATAAATTTGCGCTTAGGCTTATCCTCCACCAAGTTCACTTTAGCTTTCATTTCTGACTTGGTTTTAGAGTTTTGCCTATGCTGATCTTCTATGCGAATCGCTTTTAGGGTTTGAACAAGGGTTATGTCACCTTGCTTGTGATGGAGTCTCCAGCAAAGGTTGACCAGGAAGGAGGGAGTTTGTCAATAAGACAAGACACCTTGTAATCGTCGGAGAATTGATTTCCTTTCGATTGAAGGTGTCAGATATAGTCTTGAAATTCATAAAGTTGATCATTGATAGGTTTACTATCAGTCATCATGAATTTGTTGAAGGAGGAGGAGGTGAATCTTTCGATTCAGCATTGTCGAGGCCATATTCATCCTCGAGAGCTATCAATAGTTCTTTAGCACTCTTATATTCATAATAAATGTCATATAGACTATCAGAGAGTGCACTAAGAATCCTATGGAGACAATGATAGTCAATTTTCTCAGGTTTCAAATAGATGTGAAGGAAGGAGTTGTAGGAGGAGTTTCAACAGGAGAAGATCCAACAGATGAAGGTTTAGGAGAAGGTGATGGAATGGTGTCATCTATGGCTGATATGAGACCTAAAGTGGTTAACCAATACTTCATCTGGTTTGCCCATCTCTTAAAGTATGTGTCGGGGAATTTCTCCGGTTTGACACCCTTGGAATAATCAGGGTTGGTCACAGTGACGAGATGTGCTACCTGAATTCTGTATTTCAAAATTATTTTGATAATGTCAGAATTTAGTTTATATTGGTAGCTTTTAGATTAGGATTTGCAGAATAAAATAATGTATAGTCTTTCATTAATTAGGTGCCAAATAATTCAAGAAAGATATAACAAGATATAAACTTGTCCTTTTATTTTCCTAATTCGAAATTATAACAACAATAATTTCTAAAAGGTTATTCCAATTAAATTTTAGAAAAAGACTAACAAGAATTAATTAATAATTGACTTGCAAGATAAATAATCCTTATAGCAAATATCACAAAATTAAACAATTTTAATTAGCCAAATCTTATTGCAAGTAGCAGTTAATTAATTGATGCATGCATGTAAAATCTTGCAATAAGTTTTATAATATATATATATATACATATATATATATAATATATATATATATATATATATATATATATATATATATATATATATATATATATATAAAAGACAATTGTAAAATATTTTCCTTTGTAACAAAAATTAATAAGATGTTGTAATGAAATCAAATGAATAAAGTTTGTAATGAAAAGAATTTGGCCTTGTAATAATTACTAAATATAAATTTGAAATGAATAAAGTTATTCAGATTTTTTAGGATCTTATATTGAAAAATTTGGTCTTGTAATAATTAGAACAAATAGATTTTACTTTGCAAGAAATTAAAAGAGATTAAAATTAGATCAAATTTTAAGAAATCTTAAAACATGATAACTTACAACAATATGTTATGATTAGATCTAAATAGTTTAGAAAAATTTATTACAACAATTTTTGTAATGAAAAATTTACTGCAAATCTTTTCAGGATAAATGAAAATTTGAAATACGATCTTTTAAATAAATTGGTAAGAACTTACAAGATATAAACTGTAAGAATACAAAATTTTTCTTTTAAGATTTTTTAAATAATTGTCTTTACTTACAGGGACAATTTTTTTACTTGCACGAAAAATTATCTATTGCATGAAAATTAAAAATTATCTATTGCCTGAAAATTATCAATTGCATGAAACAGACATTAATTTTATTGCATAGAATAATTAGATAAGATCTTTCTTCTAAACTGTAGCAAATTTAACTAGATTAAAACATGCAACAAATATAAATCCTTAAATTTAGTAAATTACTTGTCCTAAGCATGCAACTGAAATGCAGAATCAAAAGAAAAATAAAAAACTGGTCTGGGGTGACGTAGTCGTGCAGACATACTGCCCTAAAAGAAAGATGGCTGGTCTCTCGTCCGGATCTTGAAATTGACCTCCTCTCATAACGGTAAAAACTCCCCCGGTAGTACACCGGCACCTAACTCAGGATGATGAGTCAGGCCTCTGCTCAGACGGAGATTCGTTGCCCGTAAGTGGAAAAAGAACATCGAGAAAGCAGCAAAACCCGATTGCAAGAACACAGTTATTTTTCTTTCAGCAGAATGTAAGAAATTTGTGGGAGAAAGAGATCAGACTGATTTCTGTTTCTTATAAAAGATACGTGCAGAGATAAGATATTTATAACCTTATGCAGATCTTTCAGTTTGTAACAGCCCGAAAGAATCTGTGATCATGCGCGACTGGTTGCACCTCAACCCGAAAATCTCAAAAGAATTTTAAATAAAATAAAAAACTAACAAAAATATAGCAAGTCCAACAAGCCCCTGAATCGAACTGCATTCGTATCCACAGGTGGTGACGCACTCCCCCCCCGGCCCAGCCCGGTTCGGCGCATGCGGGGATGTGGCTCATGGTCCAACACTCATAACAAAAGACATGGGAGGAGTTGGTATATATACTACTCAACCTCCCGTCTCCTATTCAATGTGGGACTAAACTCAAAGGCAAATAAGAGGAAAACTCAAGTTTTCCTCCAACTCAAAACACACACCTCCATCACTGCAGGTCAGAATCTTGCCAATGTGCACACAAGCTCCTCAGCCTTCGCTCGTCCGAACACCACCGCAAACCTCAACCTGGATATCTCGCACTGTCCCGCAGAGATAGGACAGCAACAACGTAAACAAACACCTGGAAGAGTGCCCCAAGTTCTTGGAGAGGTTCCTTTGTACTAAGCAGTCCTGCCTCCTGACCTCCTAGTAACTGATGTCGTGTTCGATTTCGGGCCTGTTTGGATTTAAGGAAGTGGTGTGAAGTGAGGAAGTAGGAAGTAAGATTTATTTCCTTTAAGAAAAAGGGAAATGAGTAGTAAGTTTTCTAGTGCTTGGATGGTAGTTGAATAGTGTAATTGGAAAAGTGTATTCCTGTTTCCATTGTTTGGATGGAATGGAAAAGTTGATGTGAAAAAGTGTATTTACTTTTCTGTTGTTTGGATGTGTTGAGATTTGTGAAGTGTATGATAAATTGGATTTTTCTTTTTTTTTGGATATTGATTAGAAAGACATTGAGAAATTGTAAATTCTTTTTTTTTTCCTATATAAATTTAGGCAAATTTCATTTTATTATTTCATCCATGCACCTACTCATAGACCTGTAAATTGACCAACGTTCAAGTTTTGTTGTATGCAGTGATTTGATTTTTTCATCACATCTTATTTAAACATTTAATTAACCTTGGAAACCTTCTAGAATGGATTCCAGACAATTGTACTAGAACTGATATTACATTCAGTAGTACAAATTTTAAAATCAACTCTTTGAATAACCTGGCGATATCCAGAATAAGCCAAGTAATACGCAGAATCTACGTTGAGTCGTTTCTTGTAAAAAATGTAACAATATCATTACTCAGTCAAATAATAATCCACCATCTCGAATGTTAATTACAACTGATATTTTGAAATTTGAAAGAAAATTACAAAATACACAAGTGTTGGCGTTGGAAGATGTGGATGCGAAGGAGGACTTCGTTGACCGACCGACTTCTTCCTGGCCCTACTCTTGAAGGATTTTTGCAGCAGCAACCGACAGGATGAGAAGGACATCATACTGTGCATCAAATCTCGGAGCTGTTTCGTTTAAACATATCCCAACTCTGTACCATTTCCCTCTCGAACATCCTATTTGTAATCAAAGCTCCAAACAAGGAAACTGTTACGTACCACATCAAGTGATATATAAAGCAACGTCAATAAATCCAAGCAAAGTAACAAATTATAGTCAAGTTAGAACAGTACACAAACATAAATAAACATTAATACACATAATTTAAGAATACCAAAACCACATACACAAGTACTAAATTCTTAGGGCTCAGATCACAGTGAAAAAAGAATCATTGCACAATTCATGAAGATGGATTTCCAAGAAGGAGAAAGTAATTGATCGACATGGCGCTCAGTTTGAATGATGTCCAACCAACAGAGTATGAAGGGTTTTCAATCAAGACTGATTGACATCCAACCAACCAACACATGAAGGGATTCCAATCAAACATGAGACTCCATGCACCGTCATCAAAACATTCCCAACTTGTTTTCAAACCCCACAATACTAGATAAAATTTTCAACACTGCCTCATCACAGCCCACTCTGACAAATATAGTGACCACACAAGATGTGGAGCAAGCAAATATCAGCAACAAATGGAGAACAGAAGTAGTTGAAGAGAAGGGCAGCAAGCATAGAGCAGCAGCAAAAGGAAAGCAGCAGCAGCAGGTGGAGAGAAAGGCAGAGTTCTGCCCTACGGGGTAAAGGATAATGGACTAGAATATCGTCTTCACACATGCAAACAAGCATGCATTTCTAACATGAAAAGGCAATACAAACATGTGTCATATGAACGGGAAATCACTTCTTTAAGCCGTGCGTTAACACAACACAGCCCACTCATAGAATATGGGGTCCAGATAGTATGTGCAGCAAGCAAATAGCAGCAGCAAAAGGAGAGCCACATCAGGTGGAGAGAAAGGGATAGAAGTCTCCCGTATGGGGTAACGGATAATGGCCTGAATTATCACCAACATAAACAAAGAAACAGGCAATTTTAACATGAAATAGCTTTTATAACAATAGGCATATGAACAAGAAATAACTTATTTCAGCCCTCCGTCAACACAACACAGCACAATCTGCAATTTATGGTGCCCAGATATTCTGTAAAGCAAGCACAGAACAGCAGCAAAGGGAGAGCAGCAGCAATTAAAAAAAAGTCAAAGAGCTCTCCCACATATGGCAACGAATAATAGCAAGGATTATCATCAACACATGCAAAGAAACATGCATACGCACAGATAATATCAGCACAAACTCCAAGCATATGAACATGTAATAGTATGTAGATTTTCATGTAATGCGGCGTAAAAATGTATGTGATGATCATGTTTTAAAAAAAAAAAGAATGGCAAACTTATCCAAATTGAAGAGCAGGCCTTATAACTTCTTCGACACCCTTCTCCATTTGACACTTTAATCATCTGTAAAGTGTCAAAAATCAAGCTATCAAAGTTTGTTGATCATTGTAGGATATAAAACATGATTTGCTAAGTAACAGACTACGTAAGAGGCTTGCCTGAATTGTAGAATTGCTCCATAAACCACATGTAATCATATCCTGCAATCATATTCACAATGCATACATGCACAACATATAACATGGCCAAATACCTTGTCTTCTAAAAAAAATAAAAAATCAAGCTATCCATTGGAGATACGGCCTTATGGATCTTAAATAGAGGATGCATTCGATCACACAAGCATCAAAGATGATGAAACTGATGATGACAAAATGTGAAGAGAATGAGTAAATAATAGTGCATCAGTGTCATTGTGCATTTGTAAAAATATGCATGCAATGATATACGAAAAAAACAGAAACAAAGCAATCTAGAAATTAAACAAATAATAACAATATTACTTCTCTTTAATAAGGCTCAGATTGTAGGATGATATTATAATAGTGGAAGAAATTTTATGTCATTCAATGCCGAATGAAAAATAAGGGGTTGCGTACATGCCACCTCCATGCTCAACTCCTAGAGTCGAACGGCTGCGAGCAAGTACGCCTCCAAACCTTACTTGCATAGTCGGCTTTCCCTCCTCCTACTAATCATCATTGCCTCACGCAAAACCCCTACAAGAGAACATAAGAAAAAGAATTTATATAGTTAATAATAAAGGATTATGAAAATGCTCGGGAAATAAAGGAAATGTTCGGGAAATATTAAGATGCTGCAAATAAATATTACAGTACTAGGAGAGTATAATGGTAGTTCATACGGCCTACGACCAAAACATGTCGCAGGCAAAATGAATGTTTAAATGTGAGCCTGAATAAAACTGTTCAATAAGTCATAAAGAACAAAGGTGGTCAGTAAGAATGGGAAGACAGTGGCCCATGGGTCTTCTCAATCCAGTTTGTGTTGTCTCATGAAGCGGTAGAGCCACTGAGCCCTCTCATCACTGGACCTCCTGAGAAACCAACCCCCAATCTTGGGGTTGTCGATTATATAATCATAGGCAGCAGACACGACATCTTCGGTGAAGATGATATAGTCGTATGTTGTACCGACCATAGATCGGAGGCATTCATAGCACTCCGCTGCTACCCTTTTCTCCTCCTCCTTCTCATGCACGGCATCCCCAATCTTTTGCAAACCATCAGCGACCCTCACTAATATCTCTAACTGATGGTTGCTCCTCTTACCTTTACCGCGCGAGCTTTGCGACAATGACATAGTCGCAAGTTGGGTAGAGTACCGGCTTGTTTCAGGATGTTCTCCCACATTGGCAGGGTCCTGGGTGTCGCCGAGTTGGTGATTGACGTCTTGGGCAAATGTCCCAGCAGCTGCTTCTCCATGAAAAACGAGAACCATTTCATCGTACAACTCAATAGGCTTGTTGAGGTACGGCTCATCAAGCTTATTTCCCTACAAACGAAGCAATGTTATTCATTAATTAATTTGACACAACAATCAAACTCCGATAACAATATAGGAATGAAGAATTAAATTCGTTACCGCAATGTACACAGTATAAACTGCTTCGTCAGGCATTTCTATGGTGCGTGTCTCTGGAACAAAATTGACACACCCACTAAGCCTTTTAAGCTTACAGATCCGATTCCACCTATTCCTTCAAGTGCGAAGATGGTTGATGACATGAGTGGCCCTAAATTGCGTGCCAAATCTCTCATTCACCGCATCGGCAGTTAAAGTATGAAGGTTCCCTTTTACTCCTTCACGGGTTTGTTCCCCTAAAAATTCCATCATAAATTTGCTGGCGTCATCACTCCATCTTACGTTAGTCCCCGCTTTCCTCTTCTTACCACGGTCTGCGGTACCTAAACTCATTTCATCACAAAAGCCTTCTCCTGACATCCTCTACAAAATAAGTCACCAATCAAATAGATGAGACAGAAATGATGAAGTTCAAATATGAACAAAAATTATACATTTGGGGGCCATAAAATGCAAGACGTCATAATATAAATTACAATTAGAAATTCAAACGTATAAATTCACGCCAAACAAATAAAACTGTGAGAAGTACGATTTATTTTACACGTGATCCATAAACCACATTAATTTGAAGCCTGAAAATCTGCCCACATTTGTTGAGCTATTACTTCTCTAAATTGAACCCAATCATTATTTTCCTCTCTTATTTGTCTCTGGGTCCGTCCCTCTTGGGAGACATTTTGTGCAATCCAATCGTCCTCACTTGGGACGAACTCATCATAACCGTGGGACAAAATAAAATTATGGAGTATGCAACATGCCATCACAATGTCAACTTGAGTGCGGTAAGGAAAGAAGGGTCGTGACGCTAATATCTTAAATCTGCCTTTCAATGAACCGAATGCCCGCTCTACAGTCGTCCGAAGGGAGGACTGTCAATAGTTGTACAGTTCTTGATAAGTACTCGGAGCTCTCCCACTAAATTCGCTCAAATGGTATCGAACTGCGCGGTACGGGGATAAGAAACCAGGCCGTGTGTTGTAACCAGCATCGCAAAGATAAAATATACCTATGGTTACAACAGAAAAGGTTAACGATCGCATGAAGGTAAACTCACAAATTAAGCTAGTGAAAATACTGGGAAGCAACCGGGTAGTACCTTCAGGGACTCTCAAACCATTGGGTCGTTGCAGTGCGTCACGAAGTACGGTAAGATCGTGCGCTGAGCCTTCCCATCCCGCAAGGACGTATGTGAATCTAAGGTCAAAGTCAACTACTGCCAACACGTTCTGTGTTGGATACGGCTTCCTTCCATAGAACGGGGCCACCATCTCAGCGGGAACTGTTGCGTGGACATGTGTGCCATCAATTACTCCCACACAATCCTACCCATAACGTAATGTAGTAGTTAATCAACAAAACATACTTATATCTTACTGTTTAATAGGATTATTATGGGGAGAACATGTACCTTAAAGTAACTATTAAACCTAGGGTCACCACTAATTTTTTCATGCACGTCCACATTTGGCCCGCAAATGTAATCCCGTCTAATTTCTCAATTGCATGTAGAACGAGCTGAAAATAGCGACTTATGGTCTCACCGGAACGTATGAAGTTGACGCCTAACACTCTGTTACGGACGTTGTGGCCAACAGTGTGTAGGAACATGGCTAGTTGCTCTTCGACAGTTACATACTGTGTGTCATGCAAGAGATCCCTACTCCTTAACATGGACGAGAGGTTGAAGAACACTTCTTTGTCCATCCTAAACATATTGCGGCAGTTGGTATCACTTGACTCTAAAACTCGATGAAGGTACATTCCTCTCTCGGTATCCCTAATTCGTCTAGGTATGTGTTGGGGGATATCCAACTGACCGGTCATCAACATGAGGACAACATAAGCACACGAGCAAATAATGAGAAGTCCGATTTCCTCATCGTCACCGTCAAGGCCGATATCCAACAAGTTATCCATGAACTACAATAAGGTATAGGTTAATTATGCTGTGCAAATATAATTATTAATTTGTCAGTGATAGTTTTTAAAAAAGAACCAAATGTTCGCAGTGACAAGAAAACATAACCGAAATCAACATGCATATATACAATTGAAGGATTATAACAACATGAAAAATAAGCACTAGAGACCAATTAAAATAGGATATTCAACTGTAATATCCCCTATCTAATTATACTGTATCTTTGTTTTCCTGAAGTATTTATTTTAATTTACAAATTATTTTATCAACTTAATTTATTATTTTCTTTCTTGTGATTATTATTAATATTATTAGTGTTGCTATTGTTACTGTTAATTGTTATTATTATTACTATCTTGTAATGTTATTGGTATTATTAATGTTATTATTTTGGTTAAGTAATGTTACTACTAATGTTGGATTATTATTTTGTAGAGGTGTATTCCTCATCCCTTGATTTCTATTCATGTCTTACTCCTTGATCCTACCCATACCCATTTGGAGTCCAAGCCCATACCCATTAGTGATCCTACACCCATTAGTCTATTCCTTGATCCATTACCCAAATTCAAACCAAGACCCAACACTTAACCTAATTGGATCCTAATCTAGCACCCTCAAACCCAACACTCATTTATCTAATTGGACTCAAGCCTCAACCCGTTAGCATAACTGCTACCCGCAAACCCAATAACCCATCCCTAAATAATCTCCCAAATCCTAACTACAAGATCAGATCCTAATCTAATCCCCTTAAATCTCCACCAAGTCCTATCCTAACCACCTAATTAACAATCTAATCTCCCCCACCCTCTCTCTCTCTCTCTCCCCATGGCTGCTTCCCCTTGCAGCCGATCGCTCCAACAGCAGCACCATGGCAGATCCCTATTCTCCTCTCCCTGCAGAACCAGACCAACCACCCCTTCTTGATGGCTGCTCCTTTTCCCCTGTGCGCAGCCGGCCTCCTCCCTTTGATCCAGGCCCTGCCTCCTTGCATCAGCAGGGCACCAAGCCCCAGCAGGCCGCGCAACAGCGCTCAGCAGCCCCGTGGGAGCAGATCCAGGCGGCAACAGCAGCACGGCAGCAAACCAGGCCGCATCCAGCACCTCCTGCAGGCAACCACAACAGCAGCCCATGTCACAACAGCAGGCCAACAGCGAACTCCCATGCAGCAGGCCGGCCTCTCCTCCCCTGTTAGCACAGCCACCCCTTCAACCATGGCTGCAACAGCAAGCAACCAGCAGCGGCATCAGCAGCACCAGCAACTCCAGCAGCCGGATCCGCCCCCTGCAGCCTGGCGCACCAACAGCCATCAACAGCAGGTCGCAGCCACTCCTTGCAGCACGGCAGCCCAGACCATGGCCGTGTGCACCCTTGACGACGTCGCCCATCCCCGAAGCAAGGACGAGTGTAGCCGGAGATCCAACAAGAGTAGCAGGGCAGCGAGCAATGTTCAGATCTGCGCAGTAGTGCCTTGACGAGCGCACGGCATTCCCTATGTGAGTGTTTCTCTCTATCTCTCTCATTCCTTAATTGGAGTAAATGTAGATATTTTTTTTGTGTATGTGATGAATCATTTGATGCGTTATATTATTATGCGTGTGGAGATCTATAAGTATGGATGCGGATCGTCATCCTCATAATTTTTACATGATGAATGCCTAGAGATATGACATGCATAATTGTATATCTTTTATGTTGGAGCCTATGTATACCATATGGGTGTTTGGATCATTAGTGTAGGCAATGTAGGTTGGAGTGTACGAGTGTATTGAAGAGAATATGGGAAGAAGAGTGGAGAATCTCAGAATTTAAGTGCCCAGGCAGAGGCTGATTAGTCGACTAATACCTGTTATTAGTCGACTAATAGCTCTGTTAGTCGACTAATAGTTTCCCCTAGTCGACTTAATTTGCCTTCCAGAAAATGTTGGACTCTCTGTATTTTCTCTGCTGGTCGACTTGATCTCCTTAGTAGTCGACTAATAGTCTTAGTAGTCGACTACACCTTGCCCCTAGTCGACTAATTGGTTGTCCTGGAGATTGGATACTCTCTGTATCTCTGTCAGTCGACTTGCCCTTCTTGTGTAGTCGACTTGGCCTTGTGTAGTCGACTTGGTCCACCTTGTTAGTCGACTAATCATTCCTCTAGTCGACTACTCATCTCCCCTAGTCGACTAATGCTTGTCTGTCAGCTGTGTGTAGTTCCTTTGTTGGATGTAGACCTTACCCATGAGTTATGTAATGGATATAGATGGATGAATGTGATTTCAAGGGATGGATGTTGGTGGTAATGACTTGATCTAATAGAACTTAGATGCATGTACATGTTAGGTTGCCGAGTGTTGGGATATAATGATTGATCTTAATAGAAGAGGAAATTGTGAATACTTATGGATCAGGGTAGATTGATGGAGAGAGAGGAGGCATATGCATGTTTTGTTGTGTGAGGATCAGATATTCGTGAGCCTCTGTTCTTTGTTCTGGCAGAGGAGTTAGTCGACTTTCCCATGATCATGTCGACTAACACCTCTGTTAGTCGACTACACCCAGACCACTAGTCGACTAGGCTTCCTCTCAGGAAAGTGTGGACTCTCTGTATTTTTCCCTGTCAGTCGACTTACGACTTGGTTAGTCGACTAACAGTAGTTATTAGTCGACTTACCCTTTACCCTAGTCGACTAATTATGTGACCTGTAGCTGTGTAGCTCTCTATATCCCTGTGTAGTCGACTAGCCATTCCTGTTAGTTTACTTGGCCTTGGTATAGTCGACTTGACCCACTTGATTAGTCGACTATACTTTCCCCTAGTCGACTTGTGTATAGCCTTAGTCGACTAATGTGAGTCTGTCAGCTGTGTATGGTTACTTGATGGATTGTAGACTTCACCCTTGGACTAGGTATTGGTTATTGATGGATGCATATGATATCGAGAGATGGATATTGGTGGTAATGACTTGATCTAATAGAACTTAGATGCATGTATATGTTGTGATACCGAGTATTGGGATATCATGTTTGATCTTAATAGAAGTGTGAACCCTTGAGGATTTGGGAATCAGATTAAATTGTTAGAGTGAGAGAGCTGTGCCTGATTATGGTTATATGTTGGAACAATAATTATTGAATCAGATTACTAAATGTGTAATGGAACTTGATGATTATGGAACTATTGGAATATGAGTTGGTGGTAATAACTTTGGATTGACCTGGGACTTAGGTTATTTACATTGAATGATGATCAGTAGTTGAACGTGACTTTATTAGTTGAGTATTGAGGATATATCAGATATGACCCTATTAGTTGAGTTGTGACTTAGATTAATCTTGAGTTGGAGGTTATCCAGAATCTATATTCCTTATATTGGAACCTGACTTGTATTGAGGCGAGATTGACGTTATTGGCATTTGGGATTTGTTTAGATAATATATTGATGATGTTGAGTACCAAAGGTAGATAGTCTAGACCATAAGTTATCTGAGGATGATTTCCTTACTTTAATATGATTCAGTATGTGTTGACTTGTTATTCATTTATTGGTGATGATTTAAGTGATGATTCATTCAGATATGGATGTGGACTTGTCATGATGTTAGAGACTGGATTACACCTGTTAACAGAGATTGAGTTATTGTGATAGTGACCTAGTTGATATCAGTGATCTTGTACTCAGAGTTACCAGATAGCAGTTATTAGTTCATTAGTAGATTTGTTTATCTTTTTGATGATAACACAAGTGAGAATTAGTTGGATATTAGTGAGTTGAATTTGACTGGTCATGCATGGCACCTGACTGATTAACCTATTTTTCAGATTACTGGGAAATGATTGTTTGACCGTAACCACGGTACAGTCCTATTGTTCATCGTATACACGGTTACTGTTACTGTTCACTGTTACTGATATTGTTCACCGTGTATACGATTACTGATTGACTGTTACTGTACTATTATTGTTACTGTCACCGTATCGTCCCAGTATCCTAGATAATATTGACATTGACTGATTTAACTGAATTGAATAAATAATAAAGTAACTGAACAACTTACACCGGGATTGGGGAAATTGATGGAGGAGACAGCGTCTGTATTTTGGGTGGACCTAGGATATAGGTTGCGCAGCCGACTGAGGGTTCCACTGCAGGGTTCCTGGGGGATGACTGGCATCCCATCTGTACTGTTACTGTTCCACTGTTTTCACAGTGAGATTACTGTTACTGTTACTGTTACTGGGTACCTAGCGGTACGGCCTGGTTCAGCGCCAGGAAACTGAGGCCGTGGTCCCGGGTATGTACGGGACCCACCTAAAGCATGGATAATGTCTCTTCTGTTAATTTCAATAACTTAGGACGCTGATTGACACATGTTAGTAGGCGTAGTATGGGATGCGTCTATTACAGGTGGCAATTGGTGTTCGCTGACATAATAAATGATAATAAACTGTTATAATGTATTGTGACTGACATTAATCACCTGACTGTACATTTATATCACTGTGATAGACATATAACTATAACCATGACCGGATTGTATAACAACTAGTGACATGCTAGGTTACACACCATAACGTCAGTTGTTGTTTACAGTTATGCTAGCTGCCTTGTTCTACATACATGTTGTTATTCGGTGTTTATCATATTATTTAGTGCTTTCAGTTATCTGTTATTATTATGTATGCACATTGTTCTTCTGCACGAGCTTTTCCCTTTTACACACACACTCACCATGGTCGCGTTCTGACGACCCTGGATTTGCACGTCCAGATATGGACGATTGTTTTTATTGTGCAGGTGTCCGTTGAGACCGTCTATAATGCGAGGAGCTGGACTCTCTCTCTCTTTGATTCTGGTACTTTTGCATTTTCCTTTCCTTCTATTATTCCTTAATTTTTGTATATCACATTTAGCCTGTCATTCTATTCCTTATTTCATTTCAAATCCTGTGTAGTCTTATATGTATTATTGCAGTGATCGTTGATTGATTTTGGTTCAGAATTATAGCTTGTTCAGGTTAATTTAGGCTTAACGTGTATACGTGGGGTATTTTCCTCGCGTATATGCGTCGCCATAACGTCTCCGTATCTTTAGGATCAGGGCGTTACATCAACCCTTCAACAACCAGCATTGCATCTTTATTCCAACCAACTAAGAATATATCCTTTGATGCACAAGTTTGATCCCACAGTCCATAACAGAAAAAGTAAAAGTGTCTTTTGTTTCATACGCAATGTACAAAAAAATGCACAAGTCTTTCCTTCCTTTTTTAAAAATTAAGCAACAAAAGGCTCAATAATTGAACATATTTCATGAGAATGGACAGGAAAATTCTTAGTTCACCACATGCAAGACTGTTATTTTAAACAGCAAAAGTCTCAATAAAATAAATTGACCGGGTTATGTGCATAGTAGGTGGCTTGGTTGAATTGTCAAGATATATTGATGATGGGTTTCCTATAGATCTGAAGGTAGTCTATGGTACTGAAAAAAATTATAGCCACATAGTGATGTAATTCAAACTTCAAATAAAAACTTCAACAAAATAGACTCCAAAAAATAAATTCAGAGCATGTATATAGAGAGTTACCAGCGATGCACATGAACCAAATGTAAGCAGAGGTATAGAAGTTACAAGGAAAATTATCAGTAAGTCATCAGAGCAATACCCACAATTTTAACAGAATCTACCAATAAAGAATCACTTATTACCGACGCACAACAGGAACAACAGATCAATTTTGAAAATCAGCAGTGAACTTACCAAGATCGCAAAATTATCAGAAGTCGACTCTTGATCTGAAATAGCCACCCTTCCTCCTTTTCTCAAATTCTCACGATCACAAGGCAAGTGCACTGGACTAGATGAGGGATCCATGGCTATTTATCAAGAAACAAGAGGAACCCTTAATTATTACAGTCGCAAGGGAGGTAGAGGGAATGTGCTCTCGTGAAGAGAGAGGGGGCACGAATTGACCAGAACAGCCACGCCTGTGACCACGAGAATCCAGTGGGTGCTTGTGGAATCTCGATGCTACAGGGCCAGATATGACTTCACGGGGAAGAAGGGGCACACCCAGTCTCTAGCTTAACTAGATCTTTGGGGACATAGCGATTGACAGGTCGAAAAAAGAGAGGATGGGGGTCCGATCGCTGGAGGACAGCGCAAATGCGAACCAGAAGACCGAGAAGGGAATCAAAATTGACAGATCTGGACCTTAGGGGAGGAGTGAGGACAGTGATGGGGAGAGGTATAGGGGGTTGGGGGGGTCTGAGATCATGCCGGGATCGAGAGGGGGAGGGAAGTGGTGAACTGTAGGGTCAGATGTCTGATCTCCGGCAACGAGAGAGAGAGAGAGAGAGAGAGAGAGAGGTGTCTGGAAGTTCCTAGATCTGAGTTGGGAAAGGGGAGAGTAAAGACTAACGAGAGAAGGAAGAGAGTAAAGAGGGAGAGGGAAGTGAGTAATCAGCCCAACGGTCTTTTCTTTTCCACTGGCCCATGAGAGAAGGAAGTGGGGAAATTGATTGAGTTGTGAGGCCCACAGAAGGGAAAATAAGGAAAAGCCCCTACACTTCTCAGCCCATCCAAACACTGGAAGTGGTAATTGCAGCTTCCTACTTCCTCAATGTCCCCTTATCTGATACAGCCCGCCCTTCATCGATTCAATCTTGGACACATGAGATGGTAACCACTCTTCCATTTCCAAACACTTTGTGAGGTCTACAAACATCTCGAGGACTTCTCCCCACATTCGCGAAGGGCTTGGCCTCTCGACCTTGTGCAGAGGAGCTGGCTTCATCCAGGAAGGAGAGTCTGAGCTTGAGATGCTCGCGGTGTCAGAGAAGAGGTTGATGCAACTCGATGGTATCTGCTCGGCCATTTGAATAACCGGAGAACTGGTCATTGTCTCTATGACAGCAATTTAAACAAAGAAAAATAAATAGAGACAATGACCAAAATCTAGATAAATTACAATAAACTTTTCAAACTAGAAACAAAATGGGCACCATTTTTGAAATAGAATCCATCACACTCAATAAAAAAGAAAGAAGAGATGCTGATATTAGTACTGAGAATTGAGATTCACGATTACAGGTTGAAAATTCAAGGGATCCTGTGCCAGCTACGATGAATGATCGTATATCCAATCGCCATATATGAGACTTATCTTCTTGGGGCCTTTCCATTCCAACAGTTTCTTGTCTTCATGTTTCTCCTGCGCGAAAATGGGCTCCGTCTTGATCGAGAGAGCATCGCGAGGCACAACCTCCTCCTCAATGTTTGATCTTCCTGAGTCTGCATGCCCTTCAAACTTCTTCAGCTCTGTGTTCAAAATTGAAAACGAACATGAGAGAAATCCAAAAGGACTACATGTAGACATTGTTTGGCAACCATATGTACCTAGTTTTCTATGTTTTGAATCGAACCTGTCGTATAAATTGTTGTAAATATAAGGAATGTACCTGCAGGTTCATGAGCATACTGACAGTCATCTCCATTTACGCAACGCCCAAACTTTTCATACTTGTAACAAGGTTTCGTCTTCCAAAATGCCGTTTTTGATCGTTCGGGTTACCAATTCCACCAAAAGGTCGAGCAAGAGCAAGCCCAAGATTCTCAGTACAATTCGATGCTTGTGAATCCCACAACTGAGGCCCTACTTCCTTCCTGACATGAAGGAAAGTGCAGTTATCGCCGTATGCACATCCCTCGCCCTTGTAGAAATTGTTGCATATCTTGTGCTTTTGCCCTTGCGAGTCCCCGAACCTCTCTCTCGCGACCATCTCCTGCCAGTTGGGTGGTGGCTGCCGGAGATCTCCCGGTCCGTGGGCGAAGGTGCAGAACTTTCCATGCGGGCACTCGCCTTTCTCAAACTGTTTGCATGGCCGGGTCTTGAAGAAGACGCTTCTGTTGTTGTTGTGTGTGGGATTCATCGGACGAGAGTCTTGGAAGGCTGGATTTTGAGGCGGGCTTGGAAATTGATGATGAAAGGATTCATGGTCGCATTGAGGGTGAGGGTTTCGCCGTGTTGGAAAGAATCCATCCGGTGGCACTTGAGGATTTCCCGCCATGGTTTTTTTAAGACTTGAAGAATGAAGAAGAAGAAGAGGCAAAGATTGAATTTTGGTTGATATTAAGATGAGTAGAGATCTACAAGAAAAATATGTGTCAACAAATGCAATCTTTCAATCAACTTTTGCCAAGAGATTACCCTTAGAATTGAAAGAGAGAGAATGAAGAAGAAGATTATTCTTCTAGCCTTCTCACAATCTTGGACTAATCTTCATCTAGAGAAAAAATGAAGGATAAAGAAAAAATTGATATTAATATGAGTAGAGATTAAGAAAAAAAATATATCCCAACAATGTAAACTTTAAATTAACTTTAGCTAAGATATTATCCTTAAAAAAACAAAAAGAAAAAAAAATTAAGAATTGGAAAAGAACAAGAGGAAATAATGGACCTTGGATTGAAGCCCTAAAACCCCATAGAAGGAAGAGAGAAGCCTTGTGCTTATTGGGGCTGAAAACTTCTTATTTGCCTCTTAAAACCCTTAATTTTGATTTTTGGAAACTTAATTATTACAAGATAATTATTTAGATTCCTTCTATTTAAAGAGACCCGAGAAATGCGAAACGTTTTTTCGGTGATTTTTTTTTTTTCCTTCCATTTTCTCTCTCCTCTCTCTTTTCGTGCTTGCATCCCCATCAATGATAATAACTAATTATGGTTATAAGAAATAATGAATAATTAATTTGTGTTTATCTTAAACTCATAATTTGATTTGAAAACTTATTTGATAAAGTTGGATATATTTAAAACCTTATTATATTTTAGAAGCTTAAATCTTGAAAAATGATATAAAGAACAAAAATCTATCTAGAAAGAAGTTTAGATTAGATATAACAACAAACAAGAAAATATTTTGGAGATAAACCATGGATTTTGGAATTAGCAATAGAGAAAGTTCTTAACCCTAGAAAATTTTGAAATTTTAGATGCAGATTCAATGTTATCGAGATATTTTTGTGATTCTTAAGTTTTTTATGTTTAGATATTAATAATATAATCATAAAAATTATATTCGAGGATGAAGAGCCAACAGTCCATTTAAGGGAGAAGAACCTAAATAAATGAGATCAAATTTATAATCAAGGATTCAAGAACTCTCGTTTTTTTCAAGGTCTTCGATGGATTCTGAATATCTCTCACATCTCTAGTTACCTGTGAGACTGCTCTCTTTTTTTTCCCTCCAATCTTTCGGGTTATTTAGATACATACCCTCTGAATCTTTAGTATTCAGAATTTACGCTCTCAGTTGTTTGATGTTTGACAAACAAAATCTAGTTAACCCTAAATTTTCTTTTCGAGACGTACCTCATTTGAGATTTATCATATTCTCTTTTTCAAGGAAATCAACACGAATATCGGAATACTGACGATCAATAGAAATGATTTTTCATGCATGTAACACTGAAATGATCCCACAAATATCATCTCTCCCTTTTTCTTAATCACCAGCATTGATTTATGAAATGCAAAAGAACCAAATTCAACTGCTGCAATCTCTTTATTTCTCGATAAAGATGGTATGTGTTTTCCTCAGCAAAAAGGATGTACAAAGTTACTCCCAAGAAACTGGACATGCAAATGAATTCAGGAAACCAATACTCAATGACCAGCATAAAAAAATTGATCCTCGGCAATTTTTCTCATAATTTTGATTTAAAAGGTAATACAAAGCAAATAAAAATGAAGAAAAATATTCTCTATGGCATGTACCATAGTATTAGGTTATGTAAAGTTATAACAAAAACACCAATTACACCAGAAAAAAGAGAGATATCACAGGTTTCGCCTGGAGACCAATGAACAGAAGTTTGAACAGAAGTTTCTGCCGATTTGAGCTCAAATCTTCATAAGCCAGAAACCAGGGCAGTCTAATAATGTACCTAGGAAGCAAAAGGTAATGGGTAAGTATCGGATATCCAAAAATCACAAACTATTTGAGTTTTTTATGTTGGTTTTATTTTTCCTTTTCTAAATGCTTCTCCCTGGCATAATCATGCACTAGAAACTAATATTTCATGTTCCTTTTTCTTACTGCATCACATTTTTCTAACTATGGTATAGATTACATGTGTGTATGCACGTGTGTACACTTCAAGTGCAAAACGTAGTTCTGAGACCATAAAAATGTCATAAGAGATATCTAAGCTTTTTATTCAATAAGAAACAAAGAAAAGAAAAAGAAAAGAAAAGACAACATGCTGATCAGCCTATTGCATGAGCCCAGGCCCAGAGTTCACCTCTGGCTCAGCCCCAACCGTTGTGGCAGCCATGTTGCACCGAGACTCTACTGTTGCAGGTCACTGCAGGTCAAACGGTCAAATCCAAACCCAATCGGTTTATGACCTATGCCAGATGGTCAAATCCAAACCCAATCTGTTAATGACCTATACCAGACTACAGAGACCCGCACCCGCGAAAGTCAGGTCAGGTCTGGCTCAAGTTAGCAGTTGGGTCAAAATTGTCACTCCTGGTGTGAACTCTAACCTCTTCAAACCTTGTACTCCAATACCATGTAAGCTAACCACTTTACCCAAAAGCTAAGCTAATGGGTTGTAGGTTAACAATGTATGTCAAACAAACTCCGTGGTACTTAAGGTTCAAACGTGTTTTCCTTGTGATTTACTTTTAACTACAAAAGTCTGCGCTTCCAAATTTTCTGGCACGCCAAAATTCTCTCCATGTTTAATAAATAGAGCAATAAAATAAGGAATATACCTGCTTACTGAAGCTTCTTGATTCCCGGGAAGGAAGGAAGAATCGCTATAAGTGCATCACCATACCCAACAGGCTCTGCATATTTACGATTATTAGAATAAAAAAGAACAGCACCATATCCATAAAACTAACTGACTGAATTGTCTTTTAGGGTTTTAAAGCCTTACCACCATCAGTTCTTAGTATCTTGATAACCTCTCCAGAAACATCAGACTGAAACAGATAAAGACGTGTTAAACAAGAAAGTAAAATATAGAACAAGAAAATCCAGGTCATAACAAAATCTTTATACTTTAGTTACCTCAATAGGAATCTCCCCGCCTAACTGTTCAACGTAACAAAGAACTTGACCCTCTTTGACTTGTTGTTTCTGTCAAGAACAGAAATCCACAGAAGCAGTATTTAAAGATTAAAGGGTTGCATTGAGACAAGAGAATGCAGTCTTCAGACTGCGTAAAGACAACAATGATGGTTATGGAAATTGTTATATATGTTGATTCAACTACTGCAGCAGCTGTTTCCACAAGAACGTATAAAAAGTGATTTTAAGACGTGCCTCCTTTCTGGAGTTCCTAATAAAAGTGATTTGTCTAATTTCAGTTAGGACATGCCTTGTTTCGCTTGAAACACTACAAATATTTTCCCTTGAAATAAGCTTCTATGACCTTCAGGCTCAATAAGGTTTCCTAGAATAGAGGTCTGAAATTCAATCTTTAATCGCTAACTCCTAACTAAACCCAAAATTTCAAGGTTATATGCTAACTTCACTAATGATACACCTAATATTACTTGTATGCCAGAAAGCAAAACTGGATGTGAGCAACAAGTATTTTGCCTTTAATAATGAGTGTCAATCATACATATGTTGGTTATCCACAAATAAAAAATTGGAGAAGGACGAGATAGAGAAGGGACAAAAAATTCAAAATACAGGGCACAAAGAACATTGCTGAAGCGTTTGAACAATCAAAAAGATGTTTCTAGAACAGATAAACAAGTAAAGCAACAAATGAAGAAGAAACTGAAATGATCCCTGAAACACACAACTTTCAAAGCAACCAAAAACATACAGCACATGTAACCAAAAACATACAGCACATGTTCCCTAAAACACACACGAAACTCAAGAAACAAAGAGATTCTTTAGATCATATAGAATAATCTAATAGAAAATTTAACATCAAAATAGTTTGCTTTCGAAGAATTCTTTTTTTCTACTGCATACGCTAGTATTTCGTTCCCTCTAGTAATTAAATCCAGAGCAAGAGAACTAAAACTGGTAAGAAAATACTATATGTATGATGGCAAAAAATACATCATTCTGTGATGATTTCAGATTATTGCACCAATGTGGTAATGGTAAACAGTTGCACAAGTTGCTTGGAGTCACATTCACAGTAAACAAAAGTATGATTGGTCAAGCAAAATCTACAAGTAAGACAGAAAAAGAACATGTCTTTTAGTGACAACTGAGATCTTATTATTAAAAGCTAATATGGCAATGTTCAGCTTCCCATTTTTAGTGCTCAGTTTAATTTCTCAATTTTATGAACTTCAGACACCAAAGCTTTGATAATTGAACTGGTTAATCCAGCATGATAATATTTCCAACCAAATCATTTCTACCCAGACACCACATGCTGTTAAAATTAAGTGTTTCTAGGGTAGGCACATGGAGTATAATAGGCAGGTTTTTTTGTAAGAACCAAAAGTAAGGAATTTGATAATCACTGCTGGTTTTTTTTTTTTTTTTGGTCCAAACAATTAAAGAAGTGTAATGTTGAAGTTGAAACCGCAGAAAGAAATCTGAAACTTTTTAGCATAACTTTTTGTTAAAAATGGGATGACAAAAGGAAAATCTTATTATTTGAGCTTCTCACTACTTCCTAAAACAGGCAACGTACAAAACTAACTTCCATCTAACTTCTTGATACTCTAAATCACGAAACTGGTCTGCGTGGGTAAGGGCCCAGTTAGGCATATAGGCATAGTCAGAAACTATGTTTGTTATTATTAAGAGTATGCATATAATAAATTCAGTTACCTCTTTGCACGACGCAGGTGCTCTCTTTCCTTTTATGATTCGGGATGTCCTAAAGAATCCAACCTGCATAATACACGTCGTCAGTAAAAAAACACACTAGCATAGAATATATATCACCCAGAAAAGAGAGAACCTTTGGTGACTGAAGGATCACCAATCCTTCATCAGATGCTGTGTCAAGAACACTTTGGATGCTTCCTGATATATGTTTTGGCTTGGTGGTGGCTAAGGAAGTCGCAGCAGCAGACTCATTTGAATTAGGAGTTGGAGTTGGAGTACCAGTTGGTGCTACAGGGAGAGCTGGAGCAGGTGTTGGAATACTTTTCTCTGCCAAATCCCTTTTTACATAAATCCGAAAGCCAGCAAGCTAGTCATGGCAGCATTACATAGATAATTAAAGACTAAAGATAATAATATATTTTCAGTAAATCAGAGAGCTATCTTTCTATATGAGGCGACACTGCAATTTCATACCTTCAGTTCAACCTCTGCGATGGAAGTTGTATCACAGATAGTTGTGAGCAAAGACTGAACCTGCGAAAATGAAGATGATTATAGAACAAGAGCAAGATCAGGCAAGGAGGAAAGAATTGGCAAGCCTTAATACTACTATCACTACTAACCTAGTCTAAGTAGAAATAACTTACTCTGCCTAGAAATAATTGCTATGAGTAAAATTGTTTTAAGATTATTAGCATATTTATGTACTTTTGTTAACAAATTTGGAAATTTATACAATTTAGGATCAGACTTTATGATTGATAGAATTGACGTAAATTCTTTTGTGAATTAGAAAAAAAAAAAGAATCAATTGAAATTCTTTAGTTTGTTTGGTGGTGATGAATGTAGGGGTTTCACTAACCTTGAATGAACCTGGGACGACCTGGTCATTCGTACTTGACTGTTCTTCCAAGTTTGCATTCTCCGTGTCATTTTCTTCTGTTACAGATAATTATAAATATGTTATGCTAAAATAATCAGGAATACTAAAATCATAAAGTAATAAATCTTCTACAGCTGTTACTTCCAAGTCTGATCATTACATTGAGAAAATGCTCACAGGTTTTTTCTTACTAAACATTAAAAATAACAACATAATAGAGCCAAAGTATTTTGAGATGAGGCAATGGTACATTATAAAATAACTTGGCAGATTCACCAGATAATATAAGCAATTAATTACCATGCTTAGAATAAAAGTAATAGTTATTCCACTAGCATCTGTGGATGTTGCGAATATTTCAGTGAACAAGGATATGAAGTTTTCTTGGCCACAAGCTGTGTAAACATAGGCAAGAAAGGACAATTCAGTTCCTTATTCCTATTCTTGTAGGTTTATTTGGAAAAGTATCAGAGTTCACCAATCCTAATTCTTTTGGACACAAAATTTCACATATCACTTTATTATAGTCTTGCTCACATTCCTTCTATTCATCTACACCGATCTAAAAGCCTGGACTTAGGGCTACCCTCACCTGGTCATCTCTTCTATCCAGCATTGGATGTGTATATACCATCCAAAAGCAATTGAACCTAGCTTGGTGGCATACTGCATACCATGCCTAGGCCTTATCTATGGTTTTATGTATTTCTTAATAGTTTTCATTATCCTACTCACTCAGCATATCCTCAACTTTCTCGTCTCAACTTTGTCGTCTCTGCCAAGATTCTCTGTTGCAGCCAAACATTGTAGTTATCCAGTAAGGCTGGCAGTAGGACTATCTTTAAAATCACAATTACATTCAAATGAATGAACAGTGATTTCCTTGCAAAAGAATTTGGAGAAACCATGTCAGATATCCAATGCATGCCATAAATCCTAGCTAAATGGTTGTTCTGAAAAGAACTCACCTTACGTCTTACGAGATAATACAAACTTCTCCCTTAACACCTAGCTTGATTACAACAGCTTTATACAGGCTGTTACTTATGATGCATGTGAATACAGGCTACAGCTACAACAAAATTATAGGTATGTGAATATGACAAATTTGAAAAACTCAGAATACAAATATGACATACATAATGGTATAATTCTATGTCAGTGTTAATGATTTTATTTGAAACATAAACTTCAAAGGCTAGGCTTTAAAAGCCGAAAGAAAAAGCTCAAATGTTATAAAGTACTTACAAGTTAGATAAATCAAGGTCATCTGAAAACTGGAATTCTTTATTAAAAAAATTGGACAAATTATATGAATGCATCTATCAATCTGATTGTGAACACGTCATTTGTGCATCAAGTCCAAACTTTTTAGCGTTTTAGAGATAATACATCCTTGAAATCAGAGTACATTATAAATTTTATGGTACATCCAAAAAAGTAACTGACACATATGCACTAAGTCTCTTAATATCCAAGTATCCAATACGAGTCCGATACACGTACATCTTATATCCAAGTATCCATGCAACAGTCTGTTACAATCACCTTTTAGATTAGATTACCCTGTAACCTTAACCATTCGTGTTTCTTGATAAGCCAATACCTAAAGATCACTTAACCCAAGCAGGAAACAGGTTTTAACCCATCTAGTGCTCAAACTAGGCTTTCAGCTCTCACCTAGTCGACACGGTAATTGTCTACCACATCGGCCAATTATAAAGTGCTAACAGTCAAAAACTAGGCTCTGAATGACCAGCAAATAGACCTAGTAGTTTGCTGCTTGTTCTACTCCATTATTCTCCCTCAGCAGGTCAATTCCTGCCAGTCAATTGTCTCAGCATGAAGCAGATTGATTATACACAAATCTTTCATCATGCAAACTCCACCATGTTGGAGGTAAGAGTGTGGGACACCACAAAGACTTTATGGAAAGACTCTTTAGCTCATGGTAGCCCTTACCCGGAACTTCACACAGATATAAAGACAGTTAATGCTAAATTCACAACCTATCATAAAAACAAGGTCAATTGTTGTGTGGAGTTCTCTGCATTTTCAGCATTGATTTAGAGCCAACCTCAATTGATGGCTAAAGGCTTAAATGATGCCAATGATGATGATCACATCGATACTCCATGTCAAAATTTGAAAGCTTTTCATTAATTCAATACTTGTTAAGATACAACTTATCTTTATAAATCACAAAGAGAGAAACTTTATAAAGTTTTTAGTGGTGTGCAACAAGTCTTAAACTTGGTAATTACATCCATGAATCACTATGTTGATATATAATATTTCTGGAACTCTAACAAAGCCGAGAAGTAATGAAGCTTAAATTATGAAGCTTGAATGAAGTCATCTATACAAATAAATGTTCTGTATCAACGAAATAAAACCCATCCACAAAAGTTTCACTGATCTAGTTGGATGTTTGAACAGCTTTGAGATGCATAATAGTAACAAAACTATAAGCATTCTGTATCAAGAAAAGGATGTATTTCCATTTGATAAGCAGCTACCAGCTAGAGAATTTGTGAGTCTCTGAGGTCGCCTATCGAACTGCGCCACATGCACTGGTCCATAGACCATACGTGCTCCTCTTAACCCACAAAACGAGTCTAGTCTGCTACACTTCAATTTACAAGATGCGAACAAACCATGATGTCTATTCTTACTTAACTCTGACTGAAAAGTAAATAGCTTGTGAACTGCCACACCTTCTAGACTACCTGAAACAAGACATAGGATACAAAAACAAGATACAAACACATTTAATTGAATCAATGATACTGAACACAAACAAAGGGGTATGGAAATGATACAACACATTGGTTTTAGTGAATGAAAACAATGGGTTATATAAGGCTGTGGTTAATTGTAAAATGAACAAAATGGAATTGATTACAGCATTTCTATATTTTTAGAATGTATTATACATGTAAGAAAATTTCCCAAATGCTATATATGTGAATTAATCAAATCATAACCTCTTAAGCAAATAATTCGGCACACTCTCTCTGAAGAAACACATTATACAATATGACTTGCACCCTCTAATGCAACATATTTAAACAAATTCAATAAAAATTTAGTAATGGGATATAATTTTAACTCTTTTAAAACGTGAGGACATGAAACACAATTGGAAGAACCAAGCATAATCAATGTCGCAATTTTTAACTTGTTAAATTGAAGAAGATAAATGCATGTTTTCAGCCAACATCTGTTGACAGCAACACTGAACCATCTCTCAAATCCAAAGGAGATAACTTCCCTTTTCCCACATCTTTGGAACAAAAAAAATAATGCAATTGATCTCCACTAAAACGCCAAAATTAAGAACTGGGTTTAAAGGGGGAACCCAGAAAACATCATTTAGTACAGGGAAATCAGAAGTTAGGGTTTAAAAAAAAATCATTATGACCACAAGTACCATCTAATTTCCGTTCCATAATCACTTTATCAGTCAAAAAAAAAAAAAAAAAAAAAAAAACCCAGCAAAGAACAAAAAAAAACTTAAGCAAAATAAAAGGATGATCTATTAAACTTTAGGTTAAAAAAAAAAAAAATTTAAAAATATAAAGAGACAACTTACTTGTGGCCATTGCTCTGCTCTCTCTCTCTCTCTCTCTCTCTCTCTCTCTAGCCCCCCTTCTCGCCGTCTCTCGCTCTCTCGCTTCTTCTTGAGTGCTATTTTTTTTTTTTCAGGCTTCTAGTTTTCCGCTTATACCATTTGGGGGCCGTCTCTATCTGCTGACTGTACTTTGTTTACTCGACATGAAATGGGCCATCGGAATCCAACCAAAAGTTTTTTTTTTTTTTTTAAGAAAGAGTTAAACTAGTATATTGTCGTTGTTATTGGTAAGAAACTGACCGATCAGATAGAAAGAGAACAGAGAAGAAAACGAAAAAAAAATACAAAGAGGGGGAGCTAAGAGAGAAAGAAAGAGAAGGGGTGGACGTTACTCACTCTCTTTCTCGTGAATGAAGACGGACAGATGGACGAACAGATTCTTTCCGAGTCGCGAGAAAAATCTCCTTTTAGTCAGTTTTGAATATGAAAAATTACCATCATTAAATTTTTACTTAATGGTTATCTCATCAATAATTGATATTCTTATATTGATATTTTGAATTTTATACTTGTTATCTACTAACAAACTTCTCATCTATTGTTTTTTGATTTGTTACTCAATGCAATCTTGTCATTAAGTTTGAGCTATTCTTTTACGAGAAAGAGAAAAGGAAAAAGAGAAAAAAGGTTAAACCTTACGATCATAATCCTCATTCTGTTAGTGCAGTTGATGGAATGGTAAGTGAATAACTATGACAGGCGGCCATGTTACCTTGGGCCATTCTCATAAGGCTCCACACTTATCTCAGCCCGTCAAGCCCAATTAAGGCCCTAACAAAGAACAACACCACTTTGCCACATCTCAAACTAGGAGTATGACTAACACTAGGGCATATCTCTATCTAACATCACTATACAAAATGGCAAATCTGTAAGTTCTTACTCTATTCAAAATTCAGCTACCAAACTTAGCACAAAGGCAACATGAATATACATGTATAACTTAATCAAGCTTGAAGACTCTTACTACTCAACATCAAGGTATTAAGAGCATTCACCCTTATCATTTACACGTCTTTACAAGGCTAAGCCCATAATATAGGCATAATTACATATGCATCATACATAGACTATTTGGGTTACACACTTACAATATCAAAATGTTTACAAGTACATGATGGTCATTTAATACGAAAAGACACGATGGAGCATACTAAACCAAAATTTAATTGTTGATATAGATATGACACAAGGAGTTAGACTTAAACGCATTCGATCTAGGAGAGAAGAGATGTGCTCTTGACATCCTTACAATGCCCACGAAGTTCAGCGATCTGAAAAATATATGTGGCATTTGGTGAGTTTCCATCTCGTGAATAGTTACCATATTAACTTAATATCATGTACTACTTATATTTTTTTAAGTTAGGGTTAAAACAATAGTCAAGCATTTTAATTATTTCAGGTGTGCAAAGTAAGTTTGCATGTATAATGTGCCCATAATTACATGATAATATATGATACTATAATAAGAAATTCATAAGTATTCACTCAAACAAATAACATGATAAGAGAAGATATATCCCAAAATATTTCATCATCTCTACGCAATTTCTCTCACTATACAGCATCATCATAAATATCAACACACATATCAAGTTTACTAGTGTCGCCCGTAAATTGGTCCCATCATAAGATACAAACTCCTTCCTTAGATGGTATTTGGCACCATTATACCCACACACATCAACCCTGACTTCACATTTCATAACTCACATATAATATGAGCACTATTACACTCCCACACATCAACCCCCAGCTTCACAATGTCGTACATAAATATTAGCATCATTAAACCCCTCAAACAACTTTCCTGACTTCATGATTTATCATATAGAAACTACAACATAGGCACATTTCACCCCCACACAACTATTCCTAGACTTCATACTTTTTCACACAGTTATCACACACTTCAAAGGTTCTTAACAATCTAAACAAATAAAACATAAAATTCTTTTATATAAGAGAAATATGTTATTTACACTTTATATTTAACATAAACTAGAACATAATATGCATCAATATTGTTAAGTACCAATTATGAAAACACAATCACAATATTTAATAGAGGAACATATAATATCCTTACATAGAAGAAATTTTAGAACCGAATACGGTACCAACTAACATTATCCATATGATATATGTTTAGTCTCTAATATAAGTAAAATTAAGCTATCTATTCTAAAGTTAATTTAAAGAAAATGAATTCTAAATATATTTCACTTATTTGAAAATAATTACACATTGTTTGGCTAATAATGCAAATGAAGACTGAATTATAATATTACTCTGGTTCGACTGCAGTTCTGAAATTTTGATTAGTCTACCTTAAATCAGTCATAACTCATACCACAGTTGTCCAAAATAGACATGAAATAATTCATTAGAAACTAGACTCGATAATATTTCCAAAGAAATACTACATGATAATATTTTCCCTTTTATATGGATCAAATTCGATAGATATTTCTCATGTCTGCAGAATTTTGCACAACATATAAAGAATAATCTTTACAAATTATACACATAAGTGAAGAAAATTAAGATACAGCTTTAAGTTATTTATACAAGATTCAAACTAAAATCATGTAAGTTATCTAAATTAAAATTCTTATAAGAAACTGTAATAAGAAATTTCAAGTTAAAATCAAACACTTTATATAAACCTATGATTTTTGTGAAAAACATGTGTTAAACTCATGAAATTATGTAAAGTTGCGACCTTTATAGGGTTTGTCACATCCCAAACTGGGACTATGATCAGCACTAGAGTATATCTCTAGTAAGCGTAATAGATGAACAAATATTACATCTAATATCACTATAAAGAATGAAAATTCATAAATGTCTACTATATTCAAGTTTCAGCAATCAAACTTAGCACAAAAGCGACATAAATATACATGTATAAGCTAAACAAGCGTGAAGACTTTTATAATTCAATACCAAAGTATTAAGAATATTCACCTTTATCATTTACAAGTCTTTATTGGGCTAAGCCCACAATATGTACATAATTATATAGGCACCATATATAGGCTATCTAGGTTACACACTTATAATACCCAAATATCTATAAGTACATGACTGACATTTACACGAAAAGACATGATGAAGCATACTAGACCAAAACTAAAAGAAATTGCCGATATAGATATGACATGAGGAGCTGGACCTGGAATGTATTCAATCTAGGAGAGAAGAGATGTGCCTTCGACATCCCTACAACGCCCATGAAGTTCAGCGATCTATATGAGATGAGACCACCTCCTTCTTTACTTCTTTAGCAACTTGCTCCTCCTCCTTTTTCTTTTAAATTTATTTTGTTTCTTCCTTATGGTCAGCAAAGAGAGATGAGAGAACGATAGAGTGAAGAGAGAGAGGATGAGAAGAAAATGAGAAGGAGAAAGAGACATATAAGGTTTTATATGGGTTTTTTCCTCATCCGTGCTAGGGTCATGCTAGGTGTCAAGTTGTGGCATGTTAGTTCAATTTGTGTGTACACTTGTATGCTTAGGTATCTCTAGTTAGATTAATTAAGTTAATTAGGATTATACCAATTTTAAACTAGTTTAGCTTGTTTAAAAAATGACAACCAATTATATGGCTATATTGTATTACTTTATTTTGTTCTTATATTTGTAAAAGAAAACAATATTACAATTTCTATTTAAATATGTAGCTTATAAATAATTTCTCATTATTTATAGACAAATACTAAATCATATAATCATATAAATTTAAGTTAGTCGGCTCGCATCGTGACACAACAAGACCTTAAATTATCTCGAGTATCTAATTTCTTTTAGCTCGAGCGTCAACAAATAACATATAATCTCTCAAGTTGTTACATTCTTCCCTCCTTAAAGAAATTCGGTCCGTGAATTTAAATCTAAAAAGAATAGAGTATACCTCTCATAATGAAGGATATTTTGCATGCATATCCACTTCAATCTCCCATGTCATCTCTTCGGTAGCTTGGTTGCTCCATAATACTTTTACTAAAGGCACTTTCTTTGATCGTAGCTGTAGGCTGTCTAAAAATGACTAACAGACCAGCCATTAAGGAAGCAGAGTCTCAAGCGCTAGACGCGAGAAATCGATGCTCGCGTCTCAGCATTAAGACGCGTTGGCTCTACACCCGCGTCTCAACGTTCAGACGCATCGGCCCGAAGCCTGTGTCTCAGCATCAAGACGCGTCGGCCCGAAGCCCGCGTCTCAGCATCAAGGCGCATCGGCCCGACGCCCGCGCCTCAGCATCCAGACGTGAAGGCCCGAAGCCCGCGTCTCAAGGCGCGTTTGGCTCGACGCCCGCGTCTCAAACTTCAAGGTGCGTTTGGCCCAACGCCCGCGTCTCAGTTGCAACTGCCCTGATTGCGGGGCCAGTCACCGCGCATGTAGCGGGTAGTGGCCCCTCATTCGGGAGCGTTTTCAGGAGGCACCTTCACCCCCTGAGATCCCTATAAATAGCCTTGTTTGCTATGAAGAGAGGATCGGAGTTTTTGGAGAAGGGAGAGAACTTTGAGAAGATCGAAGCTTGGGCAGAAGATTGGAGTTTTGAAGAGAGAGAGCTTTGAGATAAGGCATCATCAAAAATCGATCGAATCCAGGCAGGAGGATCATCAAGAGAGAAGCACGACTCTTCAGCGAGCTTACTGAGTACTAGCCGCTCTTCGCCTACCTCCTCTTTGAGAGTTTTAGTAGACGGAGCTGAGTTACTCTTTCTACCGACCGAAGAGAAGACCCCCGACGGTCCAGGACGGTCATCTGGTCAACGGAGAACAAGATTCACTCTCCATCGCCACACGAAGAACCCAGCCTTAAACAAAGAGAAGATTCAGACATCCTCCCTCCCTTGTAACTGGAAAAGAGGGAAGAGTAGTTCTTTTGGTTGTAATCGTTTCGCTTGAATCAAGGAAATCTTTTACAGCTAAAACCACTTTCTCCGACCACCAAATTTTTCGGCCCCGTACAAGAGATGGCGACTCCGCTGGGGACTACCTTCGTTACTGACGAGCGCACCGTGGTGCAAGATGACGTTCTCCGTAAGGGGAAAATGGTCGAATCCCTCGTCGTCGAGTTCGACCAGGCGAAGTATGAAGAGTTCCTCTCTTCTGGCTCCAAGAGCCCAAAGACCCGCGTCTGCCGCAGGGTCTCAAGTGGACAGCCCCCTGAAGCCCAATCTGAGGCTCTGTCGGGTGCTCCTGCTGCCCACTGTGCCAAGTTTGGTTCACGCGCCGACGCCTCCCAGAAGGCCCGCGTAACCTCAGACTCCTCTGCTGCGATCAACCGCGTCGCGCAGAACACACGCGCCAACGCCTCTCTGAAGGCCCGCGTGGTCCCCGGCACATCTACTGGTGCGATCGACCGTGTCGCACATAACGCTCGCGTCAGCGTCTCTCAGGAGACCCGCGTGGCAAACACCCCTGGTTCTACAAACCAGGAAGTTGTTGGCTTCTCTCTTCCTCCACGGCGCAATCGGAATGCCGAGCGTCGACAGAGAAGACGCGCGCGTCAACACTCGGTCGGAACCGTTGGTTTTCTGACTGGGGTTGAACGCAGCGTACGATCCGATGCCTTGCCCGCACCTCGTCCAGTGCGAGAGATCCGCGTTTGGCGACCCAAACGCGAGACTCCCCAAGTTGGGCCTTCTGGAGACCAACTTGCCAAACGCCAAAGCGAAGCTTCTGCGTCTTGTCAAACGCAGGAAGCACGCGCCCATAGGCGTGGGGCCCAGCAGCCCACTCTCTCCCAAGTCTCTCTGCTCCAACGCAGCAGACAGCAACGCGAAAGTCGCGTCTCATATCAACAGAGACGCCAGATGCGCGTGACGCAGCCGCGACGCAACAGCCGCGTTTCTGAAACCGGTGTCCAGGCTGAACAGCACATGACTGTCTCCCGTCGTCCACGTTGCGAGACCAGTCTCTTTAATCCCCCTCCCACAGATTTGAGGGATTATTTGACAAGGAAAAGGAGTGCCAATCAGACCACTTCTCCATGCTGCTGTCAACAGCTCATCCAGATGCTCTCTGGATGCCATTGCGAGTCAGGCGTGCACCAGCCGTCTTTAATTAGACAGCTGACCCTGATTCCCCCGTCAGCCAAGAGAAGACGCTCCCACAGGAGGAGAACCTTCTCAGATGTTGAATACCCGGAGCTTACTGCAAACATGACTAGCAGAAGCAAGGGAAAACAACTAATGGTCAACTCAGAGGAATCTGACTCTGAACCGGAGGGGGTGTATCAACACACTCGCACCCGGACAGGGGCCATTCCCCCAATTGACTATAATGCCTTAGCCCGCGGCATTAGAATGGGTGGGTCTCACTCCGCTATAGTGGAGTCGCAGGCTTCAAACTCTTCCGTCGAGAAGGAGGCTTCCGCCTACATGGCCGACACTCCTGAGGAGACGACCAGGCGTTTAGAGCAGACGCAGAAGCACCAGATGGATATAATCGCCTCTCAACAGAGATCCATTGACTCCCTCAAGCATATGCTTGAGAAATTGCTTGAAGAAAGAGCGAGATCTCCTCCTAGACGACCGAAGGGGAAAGGGAGAAAGGGAGGAAGCCCACCCTCCGAATCTTCTGACGAGACACGGCGATCTACCTCGGATGTGTCCAAGCCCTCGTCGCAGGCAAGAAGCGACCCAGACCCGGGAAAGGCTCATGCTAAAAGAATGAGTCAACTGGAGCAGCGCCTCGAGGCCCTTACCAACCGTAAAGGCCTCCAAGAAGCAGGAGTGGTCCGGCCCTATCCGGCTGAGTGGGACTTAGTTCCATACCCTCCTAAGTTCAAGGCTCCAACCCTCCAAGCATTCGACGGGAAGGGGTCACCCAACCAGCACATCTACTACTTCAAATCCCAGACCGGGAATGTGGTAGATAACGATGCCATCCTGGCGCGACTGTTCATCGGCACCCTGAAAGGGTTGGCCTTTGAATGGTTCATGAAGCTCCCGGAAGGTTCCATCAAGAACTGGGGCGACTTGGAGAAGCTGTTTCTAACACGCTTCTTCGAAGATGATTCGGAGGTCACAATGCCTACCCTTTTAGCTACAAAACAGCGAAAGGGAGAGTCCGTCAAGTCTTTCGTAGAAAGATTTCGGAACATGGCACTCCGATGTCCAAGCGGCATGACCCAGGCCACCCTGGTGGAAACATGTCGCCATAATCTCCAAACCTCACTCCTTGCTCAAATAGGAGTTGCTGAAAGCCGCACCTGGAAACAATTAGTCCAGCAAGGTGAACAGGCTGAGGAGATTGTCGCCCGCGTCAGAGCGGAAGAAGGCAAGCCCAGGCCAGAGAGGTCGACAAGGCGTGCACCAGACACCTCCCTCCAGACGAAGCGGAAGGATAATTTGGCAACGGAGACCAAATCTCCCACCAAACCTCAAACAGGCAGGGCAAGTGGCTCTTCAAGCCAGCCGCGCCCCAACAAGCAGTATTCCTTCAAGGAGGAACACGTCGATTCGCTCTTCAAGCTACTCAACAAGAGCAATCGACTGAAGCTCCCTGAAATTAGGCGCCCGGAGGAAGTCGGCAAGACCGACAATCCCACCTACTGCTTATACCACAGGATGCTCGGACATCCTACCAAAAGCTGCTACGTCTTTAAGGACATCCTTCAAGCTCTGATTGACGCGGAGGTATTAAAACTCCGACCGGAGCAGAAGAAGATGACGGCCAACATGACGTCGATTCTCCAGTTTGGGACACGACCCCCGACACCCGTGGGGGTGATCTCTGTCCCGAAAGGAGAACTGAGGGTGGTCAACACAGACCCTCATCAGCAGCAGGAGAAAGGCTTGGTACCCGTCCCTACACCTCGAGGGGAAATCATGTGGGTCCACCCTGACCTCGTCGACGAGCAACAATGGACGACTGTGACCAACAGGAAGTCCAAAGGCAAAGGGAAGGCTTCATCTTGCCATGTGATATGCGCCTCTTCTCGAGAAGCGGACACTGATGTTCCCTCGCTGACTGACTCAGAAGAGGAAACAATAGTCCTGGCCGCAGAGCCCAGCCAACCTACGGCGGGGACCCGTTCAGGACAGGCATACTTGAAGCAGTACGGCGAGACAGCAGCGGCTTCTCCGCAACCAGCCGTGGAACCAGCCAAGCCCTCCTCTAAACAGCCTGGGGAGAAGCAGAAAGAAACTCGGTTTTCTCGAGTTCTTGCGAAAGGTGTAACGGAAGGATCCTCGACACCTTACAGTTTTGATGTCTTGGCTCAATTAGCCAACATCCCGGCACGCATTACCTTGTATGAGCTCCTGAGGCTATCAAAGTCAACCAGAGAGGCTCTACAAGAAGCTTTGGCCAATGCTGAGGTCTTCATGACTCGTGTGCCAAGGGAGGAAGATGTAGAGGATTGCCTCCACGCCTCCCCAAATGCTCCCTGCATCACCTTCACAACAGATGACATGCAGGTTAAAGGGAAGCATGACCGACCCCTATACTTCACAGGGTATATTGGGTCATCCGAGGTGAACCGCATCCAGGTAGACCCAGGGTCCGCGCTGAGTATCATACCTCGCCGGGTCATGCAATTTCTAGGCATTCCTACCCATCGTCTGAGCCCTACCCAGACGACTATTTACGGGTTCAATGCCAACAGCTCCCGCCCAATGGGGAAGATCAAGCTCAAATGCCAGATCGGGAGCCTCAAGTCAGAAGTGACGTGTTACGTCATTGACGCGGACACTTCCTACAACCTGTTGCTGGGACGACCATGGATTCACCGCAATTCCATCGTTCCCTCTACTCTCCACCAAGTCATGAAATACATTGACGAGAGTGGACAGGTCCGAACGTTGATTGCCGAAAGGCATCCGTTTAAAGGGGTTGAAAATTATTTCACGGACTCCCTCTTATATCAGGATCCGGAGGAGACTAATGAAACCCCACAACCAGAGGAGCCAGACTCTGGTAATGAAGCTGACATTGAGCCTGAGAAAGAAGAGTGCCTGTGGGAGTTGGAGCCCATTGTAAAGAGCACTAATAAGCTCGATGTTGATACCACCGACGATGCGGGTGGTTGGTACATTAATGAAGATTTAGACTTTGCGTATTTTCCTGTGTATGTTTCCGATTCAATACCGTCGGATACCACTACCGACGTGGACGATGACCTCTGGTCGGCAATAGATGCTTTGACATCTTTGCATGTACCGGTGAAATCATCCTTCGGGACATACCAAGATAATGGTGACGCGCAAGAGTCTGTATTCATGGTTCCAGCCAGACGAAAAGGCCAAAGACCAATATTTTTTGGGCGAATCGCGTCTGAACCAATGCCCCACGAAGAATCGGAAGGTGAGGATGAATCCCCTCAGTTCGATCATTATGAACCGAGAACGCTCAAGATGATGAAGCGCATGGGGTATGATCTAACCAACAGGCCTGGGTTGAACTTCGGAAAAGGAAGAAGAACACTGCTTCGATCCTTTGTACCGAAAGGGAAAACCCCTGATTACTATCATCGGACGCGCCGGGGGTTGGGCTATATATCAACTCCAGTGCCATCAGCCTCTGATTCGGAGAGACTGTCAAGCCATGACTGCTCATCAGACACGTCGTCATGGGAATCAGATGTCAGTGTCGGCAACATCTTCAAAGGGCTTTCAGTAAACATGGTTTCGACAAGCCATATGGAGGATGAAGATGAAGAAATGATCCAATCTGATACAGACCCTTGGATCAGACATTTGAATGCTCTTTGGGACATCCGCTTTGAACAGCGTGAGCCACCCACAGAAGACAAGGTTGTTCAAGTCAACCTAGGAGATGAAGACAATCCTAAACCCATCTTCATAAGTGACGGCCTGTCGCCTCCAGAGAAGAAGGATTTAATATCTCTTGTACAAGAGTATATAGATGTCTTCGCCTGGAATTATGAGGACATGCCTGGACTTGATCCTCAAGTGGCTATGCATCGCCTCAACATCAATCCGGACATGAAGCCTGTTAAACAACAGCAGCGACGGTTCCGTCCAGAGATAATGGAGGCAATCCAATCAGAAGTCAGGAAGCTTATTGACTCCGGCTTTATCAGGGAGGAACAGCATCCCGATTGGGTAGCCAACATCGTCCCCGTCGCCAAGAAGAACGGGAAGATCCGGATTTGCATTGACTTCCGTGATCTAAACGAGGCCTGCCCCAAAGACGAATTCCCATTGCCAATCACAGATGTCATGATTGACAATACTTGTGGATTCGAGCGAATGTCCTTTATGGACGGGTTCTCAGGATATAATCAAATCAAGATGTATCCCGATGACGAAAAGCACACCTCCTTCAGGACACCTCTAGGGGTATATTGCTACACCGTCATGCCCTTCGGTTTGAAAAATGCGGGGGCAACCTACCAAAGGGCCATGAATGCCATTTTCCATCGGCAGATACGCAAAACGGTGGAATGTTATGTCGACGACATCGCGGTGAAAAGCCGCACTAAAGGTGATCACATAGCAGACCTGAGGGTGGTCTTCGACATCATGCGGGCTCATCAATTGAAGATGAACCCCACCAAGTCCTTCCTGGGGGTAGCCAGTGGCAAATTCCTAGGGTTTGTTGTGACTTCCACAGGAATCCATTTGGATCCGGAGAAAGTCCGTGCTATCCAAGAGATGCAACCCCCCAGAAGCCTCAAGGAGCTCAGAGGATTACAAGGACGATTGGCATACATCCGCAGATTCATTTCAAATCTCTCCGGGAGATGCCAACCCTTCGCTAAGCTGATGAAGAAGGGCGTTTCGTTCATTTGGGACGACGCTTGCCAGCAAGCATTTGAGGAGATCAAGCACTACCTCACCCAACCACCAGTCCTGGCGGCTCCGGTATCCGGAAAGCCTTTCCTGGTGTACGTCCGATCAATGGATCATTCTTTGGGAGCTCTACTAGCTCAGAATGATGACCAGGGGCGAGAACAAGCAATCTACTACCTAAGTAGAACGATGATCGGAGCCGAACATCGGTATAACCCGATCGAGAAGGAATGTTTGGCACTGGTGTTCGCCATTCAGAAAATGCGACACTATCTGGTGGGCCAAACCATAAATGTCATATCCAAAGTCAACCCCCTGAGGTTACTTATGACAAAGCCTTCTTCACTAAATGGCCGGCTGGCAAAATGGGCCATATTGCTATCACAATATGAGATGCATTTTCTGCCACAAAAAGCCATTAAAGGACAAGCGGTGGCGGACTTCCTAGCTGAACACCCAGATCCCAGGGCAGCCAAACTCTACGAGGATCTCCCAGATGAGGTCGCCGAAGTCTGCCTAGCTCAGACGTCGTTCGAAAGTCAAGTATGGCAACTTTTCTTCGACGGTGCATCAAGGGCAAGCTCGAAGGGACACACAGTAGCGGGGGTAGGAGTGGTACTCGTCTCCCCACAAAATTACGTGATTCCCCGAGCTATCTCGTTAACCGAGCCCTGTTCCAACAATGTGGCGGAATACAACGCTCTTTTGATTGGGATGCAATTCGCCGATGAGATTGGCGTTAAAAATCTCGAGGCATACGGTGATTCTAAACTCATCATCAGCCAAGTTCGCGGAGAGTATGAGGTCAGGCATGAAGATCTAGTACCCTACTACAACGCGACAATCCACATGGCCGAGAGGTTTTCAAACTTCTACATCGACCATGTACCGCGCAAGCAAAATGCGCATGCAGATGCACTTGCATCCCTTGCTGCCTCCTTAGCTCTTCCAGCTGGAGCAATGGAGAAGGTATTCGTCTATAGCCACGACCTATACTGCCCAAAAAGTCCCCTCGGAGACTACCAGAGGTCAACGGGAGATCGTCGCGGTAAGGAAACACTTGAAGTGTCGACCGATCCAGAGCTTAAAGACTGGCGATTCCCCTACATTGATTTTGTCTTATACGGCATCTTGCCCGAAGACACCAGGGAGGCGGCTGCCATCCGAAGGAAAGCCTCCAAATTCTACTACAATGCGATTTCGCGAACATTGTATCGTAGATCGCATGATGGGATCCTGCTCCGGTGCCTCTCATCAAAAGAAGCCCACGAAGTGTTGAAAGAAGCCCACGATGGTACGTGTGGAGCTCATCAACCTGGCCCGAAGCTGGCAAACCGACTCCAAAGATTGGGTTACTACTGGCCCAAGATGGTTGCCGATGCTGTTGCCTATGCCAAAAGATGTCACGCCTGTCAAATACATGGCGATTTCATCCATCAAGCACCAGGATACCTCCACTCTACGACCTCTACCTGGCCGTTCGAAATGTGGGGGATGGACGTGGTTGGTCCTATCAGCCCACCATCATCAAAGGGACATCGGTTCATCCTAGCGATAACCGATTACTTCTCAAAGTGGGCCGAAGCTATCCCTTTGAAAGAGGTGAAATCTTCTAACGTGATCAAGTTCGTGAAACATCACGTTATTTACCGCTTCGGTGTGCCTCGGCGGATTGTCCATGACAATGGACCCCAGTTCATCAGCCAGGCTTTTCAGAGATTCTGCGCCAAGTTCAGAATCCAGAGTGTGTCATCAACGGCATACTATCCGCCCGCTAACGGCCTCGCAGAAGCTTTCAATAAGACTATTGGCAAGCTTCTCAAGAAATTCGTCTCGAAAAGTCAACGAGACTGGGACGATAAGTTGGGCGAATGCTTATGGGCCTATCGCACGACTGTGCGAACCCCAACTAAAGCCACGCCATTTTCCTTGGTGTACGGATGCGAAGCCGTCCTTCCACTGGAAATCCAAATTCCATCTCTTCGCGTCGCCTTGACAGCGGAAATGACAACAGAGGAGAAGCATCGACAGCGACTCCAAGAATTGGAAGCCTTGGACGACAAGCGTCTGCAGGCCCAACAACAAATCGAGCTTTACCAAGCTCGTATCACCAGAGCCTTCAACAAGAAAGTCAAATCGCGAACTTTCAGGAAAGGCGACCTCGTCTTAGCCGTCCGAAGACCCATGGTCATGACACACAAGACGAAAGGAAAATTCCAACCCAAATGGGAAGGACCATTTGTGGTAGAGTCAGTCTACTCAAATGGATCGTATCGCCTCATAACCTCAAATGGCGATACACTCATGATGCCAATCAATGGCAAATTCCTGAAGAAATACTATCCCTAGATGGCATTCTTCCACCGATCAAGTTAAAAATACACCTCTGATCAAACATCCGACGCCCTTGACGGCTAAGGATAGAGGAAAATGTTGGCTTTTAAGTCCAACATAAGTCTTCGACAACTCATCATGCTGAGGGGAATAGCATGGCTAGCCCAACTCAAACGGTAGTTGGTAAAGGCATGACAAACCCGTTGACAGCTGAGGATTTGCTAAAAATCCTAAGGGACACGTTCCCATTTGATCCGACGCCTCCGACGGCTAAGGATAGAAGAAAATGTTGGCTTTTAAGTCCAACACAAGTCTTCGACAACTCATCATGCTGAGGGGAATAGCATGGCTAGCCCAACTCAAACGGTAGTTGGTAAAGGCATGACAAACCCGTTGATAGCTGAGGGTTTGCTAAAAATCCTAAGTGGACTTGATTCCACTCTTCCCTCCAAAAATCCCTTACCAATTCTCACCCATAGAATGGTAGGACCACAAAATGCAATCATTACCATGTTAACACTATACCTCTGGTAATGAATACTCTTTGTCGAGTACAAACCTGGCTTGTTAACTCTGCATAGAGTAACAAACTCTCAAATTTGCCAAGTTAACACTATACCTCTGGCACCTCCAATTCCACTTGTCAATTCTCATCAATAGAATGACAGGTCCTCAAATTGCTCCTATCGCAAGCAAATTCTTGTCAAGTTAATATCACACCTCTGACAAACTACTGTTTAAGTTAACATTACACCTCTAAGCAGTACATCGAGTGCCTGTCAAGTTAATATCACACCTCTGATAGTCACCTTTCTTCAGACTTCCATATCGAAGCTGAAATGGACGATGCCAAGTTAACACTACACTTCTAGCATCCGAGTCATTGCTAAGTTCAACAATATACCTATGGCTATGACCTTTCCTCGACTTCTTTAAGCCGAGACGACTAATGCCAAGTTCAACATTACACCTCTAGCATTACTATCACTGTTAAGTTAAACATCACACCTATGACAGTGACACCCTCAGTTTTCCCAAATAAAACTGAGATGCTGATGAGTTAGGTTAATATCACACCTCTAACTCACATCCTTGTCAAGTTAACATTACACTTCTGACAAGACTACTTCTAAACCGTTAAGTTAATATCACACCTCTAACGGTAAAAATCCTACTAGATTCCCCACGAGTCTAGTTTCATTTGATATTCTCCCCAACCGAGTATCAAATTCATTTTAGAGGCAGTGTTGGTTAACATTACACCAATAAACAATGCTTCCATCAAAATCCCCAGCTGATCTTAAATCAAGTTAATCCCATATCCTTGATAAAAGTTCACCTTCTCTGGGGGTACGCGCTCCACTTGTCACTTTCTTTTATAAAGTGGCAGGTCCACCAAAATCATTCTTTTGCTTCTAAAACAAAACGTTCAAGACAACAGAAAGAGGCAAAAAGAAAAGTGTCACTTTTATTCATATCCAAACACATGAAAGTGATACAAAACGCTCTCTTATACAATAAGATTGAGTGTTACAATTAAGGAGTACAAAGAAGTCCCTCTCTCTCTCTGAGGCCGTACTCACTCCTTGAAACTGCATCTGATCCCAGGTGCACAATTGGAACCGGTTGCACTTTGATGCATGACGCCAACTTCGAAAGCGCCCTAGCTGACCAAGCCAAGAGCAATGGTGTTCTTGAGGTCCGGTGGCAACAGAAGGTCCTGCATCCCTTCGTTCAGGCGCGTCTCTTTCCCTAGCAGATCATCCAACAAACATGGAGTCACTCTTGGGGTGAGAGCAGAAGTTTCGGAGTCATCACAAAGGATGCCACCCTCCACTCGGTCCAGCGGCAGCAGAGAGTCCTGCATTCATCACCATCCCTTTCCCCAGCAGGCCATCCAACGGACTGTCCTCGATGTCACTTCTGGGGTAGGGAGAGGAAGAGGATCCCTCCGCCACCGCAACCGCCGGACCACCCTCGCCGATACTCAGCCTATCCATCTCTTGCACCAGATCTGAAGAGATCTTGGCGAGGGTTGGGTCCTCGTCAGAGATATAATTTAATCTCTCACAAACGACGAGGACCATAATTTAATCTCTCACAAACGAATGTGGAGCAAGTTCGCCAGCCGGTATATTCTTTCTGGGGCCCAGCAAACCTGAAAAAGGACAAGCAAGCCTACCTGCAAAGAATAAGCAAGAGAGTCAGAAAATCTGGAACTCAGTACATTTTTATAAAGGAAACTGAGTAACAGAACGCGGCAGCCATTCAAGACTTCAGACGCGGGAATGACCCGCACAGGCAAACAGACGCAAGTCAAACTGCACCACGCATAAGATTCAAACGCGGCCTCAGTTTGTACCCGCGCCTAATGCACCAGACGCAAAGAATTTCAGAACGCCAAAAATTGCCATCTCTCTGTTGGGTGAACAGGAGTTGCAAGATTCAGGTCTGAAACGCGCCAAGGCAGTAAAACGCAATGGGCAAAGCCAGCGTCAAGCGCCTGCATTCAGAGAAGTCAAGTCACTGGCACAAATTCCAGAGGAGGAATGCACCGGGACTTCATTCAGATCATCATACCGAAGTTCAGGCTATACACATCATCGGGGGACATACCAGCAGAGACCTCTGGCCAGAGTTGGCCTCTCTGCACCCAAACGCAGGCGTCCAAGATGATCCGAGAGGGGGTTCTTCTTGAAGAGACCAAACCGAAGCGTGAGAGCTCTGGGTCATCTTCATCCTCGGAATTACCTTTGTCCATGGAGACGGAGTCCCTATCAAGAAACTCTTTTCTGAAGAAGGTGGGATTTCTCAGAGCAATCCAAAGAGAAATAATCCAAGCTTGGATTATAGAAGGGGAGCGCACCCTATTTATAGGCAGGCCCTAATAACTGCCATTAATGGGGCGTTAATTGGAACCGTCACGCACGATTGTCAAAGCCCAGTGGAGGATTGACGCGTGGAACGACGCTTTGGGAACCATCACGCACGATTGTCAAAGCCCAGTGGAGGATTGACGCGTGGAACGCCGCTTTGGAAACCGTCGCAAGCACCGATTTTCAACCGCCCGCGTCGGTTTTGCCTTTAAGGGCAGTAACTCCTGAGTCCAATGAGGAGTTGACGCGTGGATACCTGCTTTGGGAATCAACGGATGACTCGGAATCCCAATCGACAGAGGAGACCTGACGAGCAAAGATCTCCTAAAATCTTGAGTCAGATCACATTAGACGCAGGTGGGAAAGCCGCGTCCCTTCAGCAGACAAGGCTGCATCTCTTGCGTCTGCCCGATCCGCGCAAGACAGATTTGCGTTATTCAGAGCTGCGTCTCACCTTGTGATTGACGCTGCGTCTCAGGGACTGACAGCCGCGTCTTACTTTACGGATCAATGCCGCGTCTCATCTTTTGATTGACGCCGCATCTCATCAAGAAGACCGCGTTCCGATTTGTGATTGACGCCGCGTCTCATCAAAAGGACTTAGTAGAATCTAAGTTCTTATGAAATGATGACCGCGTCTCACTTTATGATTGACGCTGCGTCTCAGTAAAAGGACTTAGTGAAATCTAAGTTCCGGTAGACTGATGACCGCGTCTCACCCTGTGGGATTAATGCCGCGTCTCGCCAAGACCGCGTCTCATTAAAAGAACTTAGCCCTACCTAAGTTCAGTAATCACAACTAGTGATCAAGAGTTGGACTCATCCACAACAGGACAAAGAAATTGGGACAAAAGCTTTAAAGAAAACTTCTATTATATCAAAAAATGATAGAAGTGGATACAAACACTCTTAATAAATAGAGTGTCCCTTTTCTTTACAAAAAAAAGAAGAAGAAAAGAAGGCTAAATGTCCTGGCTCGCCAAGGAACGGATTTGTTCCCTAAGGCGGTGAATCTCATGCTGGCGCGTCCTCTCAGCCTCCATGATAGCCCGGTCCCGCAGCTCCGTCTCAGATAAGAAACTTCTGGCAGCCAGCTGCATCCGCAGAGATTCCACCCTGGAAGATTGCAGGGATAGACTCTCTTCAGCACGCGCCGTAGCAGCCCGTTGCTCCTCAAGCTCCTTTTTGAGGGAAACAAGTTTCTCCTCATTTAGCGCAAGAACAGCTTCCGCCTTGGCGATAATGTCCCGAGTTCTGAGGATGACCTGCTCCGTGCTCTGCACACTGAGCTCAGATTCCCTCGAATCTCCGGCTAATTTTTGAAATTCAGCCTTGGAATATTCAAGGTCACGGACCTCGGCAGTGATCTGCGCCTCCGCCTCCTGTCGCTCCCGTTCCTGAGCAGCTAGGAGCCTAGTCAGGATGGCCTGGGCCTCACCGGAAGAACCAGCATCTTCCAAAGATTCCAGCTCCCGCAGGTTATCTCCAAGTTGCTCTACCACCTGCAGGCATGCCCTGGCAAGTGAAGGGCCTCCCGCCAATTCGACGCTCACGGCCATATTTTCAAGAAGCCTCTGGGCGAACTGGAAGGTGCTGTGTCCACGGAAGATGAGATCAATACAGGATCCCATCGAGGTGAAGAATTGTTGCACCATCTGACGTGCCAGCTCCCCCATGTCTTCACCACCTAAGAAGCTTCCCGACCCTTTTTCTGTCACGGGATAAGGGATATAGGGCGGGTCTTCTCGCACAAGAGCCGTGCCAGCCGTCGATGTGGCAAGAGCAAGACTACCCACTGGCGCTTCCTGGAGCGCCGCCTCTGCAGGAGCCTCCACGACCAAGGAAGGAGTTGTAAGCACAACCTCTTCAGAAACTTCCACCGAGGATTGAGCTGTGTGGCCTTCTGGAAGGGTGCCGATCGTCAGACTCCCCACCTGAGCCCCCTCAGTCAGAGCTGCCTTACTAGGTTCGAGGTCCAGAGGCGTCGAGTCCTGTAGAATGGGAGTCTCCCCAGCTTCAGCAGTAGCCTTCTCCACCGGCGGAGTGAGAGCCTCCTCAGCCTCAATGGTTGTTTCCCCTCCTGGCAAAGGGGAAGGCTCCCCAACTTCAACAGCTGCCCCCACTGAGGTTGTCTCGGCAGCCGAGACCTCAATCCCCTTAGGCTGGGTCAACACTGTTTCCATCGCCTCGACATGCGAGGAAGTTGTACCTTCAGCAGGGATTATAGCCGGCGGTAACGCAGTCGATGATTCGCCCCCGTATATTTTCCCCTCCGAGATGCGTGAGAACTTACTCGGGTCAGGAAAAGCGGGTTCATGGCCGTAGTCGACTTTATCTTCAAAGTCGCTTTCCGTATCAGACGCGGAAGACGACAGTTCACGCAAAGGTCCTCGGTGACCGGGGCCTTGCCACCAATCACCCCAGTGGTAGGACTAGGGTCGATTATCCGAGCGCTGGAGATGAAGACACTAGGAGGCCCTGACCGCTGTGCCTTGTCTCTCCCTTCACGAGCAGAAGAAGGCTCAGACCGAGCTGAGAACCCTGGAATTTGGACATTCCCTCCCACGAGCTGTACTTCCTCGTCAGCTATAGTGAGTTTGTCAACCAACTCCCCCTCTCCCGCAATCTTACAGGTCCCTCTGTGCGACCTAGGAGCACGGATTAAACTGGGGAGATTTTTATCCTCTGGCGGTTCCTCAACCATGATAAAGAGGTCTTCAGGACAGTCCTCAACTCCAGCAGAAATGCCTTCTGAGGGAGAGACTTCTGTTGCTAAATCCCTCCGAGCCCTCTTCGAAACAGGACCAGCAGTTGAGGTAGGACCCCGACGACGCTTACTCACCAATTCTTGAGCCTTGGTGGTAGAAGGCCCCTCCTGTGGCCCTAGCTTGGTTCTACTCCGGGTTACTCGGAGCTCCTCTCTTGAGCCTCCCTCGGCTTCTCTCTGAGATGCTCTCTCCAGCTCTTTCTGGACCTTTAAATACTGGGTGATCATGTGCGAGCATTTGCCAGACTCCGACTGTGTTTTGAGATAGGCATTAATGCCCTCAATACCTGTATACCCAGGAGCAAAATCCGGTGACTGGTTTACCCGAGAATACCAGGTGCAGAAAGTGAAGCTGGTAAGGTTCTTCGGCTCCTCGACGGGCAAACGGAAAGTTGCCTCTGTCCCCCCAGCCACGCTATAATACCAGGCTCGAGCACCTTCGCACAGATTCCCGTCAAAGGCAAGTTGTGTATTCGGATTGCCGACATAAAGCTGAGCATAGCCAAACTGTCGGGCAAAACGACTTGGCATATACGGTTCGATAGTGCAGGAAGTCCCTTGGCGAAACAGCACATATCCTGGTCGTATATTGATCAACCACCGGAAGACTCCCGCAGACAGTTGGGTGAGGTCATCCCGACCTATAGAATCAGTGAATTGCTCACCAAAGGATGCACCAGGAATTCCAGGGAAGCAGCGGTTGAGCTGGTAATTGGCGGCATTTGAGAGACGTCTCCGAATATAATATATATAGGTGTCACTCCAATCCGAGTCTTCCAGCCGCCTCACAAAAGGGACAGGACTCGTACTCCCACGCGCCGTTGTCATCAGAGAAGGGCAATGCATCACGTACCAGGCCATGAGATACGTGTAAGGCAACTCCATTCGGGGGTTGGGGCGCCTTGCCGTCGGGTTTCCATCTGAGTCGACATACGGCTTGCCTTGAGAGTCGACAGTCCTTGGAGCCTCGCATAGTCTCTTGGCTAGCGCCCGCAACCCGCTCTGAATGCCAGCCGCCACGGCCGGAAGAAGGGCTATAGGACGGCCATGGGCCAGGAGCACTGCTGGATACACCACGTCGGCAATAATGACTTCATGTGGCCGTGTAGGTACCACGCAACGCTTCAACCACAGCATCAAGAAGCCCGCCAACAGCGCTCGACTAGAGATAGAAGCCCGGGCCCGGTGATGATAGCTTTCGAAAAGCGTATCAGGTTCGAAGCCGTCCTCGTTCGACCCAGTGGTGTAAAAGCCCTCAGAAGCTTGTGCGACCATGTCGTCAACTCCCTGTTCAGAGAGGGGAGCCAGTCGAGTTATCGAATGATCCTTCTTGCTGACATTGCTGAATAAGTAATTGGCCCAGGATAGATGCCTGACTCCATGCGTCCTCCAACCGGTTACCTGACCACAAATATGGAAGTGGCACATCACTTCCCAATAGGTCTCATACACCTCAGGGGAATCCTTCTTTATAAGGTCAAGCTCCCTAGCAGTCGGGACATATTCTTCATAAGGGAACTCCCCCATCACCAGCCCCGAGACCTCATGCAACTCATGCAGTGCAAGGCCCATTTCTCCAACCGGGGTAAAGAATGTCCTCGTCTGAGGGTTGTAGCGCTCCAAGATCCCGAAGAAGTTGTGAGAGCTCATTGGGATACCCCATTGTACGGCCCTGACTGCTGAGTATAATCCCACGTGCTCAAGCAGATCTCCAAGATCGGAGAGGGCAAAACCCACCATCCTGCCCCACCAAGAATTCTCCGTGGAGTGGACCCATCCTGGCAAATGGAACTTGGCCGGATAATCACCCTCTGCTTCTATGAACGAGTTGAGGAAGGTGGTGGCAAGCTGCGGGATCTCTCCGACTGGAAGCTCAGACTTGCGTGACCCGGGAAACAAGCCGAGGACCGCCCGGTCATGGCAATCATGACGGTATACGTTCTGGGATTTGAAATTCCCAAGGGTAATCTCAGAGATATCCCGGGACACGTCCCACTTCATCTTCCGAAGGACGGACAGATGTTGGAGATAAGACAACGGGAGCATCCTCTCCATGGCTGGAAGGAAGTATCTCCTCTCCCCTATCTGACGGAGCCACCTGTAATTCCCGTCATACATTGGGTTGCCACCGTCGCTGACATGATCTCCAAAGAAGAAAGCAGGCTTCTCCAGCTTGATGTGGGTATCCGTTGCGAAGACTGCATCGGTCATGAGCACCCGAGAAGTCCTCTCATTAACATGGGCAATCATTTCCCTGCGAACTGGCGACCTGTAGCAGTCACAGGTATGGTCCTTCGCAGTGCAAAAGTCAGACGGTGGTCGGCACCACCCACGCGGCCAAAATGGTGCATCTTGGCAAGTGAACCTGAAACATGCGGCACTGCAAAAGAAAAAGACACTTGGTCAGATACTTTGCCAAAAATAAGGGAAGACGCTAAGTGTTCATAATTCAAAACGCAGCCGAGACATTGGACGCAGGAGTTATCATCCGCGTCCAGACCTGCGAACTTGCACCAAAACGCAGAAGAGATACTGGACGCAGGAATTTTTCGAATCCGCGTCCAGACCTGCAAAGTTGCGTTCTACAAACCAAGACTTATGAAAATTCGAAGTACTTGGACTCAAACGCCAGATTCTACAAAATCGGCGGTTGAAGACACAGAACGCAAGGATCAAATCCGCGTTCTGCAAACCAAGACTTGTGAAATTTCAAAGTGCTTGGACTCGGACGCCAGCGCCTGATGGCACAAAACGCGGCACAGAACGCATGGATCAAATCCGCGTTCTACAAATCGCGTCCAGAGACCTTCACAATTAGAAATATTCTAAGTGAAGGACCCAGAGTGCAGAGTTCACCAGCGTCGGATCATCAGGCCCGCGCCCCGGTTATCATCTCAAGGACAGCGTCCGAGAATCAAACACGATCTTGTGTTAAAGGTCCTTAGGGTTCTATGAACATGTTTTAATGGCGGAACCCACACCGAAGGTACATTTTTACCTCGGAAAACACCCTCCTGCGCAGAGGAAGCATCTCTCTCAGCCTCGGCGACGGTCGCCCTTGAGGTCGATGCAGTCGGTTTTGTCTTGGGAGCCATTGAAGATCAAGAAATCCGAGCGAGGAGATGAATAGTTGGAGAGAGAAGGAAGTTCTTTTTTTCAGAGAATGCGTTCGTTCGGAGAAGAAGATACATCTCTCTAACTGTTGCCTTTTATAGGCACAGAGATTCGCGAAGATACGCAGCGTTTGGCCCAATAAACGCTGCAGCGAATCGCTGCCTGACGCGTGGAGCCAAATCATTGTTTGAACAGGGAAGATCATGCGTCGCGACCCCGCCGCAAGTCAGAAGTTGACACGTGGAGCAGTTCATTTAATGAACCGGGGGATCCGCGCGCCAAAAGGCGAAATCTCGCCGTTTCCCCAGGCCAGCTGGCGGCGTAATCATGACATGGCACAGGCGCGCGCCCCAAAGTACGCGGCTCTTCGGTGGACATGCCCCGTCAGCATCATCATAAATGCACCCAGAAAATCGCGTCTGCATTTCAAGAGATGCGTCTCTCCAAAGTCCGCGTCCCCTCAAACAGGCCAAACATCGCGTCTCGCTAAGAAGTCGTGTCTTTAAAGCAGTCTCTGCTTTTTCAAAAAGGAACCTGCGTCCAGTCTCCTGCTTCTGCAAAGTCAGTTCAACAGTACACTGACGCAAACAGACAACCAACCACTCCCGGCCAAAAGCGCACCCGTGACAGACTAAAAAGCAATCGGGGAGGTCTAGACTGTGTATCTAGACACTCAACACGATCAACTCTGACGGCTTCAAAGAGTTCAACAGTACACTCACGAAGACCAATCCAGATAAGATCAAACCCGAAGCATCAACAGTCCAGTCATAAACGCGAACACGGCTAAGATCCAAAGTATTCCGAAATCCGTCCCATTCAACTGCGGAATATCAGAAACTTTGGAGGGGGTTCTGTAGGCTGTCTAAAAATGACTAACAGACCAGCCATTAAGGAAGCAGAGTCTCAAGCGCTAGACGCGAGAAATCGATGCTCGCGTCTCAGCATTAAGACGCGTTGGCTCTACACCCGCGTCTCAACGTTCAGACGCATCGGCCCGAAGCCTGCGTCTCAGCATCAAGACGCGTCGGCCCGAAGCCCGCGTCTCAGCATCAAGGCGCATCGGCCCGACGCCCGCGCCTCAGCATCCAGACGTGAAGGCCCGAAGCCCGCGTCTCAAGGCGCGTTTGGCTCGACGCCCGCGTCTCAAACTTCAAGGCGCGTTTGGCCCAACGCCCGCGTCTCAGTTGCAACTGCCCTGATTGCGGGGCCAGTCACCGCGCATGTAGCGGGTAGTGGCCCCTCATTCGGGAGCGTTTTCAGGAGGCACCTTCACCCCCTGAGATCCCTATAAATAGCCTTGTTTGCTATGAAGAGAGGATCGGAGTTTTTGGAGAAGGGAGAGAACTTTGAGAAGATCGAAGCTTGGGCAGAAGATTGGAGTTTTGAAGAGAGAGAGCTTTGAGATAAGGCATTATCAAAAATCGATCGAATCCAGGCAGGAGGATCATCAAGAGAGAAGCACGACTCTTCAGCGAGCTTACTGAGTACTAGCCGCTCTTCGCCTACCTCCTCTTTGAGAGTTTTGGTAGACGGAGCTGAGTTACTCTTTCTACCGACCGAAGAGAAGACCCCCGACGGTCCAGGACGGTCATCTGGTCAACGGAGAACAAGATTCACTCTCCATCGCCACACGAAGAACCCAGCCTTAAACAAAGGGAAGATTCAGACATCCTCCCTCCCTTGTAACTGGAAAAGAGGGAAGAGTAGTTCTTTTGGTTGTAATCGTTTCGCTTGAATCAAGGAAATCTTTTACAGCTAAAACCACTTTCTCCGACCACCAAATTTTCCGGCCCCGTACAGTAGCTTCCTTACTTGTCTATTCAAAATGGCAATTGGTTGTTCTTGGTATGATAAATTTTCATCTAGTTATATTATCAGGTGTTGTAGGACATGAGAGGGATTGGGAACATGTTTTCAAAGCATAGACACATGACATACGAGGTGCACACTAGAAAAATTTAGAGGAAGGGCCAATCGATAAGCAACTAGACCTACTTTTTCAAGAATGTGAAAAGGTCTCACGTATCTAGGACTTAGTTTTCCCTTTCTACCAAACCTCATAAGACCCTTCATCAGTGACAAGCAAAGGAGAACATGATCTCCTTCTTGAAACTTCAGTGGTCGATGTTTACAATTTGCATAAGCTTTCTGTCTACTATGCGTGACTTTCTTCTGCCTTTTTCACAAACAACACCGTAGCTCCTCAAAAAGGGGCACTAGACTTCTAACTTTTTCACAAACAACACCGTAGCTCCTCAAGAAGGGGCACTAGACTTAATAAACTATTTATCAATCAATTCTTGCAAGTGTTTCTTTTAACTCCTTAAGTTCTGCTGGAGCCACTCGATAGGGTGGTATAGATATGGGTTCTATTCCAGGAGCTAATTCAGTACCAAATTCAATCTCTCGATCAGGTAATAATCCAGTCAATTCTTCAGAAAATACATCTACAAACTCTTTCACCACAGGCATTTGTTCACTTTGCTTGTGTATCCTGAACAGAAGTTAAATACCCCTGACAACCATTTCTCGATAATCTGTTGGCCCTCAACATAGATATAATAGGGTGTGAGGTGGTTCTACAATCTCGTTGAATCCAAAACTCTAGTTTCCCTGAAAAATTAAATTTCACTAGTTTCTCACCACAACCGAGGCAAGCATAGCATGAAACTACCGGTCCATCCCTAACAAGACATCAAAATCTAACATATCCAGCAGTATCAAATCTACCAAGGCATCTCATCCTGCGACATGAATGATACAATCTTGATAAACAAAGCTAGCAGTATAATCCCTACCTACTAGAGTATTCATTATCAAGGATTGTGTCAGCAGAGATGGATCTCTACCAAGTAGTGATACAAAACGTTCAGACATAAACGAATGTAGAGAACCAGGATCAAATAATACGTAAGCTTCAAACGAGTAAAAGAGAGTGTACCTGAAACAATTTCATTATAAACTCGGGCTCCTAGGGCATTAGAACACATACTCTAGCTTTACTTTCACTTGTTTAATTATGCCCTTTACCGACTGTAATTTGTCCTTGGTAAATTATGTCTTACCATAGGCCGATTGAACCTTGACCTCGACCTACAGATGCTTGACCTCTTCCACCAAATCTCGGACCTATCTACACTTGACCTCCAGACCCACGACACCCAGGGGCCTTAAGCCAAAAGAAAATAGAGGGGGTAAGGTAAGGGGCGCCCCACGAGAGTCGGCTAAAATTCAAAAATACCATGAACTGTTAGCATTTTTCAAGAAAATACCATGAACTTTTTCTCAAATTTGAAAGAAAATACCTTCGTTATTCCCATATTGAGAAAACAAGCACATATAAGACACGTGACATTTTAATGCCTAAAATACCCTTCACCTCCCTCACTTAAGTTTTTTTAAAAAAAAAGAAAAAACAGAGAAAAACCTGTGCCAGCCCCCCACATCTGCCCCCTCCCCATTCCCTCCGCCTCTTCTCGCCTCTTCCAACCGTCCTCGCCACCGCCACCGCCCCCTCCTCCTCCTCCCTTCGTCCCCGCCTCCAATCCCTCCGCCTCCCCTCGTCCTTCCCTCCACCTCCCCAAGCCTCCGCCTCTCCTAGCCCTTCCTTCTGCCTCCCCCAGCCCCCACCTCCCCCCTCCCTCCACCTCCTCGAGTCGCCCCAGCCTCTGCCCCTTCTTCCTTCCCTTGCACTCCCCTACACCTCCCCCAACCACCCTTGCTCCGCCTCTCCTCCTCCTCCCTGCCTCCCTCTCTCTCCCTTCCTGTAGCCACACTACCTCTAGCCTCACCCACCTCCCTTGTCTCCGTCACCTCCCTCCCACTGCCTCTCTCTCTCTCTCAATTTTGTGTATTGTGGATGAGTGATAGAATTGGTCTTTTTCTTTCTTCTATAAAGAGTCGTGTGGTAATTTATTGAAACTTTAAAGTTTGTGTTATTTTCTTGCAATTTTGAAAGTTCGTGGTATTTTCTTAAAGAAACGCTGAAAATTCATGAAATTTTTATGAATTTTTGCCCATAAAACTCACTTAACTGGAAAGAAAAATAAAATGAGAGAATGGACATGACCTCTTTCACCAAATCTTGGACCTATCTACACTTGACCTTCAGACCCACGACCCCCCCGCCTTGAGCCAAAAGAAAATGGAGGGGGTAAGGCAAAGGGAACCCCATGAGAGTCGGCTAAAATTCATAAAAACACCATGAACTTTTAGCATTTTTCAAGAAAAAACCATGAACTTTCAAATTTGAAAGAAAATACCATGAACTTTTTCTCAAATTTTCAAGAAAATACCCTTCGTCATCCCCACATTAAGAAAACAGGCACATATAAGACACGTGACATTTTAATGCCTAAAATACCCTTCACCTACTTCACTTAAGTTTCTTTAAAAACAAGAAAAAGAAAAAAAAACCTGTGCCAGCCCCCCACATCTGTCCCCTTCCCTCCGCCTCTTCTCGCCTCTCCCAATCGTCCTCGCCTTCGCCCCCTCCGCCTCCCCTTTTCGTTCGCGTCTCCTGCCCCTCTGCCTCCCCTTGTCCTTCCCTTCGCCTCCCCAAGCATCCGCCTTCCCTAGCCTTTCCTTTCGCCTCCCCCAGCCTTAGCCTCCTCCTCCCCCTCCCTCCACCTCCTCGAGTCGCCCCAGCCTCCCCTACGCCTCCCCCAACCACCCTTGCCGCTGCCTCTCCTCTTCCTCCTCATTATCTCCCTATCTCTCCCTCCCAGCAGTCCCCACCACCTCCAGCCTCACCCACCTCCCTTGTCTCCGCCACCTCCCTCCTACTGCTTCTCTTTCTCAATTTTGTGCATTGTGGATGAGTGGTAAAATTGGTCTTTTTCTTTCTGCTATTAAGAGTCGTGTGGTATTTTATTGAAACTTTAAAGTTTGTGTTATTTTCTTGTAATTTTGAAAGTTCGTGGTATTTTCTTAAAGAAACGCTGAAAATCCATCATACTTTTATGAATTTTAGCCCATAAAACTCACTTACTTGGAAAGAAGAATAAAATGAAAGAATGGGCATGACCTCTTTCACCAAATCTCGGACCTATCTACACCAGACCCACGACCACTCCTCCTTGAGCCAAAAGAAAATGGAGGGGGGGTAAGGCAAGCGGCGCCCCACAAGAGTCGGCTAAAATTCATAAAATTACCATGAAATTTTAGCATTTTTCAAGAAATTACCATAAACTTTCAAGTTTGAAAGAAAATACCATGAACTTTTTCTCAAATTTTCAAGAAAATACTCGTTGTCATCCCCACATTAAGAAAACAAGCATATATAAGACATGTGACATTTTAATGCCTAAAATACCCTTCGCCTCCCTCACTTAAGTTACTTTAAAAAAAAAGAAAAAAGAAAAAAACTGCGCCAGGCCCCCACATCTGCCCCCTCCCCTTTCCCTCTATCTCTTCTCACCTCCCCCTTTCGTCCCCGCCTCCAGCCCCTCCGCCTTCCCCTCCCTCCATCTCCTCGGGTCGCCTCAGCCTCAGTCCCTCTACGCCTCCCCCCGCACTCCTCTACGCCTTCACCAACCACCCTTGCCTCCTCCTCTCCTCCTCCTCCCCCTCTCTACCTCCCTCTCTCTCCCTCCCTGCAGCCCACGCCACCTCCAACCTCACCCACTTCCCCTGTCTCTGTCACCTCCCTCCTACTGCTTCTCTCTTACTTCTGTGTATTGTGGATGAGTGATAAAATAGGTCTTTTTCTTTCTACTTTTAAGAGTCGTGTGGTATTTTATTGAAACTTTAAAGTTTGTGTTATTTTCTTACAATTTTGAAAGTTCGTGATATTTTCTTAAAGAAACACAGAAAATTCATGATATTTTTATAAATTTTAGCCTAAAACTCACTTAATTGAAAAGAAAAATAAAATGAGAGAATGAGCATGACCCCCCCCCCCCACACACACAATAATAGAGTGGTGGAAAGCTAATGGTTGGTTTTCTCCTCTGTTTGTGGATTAATATTTGTTTATGTTTGTGTTGTCTTTTTGGTATGCTTGCCATGTTGTGGCCAGTTATGTGTCTCCTTTTAGTCTTCTTAATTTATTTTTGTTTGCAGGAAGAAATTTTAGATGATCCACAAAATTTTATACAAAAAGTGAAAGGATAAGTCCCGTCCACAAAGCTTGTCCTCCTATTGTTGAGGTAATAATGTTGTCTTTCTTACCAAGGTTGCACATCTAATTTGAGCTTACAATCTATGTGATAGTTCTATCTGGAAAGCTTAACCTTTGTGTTGTTATCAGGCGCCAAAAGGAAATATTCTCTCCCTCTTCCTCCCCTCTCTCCCTAGAAAATCCTAAAAAACTTTTGATCTGGGGGAGGAGGAGGCCCCTCCCACTTGCTCTCCTTCTCCCCCCACCAAGATCTCCCATAATATCCAAAAATTAATTTCTTTCTTTCTTTTTCTTCTCCTTCTTTTTTATTTTGAATTATCTATGCTAGTCATCGGTGGCCGACCAAGGGAAGGCCGGATCCGGCCTTGAGCACCCAGATCCGATTAGATCCGGCCTTAGGGTGGCCGAATCCGGCCAAGGGGGCTAGATCCAGCCAAGGAGTGTCAGGTCCAGACAAGGGGTCCGATCCGGCCAAGGGGAAGCCGAGCTCGACGAGGAGGGCATCATCACTGACAGCTTAACCACATCTTGAAATGCTTTGAAGCTGTCAGTGGTCCGAGAACACAGCATTGTGCTGGACGAGGGTCGTGCAGGCCATGGCACGATTGGCATGTGCTTCTTGGGGGGTTGTTGTGAAAATTAATATGCTATGATACCAATTGTTGCTCTCAGGATTGACGTTTACGAAACTTAACAATATGATCAGTACTTGCAAAAGAAAACTATAGTAAAGCAAACTAGCAATATCTAAACAAAAGAGTAAAAAGAAAGAACACGAGAATTTAATGTGGTTCAGTCCAAAATTGGTCTACGTCCACAGGGAGAGAACTTGAGAGAGCTTTATTAATAACTTGGTAAAAAGAGATCTAACCTTCCTCTTGATGCAATAAGAGTATTCACGTTCCTCCTTAATCTAGACTTAAATTACAAGAGTATTACCTTATCTCTATGCACCTTCACCTTATTTCTCTCTTTTCTTGGCTTCCTTCTGATCTCCTCGGTATTCTTCACCTTTTTCTCCTTGAGATTAGCTTGCTTGAGGCAATTACAATGCTTGGTTATAACTTTTATTTATAGGATTTTACAATACAACTCCTATTTGGACTATGAGATGATCTTGGTCATTGGATAGTTGAAGAATCTTGACCAATCTTATTAAGAGTTGATCTCCTTGATCTAGAAGGATTCTAGACCCTTTAATCTTTAAAAACAAATTTTCATTGAATAAAAATTTAATACAATACATATCCTACCAGAATAAGAAAATCTGCGCCTGAAAAGGAAACTGATTTTGCTTCAGAAATGCCGCGTATAGTCGACTAATACCTCCAATTAGTCGACTAATAATTTTAGTTAATCGACTACTGTGAAATTATTTCCTCTCTGTATCCTGCCTAGTCAACTATTTATAGTCGACCAGTATTGTTTATTAGTCAACTAATCAACTGACTAGTTAACTAATCTGCACCAAACCTGGATCTGTTTCTTTCTGCTTCAAGCCATCGTCTTCTCCAACTTATTTGAATCTTTTTGGACTATCATCTCCTCTTGAAAACAAGACAAAATCCTAACAATCTCCACCTTGACTTACTTTTCAAGCCTTTAGTAAAATAACTTGAGATTTTAGATTAATACTTTGATTCTTTCCTTGATTGTAACCATGTCGTGAAGCTTTTAACTCTTGTCCCCTCTCCCCGGAGCCTTTGGCAGATTTACCGCCATGGCTTGGGCCATCTCGGACCTTACTTGAATGCACCATTTCTCTTTCTCGCAACACTTTGACCCGGTCATGTCTCGTTGTAGTCTTCCTTGAAGCTCCACTCGCGATGAACTCCCTTCCAAACTTATCCTTAAAACTCTATCTCAAACTGAGTTTTCTTTCTTCAGCTTGTATAACCCTCCACACTTCACTCCTTTTAAGATTACCCTATCTCCTTGGCTAGCTATGACGACGCCTTGTTGCACTTGGATCCGGCATCCTTCTTCATCGAGCACCCTTATGGATTTTAGATTGTAACGTGCCTCCGGGACATACCAGACCGCCTCCAGAGCACGCACTGTCCCATCTCTTTCTGTAACCTTGACTGTCCAATGCCAATGACCTCGCAAGCTGAGCCATCCACCATCTTGACAATCTCTTTCTCCTTTGCAACTAAGGAGTTGAACAGCTCCTTTGGGAACATACATGAACTGTACTACCTGAATCAAATATCCATCCTTTACTTTGAGAAGTATTATCCTTGTGTGAAGCTATTAATACTTCAGTTTTCTCTAAATCGCTCGATGTTACGTCTATCTTTGCAGCTTGCCCCTTCTTCTTCTTCAACCACTCTTGCCGATGCTTATAGTCATTATTCCAATGACCTTTCCTATGATAAAATTGACACACCTTTGACGAGCCCGAACCTTTCTTTCCTTCTCTTCTTCTTTTCCTTCCCGTGACCACCAAACCGATCCTATTTACTCCTCTTGATTTGACCTTTTCCTAATCTCATTAGATAAGAGAGTTGACGTGACCTCCTACAAGATGAGAGCTTCCATACCATAGAATATAGTGGTGACGATGTGGTCATATGACTCTGTAAGCGAACTAAGAAGTATCAATGTCTTGTCCTCCTCATCGATCTTGACATCAACAGTTAGAAGCTTGAAGAAGTTTAGATGCTCCAACATCGCTGTCCCTTCGTTCATGTGTAGCTCATATACTTGTTTCTTGAGATACATCTTGTTGGAGAGGCTTTTCATCATATACAATATTTCTAGCCTTGACCACAATCCTGTAGCCATTTCTTTAACCATCACGTTGTACATCACCTCGTCTGCGAGACATAGTTGGATCGTCCTTCCCGCCTTTAGATCCATCTCCTTTCAATTCTCGTTTGACGTACCTATAGGTTTTGCTACTTACCCTACAAGGTCTTGTGAAGACCTTATTGCACCAGCAACACCTTCACCCTCTTTTGCTGTAACCACCTGATCCCTGGTGTACGTATCACCGTATTAGTACGCGATACGACGTACAAAATTGATTTGACCTCCATGCTAGTCCAATTGAGCTGATTTCAGTTTCAAAAATCATTTTTTAATATTTTAAATTTTTCAGGATTTTCTGAAATTTTTCTGGATTATTTTGGAAAATCTCCGTAGTCGGTGTCGACCAATACCGATAACCGGCTTTACGATTTTTCTTTCACAAATGGCGTTGTATTTTGAGAATCCGCTTTCACCATGTGTTTTAAAATAATATTATCTACGTTAGGATATTTTTGGAAGATTTTTCTGAATTTATCGAAAATCCGGTCAAACCGGTGTCGCCCGGTATCGGCGAGACACTCCGGGATTTTTAATTTACAAACCGGATTGAGTTTCTTCAAACCGTCTTCATATTACGTCTCAGGATAATATTCTCTATTTTCTGTAATTTTTGGGCACCGTTCGGGACTGATCAAATTTTGGGCCAATATAATAATAATAAAATCTTATTTTTTAATCTTTTCTTTTTTTCTTTCCTTTTCTTCTCCCTTCTTTCAGCGACTTCTTCCACCGCCATTCTCCACCGCCTTCTCCCCCTTTAAATTCTCTCTCTCTCCTCAAACTTTCTCTCTCTCTTTAATTAGCTACAACCCCTCTCTCTTTCCACCTCTCTCTCTCCAACTCTCTCTCTCTCTCTCTAACCTCTCTCTTTCCCCAACACTGTGCAGACCCAGTGATGGCCGGCCGCCGTCGCTCCCAAGCCTGGCGCACCACCGCGCCCCAACCCGGCCGGCGCCTCCCCTCCGACCGCCGCGCCCCCGGCCTGGCGCCTCCCCTCCGGCGAGGCCGCCATGGCCGCCATGGCCGCTCCTTCTTTCTCTCTCTGTTAATTCTCTCCCTCTCTCTCCCTGTTCTCTCTCACTCACCCTCTCTCTCTCACTCACTCACCCTCCCTCTCTCACTATCTCCGCCGCCGCCCGGCCGCCGGCGGGCCTCCCTCGCCGCCGGCCAGCGGGTGCTGGCCGGCCTGGACACAGGCACGCAGCAGCAGCAAAGCTGCTGCTGTGCTGTTGTATTTTCTGGGTTCGGGTGAAAACCCGAACCCATTAACCTCTTATTGGGTTGGGGTTGCAACCCAAAACCCATTAAACCCCCGTTAACCCAATACCCATTAAGTTAAGTTACGGGTTTGGGTTTGGATCTAAACCCGACCCGTTAACCCGTCTACCCGCATTCAAAGTCAACAAAGGTAATTTTACAGAAACCCCCTGATACTTTTTAGTATTTGCGTTTGAAATATATTTATTTACGTATTTATCCTTTTTGTTATGATTTAGTATTCAGGCGATAACTGGAGCATCCGGACTCCGATTTGGACGATTCTGGATCCGTTGCGATCGTGGGAAAGAGAGCTACCTTCCCATGGCTAGTTTGTGAGTATTTTCCTTTTATAAATTATATTTTACTATATTTAGTGACATTGCTTAATATATCGTGATTATGGATAAAAGACGGTAACTATTCATTATTCACTGGTCATGATTGGACAGTCATTTTAATCGGCCTAATTTAGAAGATTGTTAGGTATTTCTTGATTTAATATGAGGTAATAATGGTAACAAGACATACAGACATAGACAACTCGGACACAGATATCATGCCTGTACCGTCACTGACCCACGGGCCACTAGTTCACCATATTAGTGGACGCTATTACTTCATGTAGTATCTCACAGTTAGATAACTATCGTCACAAGTATACTGATCCACGGTACTCGGTACAATATCACTAGATAGGAATATGGGACACCGTGATTTTATGTAATGAAATCATCATAACACGGATACTGGAAGTTCGCTGGACATGCTATGATACACTGACCACTGTTATGACATGTTAGTGATACACCAATGTGTTACACGGATTATTGTTACACATAGATATTCATTGGTACACGGATAGACCACTGCACGGAGTACCGCATTGCATATTCTTGTTATCCTTATTACAGGGATGCTCCACACACAGTTATCTCATGTTCACACATCACTGTTACATCTGCTCACTGTACGAGTGTACATGCATGTATTATTGCTATCTTCTCGTCATCACTGTCCATATTACATGTATTATTGTTTCATGTTACCGTATTCATGTTATATGATTGTTCCATGTTACTGTATTCATGTTATATGATTATTTGTTGTCACTGATATGGATATTCCCGTTACTGGACATGAGAGCTGTTGATACGCGATATGTGGAATCCCACTTCTATTGTTCCCGTTTCCTGTTATATTGTTCCCGTTATATTGTTCCTGTTTCCCGTTATATTGTTCTATGCTATCAACAGAGCTCAAGTCCAGTTATCATGTTACCCGTATCATGTATTTATTCTTGTGACATTGTATACTTGACATATCAGATCATAAAGCTAACTTGGGTATGGGGGAGACTTGACGGTTGATTAGATCATATCGGGTGGATGTCTGGATCCATTGTTTGTCCCACTGCATGGGACGGGGTAGTGCTGGCTACCGTCTGTTACTCATGAGCATCCCGTTATTGTTTTAGCTCATTGAGATTCCCGTTACATGTTACAGCTCTAGCGGGCTGGCCCTGGTCTCAGCAGCCAGGGGTCTGTTTAAGGCCGTTGTCCCGGGTATGCACGGGATACACCCACCCGATAAGAACTCCTCGACCATGGGTTTCCAATTAACATAATAAAACAGTATACACACAATAGTGACGTCAGGAACACTTGTTATTTGGTCACTCTCTCGTTTGGATAATGGTACCCGTAGGCCATGTCCGGATGGGTTCGACTGGAGTGCGGGCTCCAGTATGAACTGCCAGTGGTATGAGACACTGGAAGAGATTGATTAAAATACCGGGTGGTACTGATTTCTACTATTGTATAAAAGACATGACTTACCTGATATATGTATACTATCTAGTTACTGTCCCTGATTTTATCTGCTATCCTGTTACATGTATATTTTGTTACTATATCTGGTACATGTTATACTTTCTGTGGTGGCATCCTACTCATCCTCATGTTGCATTACATTGCATATATTATGTTTCATGTATTCATTCCTGTCTATGCACAACATCGTATTATGGGTATCTTGTATACGCACATCTGCATGTTCACTTCTATCACGTCACCACTAGCATGTTCATTACGTCACCACTAGAGAACATTATTTCTGATATAAACTGGACACGACTATAGACCTGACCTGATGATAACCGGCTAGGTAGTGATGGTATTAAAAGATAACATGTTTATATATTTCTACCGCTTCGTATATGCGTATTATATGGTATCACTATTATCACATCTTGTATTATATATTTTTATCGTACTTATATTACTATTGTATCTATTACTGCCTCCTTCATTTTACCACTCACTAGGTCGCTTTCTAACGACCCTGAATTTGCATGCCCAGGTTGGAGATCCGAGTTACTGTAGCTTCATAGAGTGCCTTGGAGTCACATGGGAGATTCCTCATCGGGACTATTCATAGGTATTTTAATGATTTATTTCTGTTATCTTATTTGTCCCTCTTTTTCATATCTGTTATGATCGCTAACCTCTTCTGCAGGTATTCTTGTACTTATTTCATGCTGGAACTCATGTGTATATGAAAGTTATATCTTGTACTGAGGCTTAACGTACTCGTGAGTGTGTTTTCACCTCGCGTATGTACGTCGCCATAACATCTCCGTATCCTTAGGATCGGGGTGTTACATAGTGGTATCAGAGCCTAGGTTCACACCTGGTGTGGGTAACCACCTGGGTCAATACTGGGCTCTTACCAATAGTACAATCAGATTCAGATTCAAGCTCGTCTGTATCTGAATTTGGGATTCCAACAACGAGTACAAGAATACCATGTCATTGACAATTCATTCCTTGACTCTTTTGTATTTCTTACTTATAGTTGTCCACTAGACTATCTGATTTCCTTCTTGCTTTCGTTTCATCTTCTTACATCCAATCCGTTAGTTTTAGTTCACCACCATACTTCTTCATCCTGATTTCCTGAGAGATATCAGAGTGCGCAGCGGAAGTGTTGTGGACTCGTAACATTTCAGCTTTGGGGTTAAAACTATTGTTCTCCCACCTGATTTGAAATTTCGAGGACGAAATTTTTGTAAGGTAGGGAGAAATGTAACCACCTGATCCCTGGTGTACGTATCACCGTATTAGTACGCGATACGACGTACAAAATTGATTTGACCTCCATGGTAGTCCGATTGAGCTAATTTCAGTTTCAAAAATCATTTTCTAATATTTTAGATTTTTCAGGATTTTCTGAAATTTTTCTGGATTATTTTGGAAAATCTCCGTAGTCGGTGTCGACCGATACCGATAACCGGCTTTACGATTTTTCTTTCACAAATGGCGCTGTATTTTGAGAATTCGCTTTCATCATGTGTCTTAAAATAATATTATCTACGTTAGGGTATTTTTGGAGGACTTTTCTGAATTTATCGAAAATCCGGTCAAACCGGTGTCGCCCGGTATCGGCGAGACACTCCGGGATTTTTAATTTGCAAACCGGATTGAGTTTCTTCAAACCGTCTTCATATTACGTCTCAGGATAATATTCTCTATTTTTTGTAATTTTTGGGCACCGTTCGGGGCTGGTCAAATTTTGGGCCAATATAATAATAATAAAATCTTATTTTTTAATCTTTTCTTTTTTTCTTTCCTTTTCTTCTCCCTTCTTTCAGCGACTTCTTCCACCGCCATTCTCCACCGCCTTCTCCCCCTTTAAATTCTCTCTCTCTCCTCAAACTCTCTCTCTCTTTAATTAGCTACAACCCCTCTCTCTCTCCACCTCTCTCTCTCCAAACTCTCTCTCTCTAACCTCTCTCTTCCCCCACACTGTGCAGACCCAGCGATGGCCGGCCGCCGCCGCTCCCAAGCCCGGCGCACCACCGCACCCCAACTCGGCCGGCACCTCCCCTCCGACCGCCGCGCCCCCGGCCTGGCGCCTCCCCTCCGGCGAGGCCGCCATGGCCGCCATGGCCGCTCCTTCTCTCTCTCTCTCTGTTAATTCTCTCCCTCTCTCTCCCCCTGTTCTCTCTCACTCACTCACCCTCCCTCTCTCACTATCTCCGCCGCCGTCGCGCCACAGGCGGCCGGGACCGCCGCCGGCGGGCCTCCCTCGCCGCCGGCCAGCGGGTGCTGGCCGGCCTGGACACAGGCACGCAGCAGCAGCAAAGCTGCTGCTGTGCTGTTGTATTTTCTGGGTTCGGGTGAAAACCCGAACCCATTAACCTCTTATTGGGTTGGGGTTGCAACCCAAAACCCATTAAACCCCCGTTAACCCAATACCCATTAAGTTAAGTTACGGGTTTGGGTTTGGATCTAAACCCGACCCGTTAACCCGTCTACCCGCATTCAAAGTTTTTTTCCATTCAAAGTCAACAAAGGTAATTTTATAGAAACCCCCTGATACTTTTCAGTATTTGCGTTTGAAATATATTTATTTACGTATTTACCATTTTTGTTATGATTTAGTATTCAGGCGATAACTGGAGCATCCGGACTCCGATTTGGACGATTCTGGATCCGTTGCGATCGTGAGAAAGAGAGCTACCTTCCCATGGCTAGTTTGTGAGTGTTTTTCTTTTATAAATTATATTTTACTATATTTAGTGACATTGCTTAATATATCGTGATTATGGATAAAAGACGGTAACTATTAATTATTCACTGGTCATGATTGGACAGTCATTTTAATCGGCCTAATTTAGAAGATTGTTAGGTATTTCCTGATTTAATATGAGGTAATAATGGTAACAAGACATACAGACATAGACAACTCGGACACAGATATCATGCCTGTACCGCCACTGACCCACGGGCCACTAGTTCATCATATTAATGGACGCTATTACTTCATGTAGTATCTCACAGTTAGATAACTATCGTCACAAGTATACTGATCCACGGTACTCGGTACAATATCACTAGATAGGAATATGGGACACCGTGATTTTATGTAATGAAATCATCATAACACGGATACTGGAAGTTCGCTGGACATGCTATGATACACTGACCACTGTTATGACATGTTAGTGATACACCAATGTGTTACACGGATTATTGTTACACATAGATGTTCATTGGTACACGGATAGACCACTGCACGGAGTACCGCATTGCATATTCTTGTTATCCTTATTACAGGGATGCTCCACACACAGTTATCTCATGTTCACACATCACTGTTACATCTGCTCACTGTACGAGTGTACATGCATGTATTGTTGCTATCTTCTCGTCATCACTGTCCATATTACATGTATTATTGTTTCATGTTACCGTATTCATGTTATATGATTGTTCCATGTTACCGTATTCATGTTATATGATTGTTTGCTGTCACTGATATGGATATTCCCGTTACTGGACATGAGAGCTGTTGATACGCGATATGTGGAATCCCACTTCTATTGTTCCCATTTCCTGTTATATTGTTCCCGTTATATTGTTCCCGTTTCCCGTTATATTGTTCTATGCTATCAACAGAGCTCAAGTCCAGTTATCATGTTACCCGTATCATGTATTTGTTCTTGTGACATTGTATACTTGACATATCAGATCATAAAGCTAACTTGGGTATTGGGGAGACTTGACGGTTGATTAGATCATATCGGGTGAATGTCTGGATCCATTGTTTGTCCCACTGCAGGGGACGGGGTAGTGCTGGCTACCGTCTGTTACTCATGAGCATCCCGTTATTGTTTTAGCTCATTGAGATTCCCGTTACATTTTACAGCTCTAGCGGGCTGGCCCTGGTCTCAGCAGCCAGGGGTCTGTTTAAGGCCGTTGTCCCGGGTATGCACGGGATACACCCACCCGATAAGAACTCCTCGACCATGGGTTTCCAATTAACATAATAAAACAGTATACACACAATAGTGACGTCGGGAACACTTGTTATTTGGTCACTCTCTCGTTTAGATAATGGTACCCGTAGGCCATGTCCGGATGGGTTCGACTGGAGTGCGGGCTCCAGTATGAACTGCTAGTGGTATAGGACACTGGAAGAGATTGATTAAAATACCGGGTGGTACTGATTTCTACATTGTATAAAAGACATGACTTACCTGATACATGTATGCTATCTAGTTACTGTCCCTGATTTTATCTGCTATCCTGTTACATGTATATTTTGTTACTATATCTGGTACATGTTATACTTTCTGTGGTGGCATCCTACTCATCCTCATGTTGCATTGCATTGCATATATTATGTTTCCTGTATTCATTCCTGTCTACGCACAACATCGTATTATGGGTATCTTGCATACGCACATCTGTATGTTCACTTCTATCACGTCACAACTAGCATGTTCATTACGTCACCACTAGAGAACATTATTTCTGATATAAACTGGACACGACTATAGACCTGACCTGATGATAACCGGTTAGGTAGTGATGGTATTAAAAGATAACATGTTTATATATTTCTACCGCTTCGTATATGCGTATTATATGGTATCACTATTATCACATCTTGTATTATATATTTTTATCGTGTTTGTATTACTATTGTATCTATTACTGCCTCCTTCATTTTACCACTCACTAGGTCGCTTTCTGACGACCCTGGGTTGCATGCCTAGGTTGGAGATCCGAATTACCGTAGCTTCATAGAGTGCCTTGGAGTCACATGGGAGATTCCTCATCGGGACTATTCATAGGTATTTTAATGATTTATTTCTGTTATCTTATTTGTCCCTCTTTTTCATATCTGTTAGGATCGCTAACCTCTTCTGCAGGTATTCTTGTACTTATTTCATGCTGGAACTCATGTGTATATGGAAGTTATATCTTGTACTGAGGCTTAACGTACTCGTGAGTGTGTTTTCACCTCGCGTATGTACGTCACCATAACATCTCTGTATCCTTAGGAATGGGGTGTTATATTTGCCATAAGCTTAAGTTTTCTTTGCCATTGAAATTCTCGACCTCGAACTTTATCGTAGAACTTCCTATCTTAGACATATTGCCCTTCGTCAACCTTTAACTCTGATACCAATTGTTGCGAAAATTGATATGTTATGATACCAATTATTATACCTAGGATCGATGTGTGTGAAACTTGACAATATGATCAGTACTTACAAAAGAAAACTATTGTAAAGCAAACTAGCAATATCTAGACAAAAGATTAAAAAGAAAGAGCACGAGGATTTAACGTGGTTCGGCCCAAACTTGGCCTACGTCCACAGGGAGAGAACTTGAGGGAGCTTTATTAATAACTTGGTACAAAGAGATCAAACATTCCTCTTGATACAACAAGAGTATTCACCTTCCTTATCAATCTAGACTTATATTATAAGAGTATTACCTTATCTCTCTACATTTTCACCTTGCTTCTCTCTTTACTTGGCTTCCTTCTGATCTTCTCGGTGTTCTCCACATTTTTCTCCTTGAGATCAGCTTGCTTGAGGCAGTTACAATGCTGGGTTACAACCTTTATTTATAAAATTTTACAATACAACTCCTATTTGGACTATGAGATGATCTTGGTCATTAGATGGTTGAAGAATCTTGATTAATCCTATTAAGAGTTGATCTTCTTGATCAAGAAGGATTCTAGACTATAACGCCTCGATCCCACGGATACGGGGACGTTACGGAGATGTACATATGCAGGGCGAAAATACCCTCGTGTACGTACTCTAAGCCTCAGTATAAGGAATAAACTTAATATACACAATGGTTCTAGTATAAGTAAGTAAAAGAATACTTGCTAAAAGGTTTAGTGATCATGATAGATAAGGAAACATAGACAAATAAGAAAATAAAGATAAAATAATTAAGATACTTATGAATAGTACCGATGACGAGTCTACTATGTGTATCCAGTGACATATCTGATATTACGATAACTCGGATCTCCAACCTGGGCACACAAAATCTGGGTCGTCAAAAAGCGACCAGTGAGTGGTAAAATGAAGAAAGTGGTAAAATATATATGATAGTAATACAATCACAATAATAATAAATAATACATGTTTATATACCGGTGATACAGTATAATAATAATCACACTAGGGAGAAACATACAAGTGTCATAGTTAACATCATCAATACCTCATAGGTTATAACTGTGTCATTACTACAATAATATCCAATTTATATCATTACTGTCACTTATATGTCCAGCTGTGCTGCCAAAAATAATAGGTAAATCACTATGGGAGATTATGTTATTACAGTTAATAGTATTATACCATTTATATCTTATTATCAATATGAGTAATATGATACGGTATTAAGCATTCCTAATTATATCAGTGTACAAGGTAACATGTAGCAAGTTTAATTACTTTATATTTCTTCTTTAATCTAAGAATAACAGTAGCATAATGGTGATGTGATGAATATGAACATGTAGATATGAAGTATACAGAATATTCATACACAGTAATGTAATTATACAGTAACAGTGTCTATAGGGTATACGTGAAAAAGAATAAATGGAATGCAGCATGTACGTGTACAAGAATAGTGTGCCACCACATGAAGTGTATCAAGTATCAGAAAGTGTAACAAATTAGACAAGTGACATGATAGTGGGTAAGATATCAGGAATAGTAACAAGTACAAGTGAACAGTAATATACAGGTATTGGGCAAGTCATTTATCTATACAATAATAACAATTAGTATCGCCTGGTATTTTAATCAATCTTTTTCATTGTCCCGTACCACTGGCAATTCATACCAGAGCCTGCACTCCGGCTGAACCCATCCGAACATGGCATACGGGTATCATAATCCGAATGAGAGAATGACCAAATAACAAGTGTTCTTGTCGTTTCTATTTTTTATACTGTTTTATTATGTTAATTGAAAATCCAATGGTCAAGGGGCTCCGGTCGGGTGGGCGTATCCCGTGCATACTCGGGATCACAGCCTTACCAAGACTCCCTAGCTGTTGATGCCAGGGCCAACCCGCTAGGGTGAAATAAGTAACGGGAAACGGGAAGGTATCCAGCACTACCATGTCTCCTAAAGTGGGACTAAATGGATCCAGACATCTACCCGACAAGACCTAGTTAACCGTCAAGTTTTGCCTATCCCCATGTTGTATTTATTATATTTAAACTACATAGTATATCAGGAACAAGAACAGTGCATGATACATGTAATACGATAACAGGACATGAGCTTTATTGATAGCATAAAACAAAATAACGAAAAACGGGAAACAATAGATGTGAAATTCTAGAGGTGGCCCTCGTAGTTTGAATCCACGTGGCACTTAGTTCCACACATCGCATATCAACAGCTCATATGTCTAGTAATGGGAAACATTCATGTAACAAGAATACAAGAATATACATATAGCAATAATTTATGTAATATAAATGGTGATCCATGCAATAGGAATACAGAGACAATTAATGCATGTATACCAGTAAATCTATATAACAATGGTGTGAAAATGATATAACTGTGTACATATTATCCAAGTAACGATGGTACAAATATATGAAATCATGGTATCCAGTAAAACAGTATATCTGTGTATCTGTGCTTCATAAACATGAAATAATAATGTTGGGTGTATCAGTATATGTGTAACAGTGATATATGTACATGAAACTACAATGTCTAGTGTAACAAGCATTTACATGAAATACAATGTCCAGTGTACTAACATGTCCGCGTAACGAGGATACTACTACATGTAATAATAATGATTATGCCTCAATGATACAATACATGCGATAGTAGTATCCCTGAGCATGACGTGACAGTGTCTAATGTGTCAGTGGTTATTCAGGTAACGGTGACAGGGTCAGGGTGAAAGCGGTCTCATGCATATATGATAATATACCACTAGATACGTATCATGTTTATTTTACTACTATGATCAATATGATACAAATCTTATAGATAATGATTTATTTTCAAACTCTTCATAACCAATTTTATTACTTATTACCTTAGTTATTGATCTGAAAATCCATTTATCAATTGTTTAATAATTACGCAATACTCAGCTACTTCACCTATACTTTAGATTAAATCAAGAAACAAATTAAACTATTATTTTATCGGTTATGTTTAATAAAACCTCATGCATACTTTTATTACAATGATTTCTCGATAATTGCAAGTTATTAAATAACATTTATAGTGATTTAACAATAATCACGATTCATTAAATAAAATAATCAATTAATTAAATTTAACATGATAAAATATAATTGTTAAAATAAAAACACTCACTATTTTAACACTCACTTAGGTGGCACAATAATGTAGCTCATCCTCCTATGGTCGTAACGATTCTAGAATCGTCCAATTCGGAGTCCGGATGCTCCAAATATCACCTGTATACTAAAATCATAACAAAAAGGGGTTAGATATGTAATTTAATGAAATAATTTATTTAACAGAGGTTTTTACGTAAAACTTACCTTATTGGGTTTAGAAGCGGATTTGGGCTAATATTGGGTCGGGTTTGCATCCAAAACCCAAACCCAAGACTTAAACAAATGGGTATAAGGGTTAATGGATTCGGGTTTGGGTCAAGTGAGGTTTGAGTCAAATAGGTCCACACCTATTTTGGGTGTGAAGCCACCACAATAGCAAATGCTGCTGCTGCCCGCGTGCTCAGGTCGGCCAGCCTCAGTTGGCCGGCGGCGGTAGAGACCGGCTGGCAACCCTAGCTCGCGAGCAGGTTGGCAAGAGGGGGAGAGGTAGAGTGAGAAAAAAGGGGAAAGAGAGAAAGAGAGAGAGAGAGAGAGATCGAGATCAGTAACAGAAAAAGAAGAAGAAGAGGAGGAGGGAAAGGGGAAAGACGTGGCGCCTGGCCGGGGGCGCGGTGGCGCGCGACCACCGGTCGTCTGGCCGCGGGCATGGGTCAGGCCCGTCCCTGGCTTGGAACTGGAGCAGTGAGAGAGAGGGAAAGAGAGACAGTGAGAAAAGAGAGAAGAGAGAAGGGGGAGATGGGGGGGGAGAGAGAGAGAGAGAGAGAGAGAGAGAGAGAGAGAAGAGTGAAATAGAGAGAAAAAGAGAGAGAGGGAGAATTTATGAAGGAGGAAGGGGAAAGCTGGTGGGTAAGGCGATGGGTAAACGTTGGGAAGAAGAAAGGGGAAAAAGAAATAGAAAAAGTATTTAATAATATTATTTAATTAATATTATTTTAGTCGGTAAAATTTGCCTAGCTCCGAATGGTTTCCAAAAATTCTGTAAAATAAAGAATATTACACAGAAGAGGAATGTGAAATCGGATTCTTAGAATTCTGTCTCGTTTGAGAGAAGTGAAATAGAAAAAAGAGAGGGAGAGGGAGATAAGGGGCCTGTTTGTTTCGTTGCAAAACGTCGCAAGTCGTAAGTCGTAAAATGAGAATGGAAAAAATGAACTGTAGCAGAGAAAATATATTATGTTTTACGGTGTTTGGTTGATAAAGTGAAGTGTAAATGGAAAAGTATATTGTGTTTTAAGATGTTTGGTTGATAAAGTGAAAGTGTAAATGGTAAAGTATATTGTGTTTTACGGTGTTTGGTTGGTAGTGTAAAAGTGTAAGTGGAAAAGTTGACCACAAAATTAACTTTAGCAGTGATTTAAATATTATAAACACTATTAAATTAAATCTACTATTGCAAATTAAATTATATTAATAAATTTGAGATAAAAAATTAATAATCTTAATATTTTATTTATAACAATAATATTAATAAAATATTAGTATAAATAGTAAAATATTACTAAAATATTAACTAAATAAATAATATAAAATTTTAAGAAAATCTAAAGAACATTAATAAAATTTTAAGAATACTAATAAAATATAAATATTAAAAAAATCTTACAAAAATAATAAAATATAGTTATAATATTATAATATTAAAAATACTTGAAAAGTATTATAATATAAATTTATTATAATATTAAAAAATCTTACAAAAATAATAAAATATAGTTATAATATTATAATATTAAAAATACTTGAAAATTATTATAATATTAATTTTATTATAATATTATTGTAATATTATAGAAATATAAAATTAACAAAGTAAAATATAATTATATTTAATAATAGATTATCATTATAGTATTATTATACTGAATTATTATTACAATATTAACATAATAAAATATTAATATAATAATAAAATATATTATGATATTATTAAAGTAATTTTTTATATTAAAAAATAAATAATTAAATATATAATAGTTTTATATTAAAGTATAATATTGTTATATTAATAAAATATTAACTCTAAATAAAATAATAAAAAATGGAATAAGTATTAATAAAATAATAAAGTATTAAATAAAATATTAATAAAAATATTAAATTAAAATAGTAAAATATTAAAATTAAAACAATATTAAAACAATAAAAAAATTAAAAATAAATTAAATAATTAAATAATTAAATAAGAAATTGAACACTATTTAAAATATTAAATATTTAATAATATTAAATTATATATTGATTATCAAGTAACTGTTTTGAACTATAAGTGTACTACAAGTGAGAGTTACATGACCACAAAATTAACTGCACCAACTGCAAGTGGGAAAATATGAGCGTAAAAGTGATATTTACATGACCACAAATTTAACTGTAGCAACTGCAAATGGGAAAAGAAGAGTTGCATTTTGCAACTTGTTTTTCAGCGAAACAAACAACGGAAAATGGAAAAGAAGTTTTACGACTTGCGTTTTGCGGCGTTTTGCGGCGAAACAAACACGCCCGAGAATTTATAGAGGAGGAAGGGGAAAGGCGGTGGGTAAGGCGGTAGGTAGATGTGGGGAAGAAGAAAGGGGGAAAAAGAAATAGAAAAAAGATTTAATAAAATTATTTAATTAATATTATTTTAGTCAGTAAAATTTGCCTAGCTCTGAACGGTTCCCAAAAATTTTGTAAAATAAAAAATATTACACGGAAGAGGAATGTGATCGGATTCTAAGAATTCTGTCCAGTTTGCAATTAAAAATTCTTGAATGTATCGCCGATACTGGGCAACGCCGGTTTGGCCGGATTTTTTGATAGATTCAGAAAAATTCCCAAAATTTTTTAACATAGAAAATATAATTCTAAGACACAATATAAAAATAGATTTCAAAAACTCAACTCTATTTGTGAATTAAAAATCGTAGAGCCGATTATCGGTATCTGTCGACACCGACTTCGGAAATTTTTCAAATAATCTAGAAAAAATCCAGAAAATTTTAAAAAATTTAAAATATTGAAAAATAATATCTGAAACTGAAATCGGCTCAATTTGACTACTAGAAAGGTCAAATTAACTATGTACGCCGTATTGAGTACTGATACTGTAATACGTACATCAAGCATCGGGGGGTTACATAGACCCTTTAATTTTTAGAAACAAACCTTCATTAATAGAAATTTAATCCAATTCGTATCCCACTAGAATAAGAAAACATGCACCTGAAAAGAAAACTGATTCTGCTTCAGAAACGTCGCGTATAGTCGACTAGTCCTTAAGGCTAGTCGACTAATACCTCCAATTAGTCGACTAATAACTTTAGTTAGTCGACTACTGTAAAACTGTTTCCTCCCTGTATCCTGCCTAGTCGACTATATATAGTCGACTAGTATTGTGTATTAATCGACTAATCAACTGACTAGTCGACTAATCTGCTTCAAACCTAGATCTGTTTCTTTCTGCTTCAAGCCATCATCTTCTCCAACTTATTTGGATCTTCTTGGACCATCGTCTCCTCTTGAAAATAAGGCAAAATCCTAACAAGGGTCGTGTGGATCTCCGCGGAGAAGGTTCAGATCGGGCTCATTGGGTTGTGGCGACAAAGTTGGCGGCCAGATTGGGTTGTGGCGACGACGCTGGCTGCTAGATGATGATGTGTCGGCGGCAGCCAGATCCGACGGCAGCGAGTCTGATGCTGGTGTGTCGTGGCTTCTTCAAGCTCAACCCGTCGTCAGCAGAGGAAGTTGCTCCTCCGACGGCGAGTAGGAGGAGGATGACGGCGACGCACAACAGCGGTAGTGAGGGTTGGACCGCGACAACAATCCGACCGAAAAGGGGTTTGACTGCGATGGTGGTAGTGGGAGTTCGGATCTTGCCAATCCAGCCGAAAGGGGGTTGGACCACAACTCCGGTGGTGGGAAAATGCCACGTTTGGTGGTGGGGGAGCCAGTGACAGGATGACCGGATCGGACATGCATATGCTACGATGTGTTTGGGCTCCAATGGTGTTCCGTTGGTCCTTTTTCCCCCTTTTAGAAGGATCAAATTGTGTACATGTTACATGTTTGTATCCTTCTTGTTTGGGAATATTTCATTAAGTTCTTATTAGTATAACATCGAGAGCTTTTGCCTAACGGTTTTATTTTTTTAAAAAACCCCCTTCGTGTTGTTATTGTTACATAGGCTTAAAGTGGATCAGACAAGGTTACGACTTTCGAGTTCTTTTCACGAGTGTACCGGTTATTTCTATTGCGATAATTATAATATTCATCTCAAGTAAATCGCTCAATGCAAGCACATTTTTGTTAGCAGGATAAAGTGCAAGCGAAATCTACGTTGGAAAGTGAGATGCAAATGCATACAAGTGAGCTTTCTTTCATCTTTTTTTATTATTATTTTTTTTATTTTTTACATTTGCTCATCTATTCTGGAACTAGAATCCTCATTCTTATTTTGCTGATTTTATTTAATTTTTCTACGTGAAAGAGAGAACTTTTGTGAAGTTTCGTTGTCCTTGTCTCTTCTTGTATACTCCTGAAGTTTAGTAAAATGTATGCTATAATTTGGACTCTACCAATACATGTATTTTCTGTGCATTGCTTTATGCTTGTGAATACTGGCTCATGTAAGCTTGGTTCTGGAATTAGAATCCTAAGCAAAGATTGTGTTTGTAAATTTTGGTATTAATTGTATGATTTTCTCTTTAGTGTTTTATAACTTTGACTTGTGTCATATAACAACTTTGATTTTTACGTTAAATAACTCGGTTTGTGTTGAACCGTTTAATCCGGATCTGGTATGAGCTTGCAACATTGACCAGAATATGACCCGAACCGATTATCACCAAATACCTCCCTGAGGCAATGACAAAATGCCTGAACCCTTTGTTGTGGATGTTAACAGGAGTCCAGAATGAAAGAGATTAAAAGAACTTTAATGCGGATTAAACTAGCATGGATCTAGAATCAATTACATCTCAAGAAGAATTTAAATGCATATTCATATAAACACATACCTGAAGTCATTAGTGGAGAATGGATGAATGTTGAAGAGGACCTCGATTCCTTCTTTGATCCTGCAATAACCCCAATGCCAAACCCTTGCAAATATGATGGATATCTCAAAAGAATGAGAGAGTGTTTTCTTTACTGGAGGAGAGATGAGGGTCTAACATTTACAAATAACCCCTGAGATAAAACCACCCATCATGGCCCCCTTTATACCTCATGTGATTATTAACTTATATAAATGTAACTTTAATATGGGCATCTATAATATCAGTTAACCTTAATTAGGAATCCAATTGAATAGGGTAGTGGGCCACTTAATCTTTAATGTGAGATTAACATTTTCCCACTTGGACCACTAGCTGATTATGTTAAAACTTTAGAAAACAAATAAAAGAAAAGACTCATTTTCAAAAAAATATATATATTTTGACTCCATTGGATTCCATACTGAAAAACTTTGACACGTGATCACGAATTTTAAAAACAACAACTGATAAGCCCAAATCATGAAATACTGTAATACTGCAATTAGCTTGGACCACCAATGCGAGTCATAGCGGTTATACAACATCTATGTCATACTCCCTTCTATGTACCACAACATTGATAACCCTTACTAATTGAGTCCATAACCAATGACCCCTGTAATTGTCTTGTTAAGACATTTCCTGTTTAACAAACATCCATACATAATATGTGCACACATAATTGGATAACAGGAAATACAGAAACAAACTTTTATTGCGCAATATTGTCAATTATACAAGTACCAAAACATACATTTACAGATTGCTCAAAAGACCCATTCTAACAACATGTTCCTTGAATGTCTTTGGAGGCAATCCCTTGGTCATTGGATCAGCAACCACTAAAGTGGTACTTATACTTTCAATTGACACCTTCTGTTTCTGAACTCTTTCTCTAACCACCAAGTACTTAAGTTCCATGTGTCTGGAACCATTAGAGTACTTTCCATTCTTAGAGAAGAAAACGGCTGCTGTATTGTCACAATATATCTTCAGCGGCCTGGCAATAGAGTCAACTACACCAAGTGCTGAGATAAAATTCCGTAACCATAATGCATGATTCGAGGCTTCAAAACAAGCTATGAACTCAGCCTCCATCGTGGATGAAGCAGTGATAGACTGCTTTACACTCTTCCACGAGATTGCCCCACCTGCTAGCATGAATATGAAGCCTGAAGTAGACTTCCTGCTATCTGGGCAACCAGCAAAATCTGAGTCCGAATAGCCTATCACTTCCAACTGATCTGATCTCCTATATGTGAGCATATGGTCCTTCGTCCCCTGAAGATACCGCATTACCTTCTTAGCCAATTTTCAGTGCTCCATTCCTGGATTGCTCTGGTATCTTCCTAACATCCCAACAGCAAAACTGATATCTGGCCTGGTACAAGTATGTGCATACATCAAGCTCCCAACTGCTAACGCATATGGAACTTTCTGCATTTGACCCTTTTCTAAGTCATTTCTGGGACACTGGCTCCCACTTAATTTGTCACCCCTCATAATGGGTGCACAACTGGTTGAACACAATTCCATATGAAATCTTTTCAAGACTCGATTGATATAACCTTTCTGAGACAGTCCTAGCAATCATCGAGATCTATCCTGAAGATCTCTATGCCAATAACATAAGTTGCCTCACCCATATCAACCATCTGAAAGTTCTTAGTAAGATAGCTTTTAGTTTCATACAGCAAACCAATATCACTACTGGCTAACAAGATATCATCCACATACAGAACCAGAAAAATAAACTTGCTCCCACTGATCTTCAGATATATACACTGATCAACAGTGTTTTCTGTAAATCCGAAAGAGGTAATGGTATCATTAAACTTTATATACCATTGCCTGGAAGCTTGTTTAAGTCCGTATATGGATTTCTTTAATTTGCAATCCAAGTGTTCTTGTCCTTTCTTTGCGAACCCTTCAGGTTGCTCCATGTAAATTTCCTCATCCAAATCTCCATTCAGAAAAGCTGTTTTCACATCCATTTGATGTAACTCCAAATCATAATGAGCTACAGGGCCATAATGATTCTAAGAGAGTCCTTCTTTGATACTGGAGAGAAGGTTTCTCTATAGTCAATGCCTTCTTTCTGAGTGAAACCTTTAGCCACAAGTCTGGCCTTATATCGTTCGATATTGCCTTTAGAGTCGCGCTTGGTCTTAAAGACCCATTTACACCCGACTTTCTTACAGTTATCAGGCAATTCGACCATATCCCAGACTTTATTATGGTCCATAGATTTCAACTCTTCATTCATAGCATCAACCCATTTACTAGAATTATTGCATTTTATGGCTTGTGAAAATGAAACTGGATCTTTATTTATCCCAATATCATAATCAGATTCCTGTAGATATACCACATAATCATCTGAAATGGCAGATCTTCTTTCCCTTTGAGATCTTCTCAAAGCTGCCGGTTGTGGTGGTTCTACAACATTTTCAATGGCGATATCCTCATGGAGTGGTGAACCAATATCATAATGTTGTTCTGGTATCTCAGCTTGATGATCAAGCTGAGGGACAACATTTTCTCTTGAAGGAAAGGGTATTGGGATATTTACCCTTACCACCTCAAGATCTACCTTTCTTGGTTCATCACTCCCACTAATTTCACCATTCTCAAGGAATCTGGCATTACCAGTTTCAACAATTCTTGTACTATGGTTAGGACAATAAAATTTGTACCCTTAGACTTATCTGGATAACCAATGAAATATCCAGATATTGTCCTTGAGTCTAATTTCTTTTCTTGTGGATTATATATTCTAGCCTCTGCTGGACAACCCCAACATGTAAATGTCTTAAACTAGGTTTCCTACCAATCCACAACTCGAAAGGAGTTGTTGGGACTGCCTTACTAGGAACCCTGTTCAAGATATACATAGCAGTCTTTAAGGCTTCATTTCACAATGAATTAGGTACATTAGAAAAGCTCATCATGCTCCTAACCATATCCATAAGTGTTCGGTTTCGCCTTTCAGCAACACCATTCTGCTGAGGCGTACCTGGCATTGTGTATTGAGCACAAATACCATGCTTTTCTAGAAATTTGGCAAATGGGCCAGGATGTTGTCCTGACTCATCATATCTTCCATAAAACTCACCACCTCGATCTGATCTTATGATTTTAACTTTTCTATCTAATTGTCTCTCGACTTCTGTAATGAACACCTCAAGGATGTCAACAGCCTGAGACTTTTCATGAATTAGATACACATAACCATAACGTGACAGATCATCTATAAAGGTAATGAAGTATCTCTCTCCCGTAAAACATGGAATGGAGAGTGGTCCACAAATGTCTGTATGAATTATTTCAAGAAGCTCTTTACTTCTTGTGGCACCTTTCTTGGTGTGTTTGGTTTGCTTTCCTTTTATGCAATCCACACACACACCAAAATCAATGAAGTCTAGGTTATTCAAAATCCCATTCTTCACTAATCTTTCAATTCTATCCCTGGAGATATGCCCCAGTCGTCTATGCCACAAGATAGAAGAATTTTCATTAATTAAGCCACGTTTAATACCAACATTCGAATGCAGAGATAAAAGAGATTGTGCAAACTCATCATTCAATGAAATTTTATATAAACCATCACATAAAATTCCGTGTCCAACCGACATTGAATTATACATTAAACTGAGTTTTTCACAACTGAATAAAACAGAATATCCAACAACATCTAATTTGGATAATGACATTAAGTTCCTAGAAATCGAAGGTACATAAAAAGTATCTTCAAGATTCATCTGATGACCCGTCTCTAAGAGTAGTCGGTAAGTACCAACAGCCTCGACCTCCACTTTGAGACGGTTCCCCATAAAGACAAATTTCTCACTTTCCTTCGGTTTCCGGGTTGTAAGGAATCCCTGCATTGAATTAGTTATGTGAATTGTGGCTCCAGAGTCAATCCACCAAGTATTAGAAGGAACTTCAGCAAGATTTAATTCATAACATACAAAAGAAAGATTCATACCTTTCTTTTTGAACCAAGCTTTCCTCTTGTTGCAGTCCTTCTTCACATGTCCTTTTCTATCACAAAAGTAGCATTTGACAGTGAAAGGCTTTCCATGACCCTGGCTACTTTCCCCAGGTTCATTCCATTTCTTTGGTGGAAACCTCTTACCTCTTCCATATTTACCTTTCTTATGGATAGCTCCTTGAGATACTGCCAACACTGAGTGATGCCCTTCTTGCCTCAGTCTCACTTCTCTTGTACACACATACCAGTCAGCTCATTCAGATTCCACTTATCCTTATGAGTATTATAGTGGATCTTGAATGGCCCGAACTGAGGAGGAGTAAGTTGAGGATGAACTGTACTAAGAAGAATTCATCCACTTTCATTCCCAGTGATCCTAACTTCGCATCCTTATCAGTCATATTTAGAATGTGTTGTTGAACTCCTCTACTACCATCATATTTCATGGTAGTCAGTTCAGCCATAAGGGTGCCAGCTAATGACTTATCTGCAGACTTAAATCGGTCTTTAACAGCAGTTAAAAGTTCAGATGCACTAGTAGTATGTGGGAGTAAAGTCTTGATGTTATTGGCAATGGTCATCTTGATGAACATGAGACTGAGTCTATTCGACCTTTCCCAAGCTTTGGCATGGCTAACCTGGTCTGCTGTGCTTTCATCAGTCACTTCATCAGGTTTCTCTACCAAAAGAGCCATGTCTAGGTCCAGTACACCAGTGTGAATTGGACATGTTCAAACCATTCATTGAAGTTTGTACCATCTAGGGCTGGAATGCTAGTTGCATGAGTGTGAAGGGAAGTGGGAACGTTCACTGAAACAAAATTGGACAAGCTCACATTAAGGCCTCGAATCAATACAAAATTTTAAATTTTAATGAAGATGAACTATTGATATCACTTTGATTTCTCCTTTGGGCGAAACCTAAGCATATCTAGTGTTCACTCTTTAGGTGAGATTCTTTTATCACCTATGTAGGTCTAATATAATTTATGCCACTTAGACAGTAAGTCATGTTACCTTTGGGTATCCAATTCTACACCACTAAGTTACATAAATTACACTACCCTACCCCGGTTCATAATTATTTGAAAGAGACTTTCCTTTGGGCCAGTCCCAATCTCCTAACTATAACCGCCATCGAGAATATTATTGTCTTTAATGTCACCCTCAATGACAAGTCTTTTATGTAGTTGTATATTCATAAGGCTTACTAACATGGGTCACTTTGGCAACTACTAAATCAATAAACCGTATGAATACAAAACTAACCAACAATATTCTCTAATCCTTTATTTGAGTTATCCCATAATACTCCAATGTTAACACTTGACCAATATCAATCAATATTAACACAATAATCTCAAATGTGTAACATACATTTATGATTGAACTTAAATAGCCATTAGTCGACTGGTCAAGGTAAGCCTAGTCGACTAAGGCTAAGTCAAGTCGACTACAAAAGGGGATTAGTCGACTTGGGTCAAGTATAGTCGACTATAGAGGAAGGATTAGTCGACTACAAAATAATAGGTTAGTCGACTAAGGGCAAGATTAGTCGACTCCTGCAGGAAGGCAACTCTCGGTTAATCTATTAGTCGACTTGGGAAAAGGGTTAGTCGACTATACTCATTATTAGTCGACTAATCAAAAATGTCAAGTCGACTAATCAGTAAAAACAGAGAGTTCACAACTTTCTGGAAAGACTATTAGTCGACTATTGTTATGGGCTAGTCGACTAATAGTCGACGAAACAGTTATCAATTTACAGTTCCAGAAATCGACTGATGCCAAAATTTTAGGGAAATTAGGAAAATTTAGGGCTTTTAATCCTGATTAGATCCCAGATAATAACAATTTGTGAGATATGGGATCTTAATAGAATCATGAATACATAATCTTAAATCTGAATTAAATGATCAAAAATTCTTCATGAAACTATTAATCATAAAAACCCTAATTAATCCATAATCATAATTCTGAGATGTATTGATTCTCAACCAAGGCTCTGATACCAAATGAAAGAGATTAAAAGAACTTTAATGCAGATTAAACTAGCATGGATCTAGAATCAATTACATCTCAAGAAGAATTTAAATGCATATTCATATAAACACATACCTGAAGTCATTAGTGGAGAATGGATGAATGTTGAAGAGGACCTCGATTCCTTCTTTGATCCTGCAATAACCCCAATGCCAAACCCTTGCAAATATGATGGATATCTCAAAAATTGAGAGAGTGTTGTTTTCTTTACTGGAGGAGAGATGAGGGTCTAACATTTACAAATAACCCCCTGAGATAAAACCACCCATCATGGCCCCCTTTATAGCCCATGTGATTATTAACTTATATAAATGTAACTTTAATATGGGCATCTATAATATCAGTTAACCTTAATTAGGAATCCAATTGAATAGGTAGTGGGCCACTTAATCTTTAATGTGAGATTAACACAGAAGACAAAGATATAACAGATTCACCTGACAGTTGCCCATGGTTTTGTTTCTAACTCTCTCTTTTAGCCCAAACCAAAGACCAAGGGTTTTATTATTCACTGTACTAAAAACATGGGCAGGTTTGCCTACCAAATCTACAGTACTCCTGACTGAAACAAGGGATTCCCCCCTGTAGCCTACTCATTGATTCCAAAACAAAACCATCAGCTGCTCACTCTCTTTCTGAGCTTTTTTCTCAGTCACTCACTCTACTATAAATACACACTCATCAAATCTCACAAGCTCTCTCTCAGCAGAGTCACTGCAGTCTTCCCTAACTTCTCTTCTTTCAGATTCTCCTGATCAAGGATGGGATCAGTCGCCCAGTTTGATCAGAAGCTCGCCCTCGCCAAGCGCTGCTCTCATGGTAATTAAAATCTCATGCTCTCTTATTAATTGTAGTAAATTCATTTTGTAGTTAATTAACACGGCAGGCTATGTTTCTTGTGTTGAGCAGAGGAGTTGTTGCTGGTGCAAAGGCTGCAGTTGTTGCCAGTGTTGCAGCTGCCATCCCTACTGTAAGGGCTTTCGTTTCCAGGAAATGGGCTGGAAAGTTGTTATTTTCTCTGAATTTTGTGGCCTCGTGGTTTTTTTCTCAGCTGAATGTGTTTGTCTGACAAAAAATCAATCAGGGTTGTGACAGTTTTCCTCTTTTTTCTTGCAGAGAAAAATACCCAGAAAACTGACACTGTCAGGCTAACCTACTTTCTTTGAGGATTTATATTTTCAGTTTTCTAATTTCTATTTTTCATGCCAAACAGGCCCTAAGCACTCTCTCTCTTTCACTTGGACCCTTTTTTTCCCTCTCTTATTAAGAAATGTTTTTTTTTTCCCCTATGATTTTGTGAGGCAGTTGGCTAGTGTAAGGATGCTGCCCTGGGCAAGATAGAACCTTAATCACACTGCTCAAGCTCTCATCATCTCTACAGGTTTTTACTATTATATTAATCTCTTGACTGATGATTTTATTGATATTAAAACAAAATCTTTTCACTGATTGATGAATGAATTGTTGTTTGTGCAGCTGCTGGATTGGCCTACTTCATAGTTGCAGACAAGATGGTGTTGGCATCAGCGAGGAAGAACTCATTCAAGAATGCTCAGCTAGCTAACATCAAAGGAGCTTAGATTCGATTTACTATAAGCAATAAATCTCTCAACAGTTTGTAATCTAAATTTCATGCAATTATGTACATTTAAATGCAGTTTCAAGTTAAGGTAATGGTTGAGTGAGATTGGATTATTTGTATATTTGCAGTTATCTCATTCTGTTTATTAGTACTGAAATAGTCAATGGTAAAAATCAATAGCAAGATTTTGATTTTGTCACCTCATTTTGGAGGAGCATAATGATTGCATCATTTGCCTATTAAATCAACATTTGCATCATCATAATTAATTGGATCACTCCTATTATTCCAATAAATATTGCATTAATTGACCATGCTCTCTCTCTCTCTCTCTCTCTCTCTCTCTCTCTCTCTCCTCTCACACACACACACACACACAAAATACCTTTTTTTGCTAGTGTTTCTCTGAAGAACAAGGAAAGGAAATTGTTAGGAATTTTTTTCCATTGTGCAATTGAATTTGGTCTTCAATGATGCTTTTAAAGGTAGTCCTTTTTTTTAATGCAAACTCATTCATTGTTGAACAAATGCATTCAATTTATCCCCCTATATGCTTTCATAGATGGATATTATCTCTTAAAGAAAGCTTGTGGCTTCCTTTATTTGTATGATTATTATGTCTTCGATTAGGTTAGTGATAACTTCTTAACCATTTTAATATATGATGAAGGGAGCTGATCCTCTAAGAACGGTTCTCACGGATTCCTGTGACAACTTTCACGTGGGTTGTCGGATCTGATAGATCAAATCACATAAAATCAGATCTCTATCAGATCCGACGGCTTACGTGAAAGTTCTCACAGGAATCCGTGAGAACCGTTCTTACGGGATCAACTCACATATGATGAAACTATTCTTAGATCCACAGTAACACCCCCCAAAGCAATAAGAAAATCAGAAAAGTAAAAATTATATAGATGATTCATTTAATTCAGACATTTATAGAGTATTTGAATTATATAAATGTTGTCAGTAATTAGACTGTTTTTGGATAATTTCTTTTTGGCATTTGCACATACTTCATCAATTTAGAAATATAACAAAACATTGCAACTAGGATTTTTTTTTTTTTTTTTTTTTAATGAACAACCCTTGCAAATTAATCTAGCAAATTTTTCAGAGGAATTAGATGAAATATAAACATTGGACAGATTTCTTTGTTTGGACAATACGGAATTGATATTAATTCTTGAAAACAACTATATTAGCCTTCTTAGTTCTTGCTTGAGATATCCATTCAGTTTCTCTCTTTGGCTTTGTAAATTTTTTTTACTTGGACTTGCCATCATTTTTTAATACTATGTATTTTGATACTTTGAGACTTGCATGTTCTAACTTTTAAAGTATCTTTGCTTGTTTCGCTCGTATCATTTACATTTTTGATACTTGTTACTTGTTCTATTAAAGCTTAAAAGAATGCATGTAATCAGGTATGCAGCAGTATTTTAAGAAAGTTGTAGCATTGGAGCTATTAATTATGATTTCCTAACTTGTTTCTATTTATATGGGTTTTTTCTTGTTGTTTAACAATTCATTTTTGCGTGCTATTTATTTATTTTTAACATGAAACAGATACAAATATAAATCAAGGCTGCAGTTACATTATTTTACATTTACACATTACTTAAAGTAAATACCTTGTTGATAAATGTGATGAATTATGTAGTCTCAAGGCTATAATGGTTTGAGTGAAGAGTGAAATATTCCCTCATTAACATGTTTAAGTTCTATTTTAGTCCCACATCGCTTGTTACGCATGAGTAAGAGCTGTTATATATAACTGCGGCGTGAGACTTCGACATCAAAATCTTAGAACAAAGGAACGTAGCCTTCAGAAAAGCCGACGTTCCTTCTGGTGTAATTAGTCAGTCTACGTGCTACACGTCTTTCACTAATCGACATTTGACAGGAAGGTCTGATTCGACAATCCTTCTATAATTGTGGATCGATACCAATATGTTTTTTGCTAGAAAGCAATTTTGTACGCGTGAACGATCAAGATTCGTTCTTTCGGCGATCGAGCAGAGCTCTACAGGTGAAAACAGTGGTAGAAGGGCGTCCACTACCCGGTATAAATATCATGAACTTTTATATTAAAAAAAATATCATGAATTTTCAAAATTGCATAAAAATACCACATATTTTTTCTCAAATTTTCAAGGAAGTACTCTCCTCAGCCCCGTGTTAAGAAACAGGCACGTGTAAAACACGTGACATTTTAATGCCCAAAATACCCTTCACCTCTCCCACTTAAATTCCTTTTAAGGAACCCTACCTCAACCTCCCACGTCCACCCCTCCGCCTCTCCAACCGTCAACTCGCCTCCCCCCTTCCCCGAGCCACCCCGCCGCCTCCCCGAGCCGCTCCCTCCTCCCGCCCCCCCACCACCACCACCACCACCTCCACCTCCACCTCCACCTTCCTTTTCTGGAACTACATGAAATTGAAGCTACTACTGCGTTTTATTTGTTTGTTTGATTTATGGCCTTGCCAAATTGAAGGCTTGTGCATGCATGTTCGTTCATTTTCATTAGCGACCATTCTTTTTCTACTCAGCATCCGCATCAAGCTTTGACACACTATAAGCTACTCAAAATCAATATAGAACCACAAGAAAAACTTAAAAATCGTGATGGTTGTTAATTAAACTGGGTTACAAACCAATCGTTAAGCTTTAATAAATACAAACTTGGTACGTGTAAGATTGGACTGGATATCTTCGTTCAATTGCTTAAAGAGGGAAAAACTATGTTCTATAGTGTTAAACAAAAACATACCAGACTCTCATAATTTTCCCAATCACAGAGCCTCCTGAACTGCCAGAAAAAGTGGTAAAATCTATGGAACTTGTTGTAGTGATGATAGTGCTAACTGGAATCAGGCAACATAAAGAAAAATGCTTGGATTAAATCCCTATGAGAGAACACTAGACATTTTACAAGAGCAGAACTTTGCAAATCCACACATCTATTAACAATCAAAGTTATCAGAAACTCGATCAACAGAAAATACTCAACAATAACTCTTTCTGGATTCTAGGCAACTACAACCACAATTGTCTGTAAGATTCAAGCATAACATAAAAGTCGAGAAAATTAAAGACGGTGCAAGAATAAATTACAAAATGGGCCTCAGATGAGAAGAACTAGAATGAGGCAAGATATTTACAGGAAAACGATTATAAAGAAAAATGTACTCAACATTATATTGCAGGAAATCAAGTCCAAGTGAAAAATGAAATAGAAAGAAGCAAAAGATAGACAATGTCCAAGAACTTACAAAATGTAAAAGAACCAGACTATGCTCCGTACAACCTATGGTGCCTTTCTCCGGCTGCGAGAACCACTGCTGCTCCTCGCACCAGATGGATCTACTGACGGACGTGTGTCATGTTGCCCCACTGCCGAACTCCTACGAGGAGTTGGAGAAAGCAACTGGCGATGAGAATTCATGTTTATCTCCTGCTCACGAATACTTGGGGCCTCAATTTTCAAGGACTTGGCCTCCTCCATTAGCTGGGCCAACTGGTTTTCAGGAGTAGAAGAGGAAAGGGTTATCAACTCCTAAATACCTTGCACCCAAAACTATTAAGAAAACAGTCCGCAAAATTACCTGAATTTCATTTTCCTTCAATCGGGCCTGGAGTGTATTAATTGCAGGGCTTAAACTGCAAGAAAGATGAAATCAATGGCATCAAAATGTCCAATCATCATAACTTAATACCAGAAGTGAAAATGACAAAATACATGTCTTCTCACCAATATTCCATTAGCTTGCAGAGAGAAGCCTGGTATGTTGATGTATGATGAATATAGGTGAGTGGGTGTATTTTCCCATTGCTAAACAAAAATTAAGAAAACAAAGATGAAAGTCACCACAGAGTGCATAATATGGAAAGGACAGCACAAAAGCAAAGCCGATTACCACATATTCTGTAAAATTGCTTGATTATATGCCGATCGCTCTTCTTCAAACAATACATGCTGCATGTCTATGAAAGAAGCCAAGGGGCAGTCGAGCTCCAGCAGGGCCTTGCTTGGCAGGACTTGGAGAGGAACTTCCTTCCTCACATACTCTGCACCACTGTAGGTTGACAGAAGCTAGCTTTAGTGGGCTCCAGCAGAACATATACAGTCACAGACATATATAGTCATACTACAGACATTTCTGTAATGTGTATAAAATGCAAACATAATCTGCTAAAAGAATGCAAACATGGTTTATCATGCATTCATTATCCTAGATAATCAACAATACATTTACTTGCAGTTTTAGTGGGCAGAGTTAGGTTTTAACTAAAATTATTTAGCCCAAGCCCTGTGGGTGTGCAGGCCAGCGCAACCCCACGACACTTCTAACCGTCAAACGTCAATCCTCTCTAGCAAATGTGAAAACGTTGGCACTGATATCAATCAAAAAAATATAGAAACGGGTGTGAAAGCTAACAGTGACACCTACTACATAGAAGGCTCCTCAGTACTTGGTGTTGGGTTTACCAATGCATAGGTGGCATTCATCTTGTCCGTTTAATAGTTCCTCTTTTCTTTTCTTTTCCTATTTTATGATCATCTATTTAACAGTTGAGTTAGCGGATCTTTTTGTGATAAAACAGGAAACCCTCATTTATGAAGACAAACATGCACAAACATAAGAAGAGAAATGATATACATGGTGAGTCTAACAAATTGTGTACACCTGTAATGCGTATCCCGAAAGTAGTAGTTATACATACAGGTATATGTTGGCCCAAAGGCTTTCCACTCTAGTTTTGATGATGATTAACTCATGTAGTTATGTGTACTAATAATCTTGTGATTTTGTTTCAGATCATTAATCAAGTTATTAGTTGGTGATTAGCTTCAACAAGATGATTTGGAAGCTTTCACATGTTGATTCAAGAGCCCGAGCGTCAAAGATCATATATAGCACTTGCTCGGTGGATCAAGGAGTTTTAGATCGAGTCGGCTTGGAGACAAGAAGACATCGGTACCATAGTTTAGTTTTGTGTTTAGATCCAAATTGTAAAGATTAGAATAGTATGATATGCTCAAGTTCACAACACACACGTTTCATGTTTTGAATATTGGTTTTCCGTTTTTTCATTTTTGGTTTACCGATCTTGGTTTCATGAATAGATAGATCAAAACAAGTTTACATGGTTTTATGTATAGTAGATTCATTCTATATACATGCATGCTTCAACTACTTAGACAAACTTAGTTTTGACTCACTTATTCATGTGTTTTAGGTTTTGTGTTTTAACAAAACATATTTTGGAATTAAAGTCAAAAACATGGATATATATATATATATATATTATATATATATATATATATATATATGTTTCATGTATATAGGATTATATCCATATACATCATGCCTAAATGTTGTTTAATATCATGTTTTTGTATTATGGATGAGTTTTGGACAAAATGTATTTTCCATTCAAAAATCCAAGTTTTAGAAAATACAGATTTTGGTTTTTGGTAAAAATGATGAGACACAAAAATGTTTTAAAATGTTTGTTATTTGTGATGAAATTTTTATCACATGTTTATATTTCAATACAAAACGAGAAAACTATTTTTGTGTAATTTTTACAAGTTTTATGGATTTATTAAAATATATTTTTACCCCATTTTTCAGACTTTGGGAACTGGCTGACAGGCCAGGTCGGTCGACCGAGCAGTCGACCGCACCAAGGACCGGTCGACCGTGCGGTCGACCGACGTGCACAGAACTGTGCACGTCTGACAGCACAGTGAGACGGTCGACCGGGTGGTCGACCGGAACTGAGAGCAGTGCTCTCTGTTCTTTTCGGTCGACCGGGCGGTCGACCGACAGTTGCCAACGGTCAAAATCCGACCGTTGGATGGTCGACCGACCGGTCGACCGTTAGGGCATTTTTGGCAGTTTCTGCTGCCAACGGCTAGTTTTGAACTTGGCCTATAAATACCCTTTTGGAAAGAGTTTTTCTCTAAGAATTTTTGGGCTAAAATTTCTGAGCCTTCTCTAGTGTTTTTACAAGTTTTAAAAAAGAGTCTTTATGCTAAAAAAATCAATCTTATTGTTTGAAAGTGTTTTTGATATTTTAAAGAAAAATAGTCTTTTGAGAATTTGGTTTGATTCTATCATTTAATATCTTTGTGGTGATTTCCCAAGTGATTTTTCTTTGTTTTAAACACTTTGTTTTCTCCACACTTGAGCTACATCTACTATCTTATTCTATAGGATCTTTGTGTGGGAAAGAAATTGTTTGTGGTTGTTGTTTAGACCACCAAGTTGTAAACCCTTCATTTGCTTAGCTTTGTGCCTTTCCCTCATTGTGTTGAGGAGGTTGTGCATTTGGGTTGTATCCCTCAAGTTGTGAGGTGATCCTTGTGTTAATCCCTCAAGTTGTGAGGTGATTATTTGTTAACTTGGAGTTGTGCCTCAAGGAGGAGGTTGTGTTTGTAAGGAGAGGAGTTGGGTACTCCTTATAATTGTTATTGCCCCAAATCCTCGGTGGAGGTTCCCTTGTGGGAGTCCTTTGTGGACAAGCTAGTGGACTTAAAATCCTTCTGGGTGAAGGCGGGGATGTAGACTGGGTGCTCGAACCTCGAAACATATCTTGTTGTTTGCGCTTGATCTCTTGGCTCTCTCTCTCTCTCTATATTGTGCCTTGCATAAATTCATATTGTTCAGAATTATCTGCTTGGCTTGTTTGAGTGTGCATCTCTTGTTAATTGCAATTAATTTTTAAATTCCGCATTAAGTTCATTAGATTAGCATAATCACCTATTCACCCCCCCAGGTGATTTTTCAGTATATTCATAAATACACATGATTACAATGTGGTCACATGTTTCATGATATCAGTCTCCTAAATCACATTAAACTAAAGTTAAAAAGTAAGCTTAACACTAGTGTATAAACCTTATATATACGCTATAAATGCAAGTTTGTAAGATATGGTACGTTCTGAATCAGATGCCAACAGAAAAGGAAATAATATTGAAAATATACAGCCTTAAGCGACAGTGAAAAATAAGGACAGGTGAACGAAGACAGTTCTTTGATTACATGCATGAGAAGAATGTGCCTTTCTTGCTTCAGTCTTGTACCTCTACAGTTCAACGATCTCTCTCTCTCTCTCTCTCTCTCTCTCTCTCTCTCTCACACACACACACACACACACACACAGAGAGAACACACACACACACACACAGAGAGAGAGAGAGAGAGAGAGGAGAGAGAGAGGAGGAGAGAGAGAGATCACCATGAAAGAGACGGTAAGCGCATGAGCAGATGCGTTGGCGCGCGTGCGCATGTGAGAGTGTGAGAGAGAGAGAGAGAGAGAGAGAGAGAGAGAGCAGTAAATGGTTGGAGAAGGAAAGCAGGAAAGATGTAAGGGGGTTATTCTGATGTTAAGAGAGTTCATATGTTTGTCCTCAAAACATGTTCCAGATGAAAATTATGGTCTATTGCAGATATCTGACAAGGATACAAACCAATGTTTTGGTTTATTTAAGTGGGTAACATGTTTTACTTTGTAGAAGAAGGAAACCAGATTGGAATGTGTCCATCAAAAAAAGATATGTTGAACTACTGATGAAGAAATCAAGGAATGGAGGTCTAATGTCCACGTGGAAAAACGTATTTTCCCTATAAGATTCAAAGTGACTATAATCCCAATCATCATACTCCTCAGCAAGCTGCTGATTAACTCAAGATTAAAAACCTGGGTAAAATAGTATCCCAGTGAATCTTTGTAACTCTTCATTATTTTAGCAGTCCAGTATCAAAATCATAAACAAATTACAAGGAACTGGATTTCTATGTCGCTTGTGTCAGCATGTTTACTGCCGCAGTAATAGTATTCAGCTTCTTCATTGAATAAACTAAAAAAGGCGGATAAACTCTGTAGTTGACCTTCTAGGCAAAGAAAAAAAAACTCGCGAAAAAAAAGATGTAAATGGTTCCAAAAATAATTGTCAGGTTTGATACTAATTAAGAGTAATATCCTTTCTAGAGCAGAGACGGACCAATTGCAAGGGGTAAAGAAGCAGTTACCAGAAAGTGTGACCAATTGCAAGGGGTAAAGAAGCAGTTACCAGAAGTGTGATAGGCACGCAATTGAATAACAAAGATGTCCATATGAAGTTATGAATTTGAAATAGCACAAAACATGCATAAATAAATCCAGTCAAGTTCTACATTAAAATGGACGTTTTCCAGAAAGAACTCAATTTCAGGATTTGCATGAATGCTATAGCATACAGCTGAAAATAAGTAATATCAATATTAAAATAGCAACTTCTTTTATGTCCTCTAGATCAAAGGAGAAAATTTTTAATGCAAACATTAGGACTATACAAAAATTCAACACCCTAGATTAAGTGATTGAAAAGGAATTTAGATGAGTGTGTGTGTGGTGCGCGCGTGTGTGTGAGAAGGGCGGATTGTGTAAGTTTGCTTATTTTATTGAGAAGTAACCCTCTTGTGTAACACGATGGTGATTCATTTTGTAAGTTAGCTCAATTTATTGAACATAACCCTCTTGTGTAACCACTGATGGTCTCCACTGGAAACAGACCAAGTCCGTAAGGAAATGTGTTTTTTCATTTTAGTTTGCCTCACTACTAATGAAAGGCAAGTATAAATTTAAAAAAAAAAAAAACATGTCTTCAAATAACAAGTGAATACAATCCCTTTCTAAAATGCTATATATACATTGATGTGCTGCATCATGCCCTAACATTACAAAATTAGCATACAAAAAAAAAATGAGAGATACATGCTGATAAATAAGTTACGAGTCGTCATTATCTGTCATTCAACCACAATCAATAAAAAACGTTGGCCAATGGAACCATTTATGGAACTGACGTGGTTGTTTTGCACACAGACATACATAGAGACCCCAAGGGATGATAAGTAAAAAGTTGCAAGGACAAAGTATGTATTTTCACTCGTACCTGATGTCCATGTTAGACGGTGCAGTGCCTCCTGCATACTTGCTGTCATATCCATAGAATATATCGAGCATGTTGTTATTGAAGTTTGCCAGCACTGTCATTACAAGAGAGTTCTCTCGCTTTCTCTGCTTCCCTAAATAATTGACATCATCATGAGAAAAGAACTCCTCCAAACCTGATGATCTTCCCCCAACCTAAACAACATGACATGGCTTATCTCGAATCACACTTGAAGCACATAACTTTCAAAACAATAATGGAATTTGCATTCATGAATGGCACTAAAAGTCAAGAACCTAGAAGACATGATCCGGTCCATACTTGTGGGTTCTGTTAGCAAGAAAAATACCTCACAAAATTTGTCTTTTTTTTGTTTTATTTTGCATCCTTGAGTAATATATGATCCATATAAAATAACTAATGCAACCTAAGACAGCATTCAAAGCACCTAACAGCATCGAAAAGGCAAGAATAAAGAAGGAAAAGAAAGGAGGATAACAAGCAAGTCTAGACTGCAATATCGTGGACCTGTCCATAATGCTAATCTTGTATATTAACTAAAGCATCATTAACAAAATAAACAGGTACAATAGGTGGAATTCTGATGAAGTACTCACCACTGCCTCAAAAAGGAGAGGGAAGTTGGGGGGCACTCATGATGATTTGCACGTGTTCATCCCTATGGTTGAAAAGTTACTAAAATCTCTCAAACAAGTCACTATTGTTGTCACGATATAATAGATAGAACATACATCATACATTTTTCTTGGTGTTAATTCAACTTACAATCTTTTTGTTTCTAAAGAGGTGCTTATTAATCTAAGCATTTACTAGAAAACATTACTAATGCAGGTCAAGTTCAAGTGTTCAACCCACACAAACCAACCCTTTTTGCAGACTCAACATACAATAAATTTCTCTCCCTATTGCAGGAATGGCTAAGCGCTCTTTCTGCCATTAAAGAGGCATTTACTGGTCGAAGCATTTCCAGAAAAGGTTAATCGAAAAACATACCACCCACCAAGTGAATACTCCCCCGTGGGGTATGTATTACAGAAGTATGTGCTTATATAATAGTTCTCATGAACCTAGAATTAATCGTAGCTAACATTTTTGAGAGATGAACTATAGAAGAATTTTATAGTCAAGTGCACTCAGGCAAGAGCAATTTGTGGATGGGTAACCCTGTGAAAGATCTCATTCTGGATGTGGAAGGACAAGTTCCACCTATAAAAACCACCCACTTCACAAGTAAATTTATTTCTCTCCTGCACAAATGGCTAAGGGCTCTTTCCCCCTTCCCTTTGCATATTTTATTTAATATTTCAATTAGGTTTAGTTAATTCATTCCTCATTTCAACTATGAGTTAGTTTCCTTTCTACCCATCCTGCCCGAAAGGCAAAGGCACAAACGATGATGATGATTTATTTATTTATTTATTTTCCACATTGCAATGATAATTAACTAATATCTATTTGTTGTTTCTTGTTTTAAGTCATGCAACGCTATAGAAAGGCCAACAGTTAAAGGGTTTTTTAAATATTTTATAATTGCAATCAACAAAGACAATTTCTTAAACCAAGAAGATACCATGGGAGAAAGAAGAAGATAGGGTAGGAAGAAGAGGGGGGAAACATAGAGGAAGGAAGACTAAGAGAAATATGGGGAAGAGGAGGAATAAAAGAGAAGAACAAGATGTAAGAACAAGAGAATATAAGCATAGGACAAAGAAGAGAAAAGTGGAGTGTAGAAGAAGATATATGAGCAAAGGAGAGGAGAAGATAAGAATAGTAGGAAAGAGCAAAACGGAGAGGAAGATTAGGGGGAAAAGGGGGAAAGGGAAAGAGAGAAAATGGTTGGGGCGAAAGGCAAAAGATCGTTAATGTTGTATGGCATTGGCACTAAGCAAAGTTCATCCATTGGTCAATGAGTTTTATTTCAGTACATGAACTTCAAATAATTCGATTGGAAATATACACTCCAAATAGCAACCACCACCACCACCCACAAAAAAATTGCAAAGAAAAAAAATAAGCAAGGGTGAGCCAACAAATGTAGATACTTGTATATCCCAACTAGCACTAATCTCTATTGTTATAATATGATAATAGGAATGGCTTTGCAACCATCTGACCTCGTACCTCTCCAATAAAGACCTTCCACATGCACGACGCATGCCAAAAAATCTAGTGGTTGTTAAAGCAAAAGTAAAATGAATGCATATAATCTGGTTACTTGCAGAAGAAGATGAAGAAGTAGAAGAATGAGAAGAATATAAAGAATAGAGGACAAATAAAGAATAGAAAATAGTACAAAAAAGGGTAGGGGGCTAGTGAGGCCAGACTTAATGGTAAAGACACGGGTTGCGTTATGGGAGCTCCCTAGTTTAAGACTGCGTTAAGGCCTTTGTACAAAAAAGGGAAAAGAAAAACGGTCAGAGAGAGGAAGATGATAAAGGAGGGTAAGAAAAAGGAGAATGAAATGGAGGAGAAAAAGGGCCTTAATATTGTGAACCATTAGCATTAAGCAAAAATCACCTATTGGTCAGTAGATGCTTCAAGTTCAAAATTTTCATTTTCTAATCTATACTCCAACCACCTCTAACCCCCCCCCCCCCCCCCCCCCCAAAAAAAACCCCCCCCAACTCCCTCTTCCCCAGCTTATGAGCGATGTGCATATATAGCTCCTACAACCCATAGAAGTGTTCAACAAAATCAAATCGATTGTAGCTAATATTGCACCTTTTTATAAAGCAACGCGACCTAGGAGGATGTTCTAGAGACTTGATAGACTACATTTCAGTGCTAGATGGCAGCTTTTTTAAAGACATTGTAACTTAACAATTTAATAAGTAGTTTAGACATGAAAAGCATTTTTGCAAGTGATGACGCCCTTCGTTATAACCTCAAGCTTCCACAATGATTTGGTAACTTAAATTTGATATACATCGTCTTCTTTCTGCAATTCATATTACTGAACTTAAAATGACAAATATATTGAAAAGAAATAGCCCTTCTTTTGACTGACAAATGTTCACCCACGTTCACTAGGTCCGAAACATATAAAGGGAGTTAATCAAAGTAAAACAGAGAAGATTGATTGATTCTACCTTCATAGGTTTCATCATTCTTGAATCACAAGTGTCTTCAAGATTGTCAGTAGGTGTAAACACTGACGCTGACCTCTCAGAGGAACACCAAGATGATTCAACCTCTACAAGAGAACTATTAGCAAGAGGAGAAACATTCCTCTGTTTACCATCTAAAGATTGGAAGGCAATGACTTGAATTCTTCCAACCTGGAGAAGTTCACACATTTATTTAGGTAGAGAGAGAGAGAGAGAGAGAGAGAGAGAGTGTGTTAATTAATAATTGAATAAAAGAGCATCATTTGACAGAAACCTTCTGAGCATCTTCACTAAAACAGGAGAATATCAGACCAATGAAACCAGGATCCAACTGTTGATACATTGCCTGAGTCCGGACATCTGCAACAATAGATTTAATAGTTCAAATGTAGTAGATACTTGACATATATTAAGAGAGAATAATTTGCATTTCATAAATTGTCAACTCAAGGAAAATAAAGACATATGAACCCAGTGAAAGAAGATCAACAAATCTACAAGGGAAAAAAAGATTACAGACTGCTCACAATATGAAGACGCACATTCAACATTTCTCCGTTCATATTAAGAAGTTGAAGTTCTCATACATTTTTTTTTCCTTTTAAGTTTTTGAGGCCAAGATAAGACATCACCAGCCACAGTTAAACCCTTTCCAGCCAAAATCCATGAAAGATGGAACAAAATTCCTATCCTAGGTTCCAATACGGGGGTTAATTATTTTGGGTGGACAAGAGAGGGGCTTGCCGAAAATCCTTAAAGGTTAACTGGCAGATAGGAAAAACCATCTTTTTGATAAGCAAGTTAAACTCTTGAAATGTAGGAGAACCCATATAAAAATCTCCTAGATGAGAGTCCAAAAAAGGGGAGATAATAATAATATTTGAAATGTAAATAGCAGGTAGCAAATACACTAAACAGACTTGAAACAGATGACATTGCTGCAAGAGATGACCTAGAATCTAAACAATAGGGGAAGATGGCACAAATTCAAAGCTAAACAGTGAGTAAATTTCTGCATGGAGAAAAAGTCTGCAATGCCCCATCAACACATGTTAGGGCAAAATGTTGGAGCATCAAATATTACAGTGTGAAGTTATGTGCATATCTTAAATCCTATCCCGGCGGCATTCACAGATATCAGATAACATGACTGTATGTATCACCGGTTGTTAAGAACCTTCTCCAAGGCCCAAGCCCTGGGGTGCAGTTGCAGAGCCCCCTACCCAGAAAATTTTATGCAGTGCACCTAACACAGTAGATGTATGTTCAGACACTGGAGTAAAGGGTACTTTGGGAAGTGACAAAAAAGTGTAACGCATTTCTAAACCTAAGTAATTATTGTGAGCCATCTTGGATATAGATCTTGGCATACCGAGGTCAGGGTCTGAACACTTGACACATACAATGCAGTACTTCTATCTTCTGTTATAGTGAAATCACCTCCTCATTGTCATCTGTGAAATAGGGACTCGGTGTCGTACCACACAAATGTTGGTAACCATGTTGGGCCTTATTTCTCTCTCCTTGTTTACTGTCATTTAGTGGTAGATTTAATTTTGTGATTCTGTCTGCGCAACTCGAACATTCCATAGTAACCACTGCTGCAAATCACCATGGATACTAGTACAGAATGACTGTTCCTTATTTCTCTCTAACAGTATCGCGAAGAGTATGTTGTTCCTTGTTTACTGTCATTTAGTGGAAGATTAATTTTGCAACTCTGTTGCATTAGGTTTCCCTCCTAACAGTATCTCGAACATTCCATAGTAATCACTGCTACAAATCACGGGAAATACCAATGTAGAATGACTAAAAAGGCTTTCAACATACTGAAAGAACTATAAAGTTGCAATCTTTAAGTTACCAAGTGAAAGGAAATAAAAGCAAATGATCCCAAGAATAGACGTTATTACTATTACCTACGCCTCCATAACCAATTTATTTTCAGAATATTTAATCAAGCTGTTAATCATGTCTTGGTAATTAAGGGCCTCTGCATTCCAGCATATGTTTATCAAATCAAATCTGTTCTTTGGCATCTTGATCTCATGAGTGTCAGGTTTCCCACTCTTGTTCCTTTACCTCCTCCTGATAATGATTACTGATGCCAGAGATTTTTTTTTCATTTATAAGCTGTAACCCAGCATGCTATTAAATTACATGGGAATTAATGGCCATACAGAAATTCCAAGTTTGTCACATCGGCACACCAAAATCCTTATTATACGTAGTAACAAATCCTCCCAATTTTCAGGCTGATGAGGTTATATAAAATCTTAATGATAGCAACCAAGAAACCCTATGCAGTATTTAATGGTCATCTAGTAATCTCTTAATGTATTTTAGATAAAATGATACAGAGGACATGGTAGCCAAAAATGTCATGTCAGTTATCAACAAAGTATTTTGTCATAGCTTCAACCAGGTTAATTTTAACTACAATTGATTAACCATTACTATCTCTGGAAAAAGATCCTGTTATGCGCTTTGCAATCTAAAAGTGATCATTGCCCTAACATAATCAAGAAATATAACATAAAGCACAATTGATTAAAGTAACCATACCACATCTAGTGATGTGAAAGGGGAATGCGTGCGAGAATCAGAAATCAGTGACGGAACAGACTTCGCTACGTTTCACCAACTATACGGTTTTGAGTAGGAAAATAGTTAAAACTAATAAAGCATGATGATGGATTTAATAAAATGTGCAAATATAGTAGTACCTTTCTCAATCCAAGTTAAAATTATGCACTACTAGTTATGACGGCAAGTTGTAAAATCAATACATATGATCAACAATCACAGGGTTAACAGAATCTCACAGTCTCACAGTATTTGTGGCAGCAGATATAATCGATAAAATAATAAAGGCAGATATCAACTCACAAATAAATTGGTCGTGTTAAAGAAAATTACCTATTGAGAATTACAGAGATCTCAGTGACTTGTAGAGGATGTTAGTGCGTAGATCTCATCGTCACGGTCGTAACGGTTCGAAAAATACTTGAATCGGCACCAAATGTGAGAGTTACGCCCGAAAACCAAAACCCTGCACTAACGTGTCTGTTTCTGGACTGTAGCACCCGTTACTGTAGCTTGGCAGGTTCAGGTGGGATTACTATAGCACGCGGATCCACAACTTAAACCAGCATTCTTTCTTCTCGTTTAAGAATGGGTCGGGTCGGGTCGAGTTTGAGGTTGAACCCGATTTGTCTTCTCTTCTTCTTGCAGATGATGGTGTTGGTTGTGTGGCGGTTCGCTGGCGCGACACGACGAGGAAGAGAAGAATCGGTGGCGCGGTGGCACTTAGTGGAGGGGTTTGTCTACGACAGGCGATGGTGCTCAGGCGGAGCACGAGGACGCGCGGGGAAGATCACGCAGGTGGAGATTGGGCAAGAGCTCTGGGGAAGTTATCATAGCTGGCAAGATCTCGGTCTCGATATGAATTGAAGGCTGAACCTTGATGTTGAGGGTGATGTAGGTGCTGCAGATAGTGACGGTGGCGGTTTTTGGCGACAGCAGGGCAGTCGACGCGAAGATCGAAGGAGGTCGTGAGGAAGGTGTGAGGTTGGTGGCGAAGAAGGTTGCATGAGAAAGAAGGCGAGATGAGGGTGTGTCGTTGATGGTGCTGGTGTCTGGTGAAAGAAGGAGAGAGACAGAGAGGAGATTTGGTTCTTGGTTGTGTGCAGAGAAGAGAAAGGGAGAGGGTGTTGGGTCTTTGGTGGAGAGAGGAGAGAAGAAGAAAGATAGAGGGAAACAGTGGCGGCTGAGGGATAAAGAGGTCATAAGGGTTTAATTAGAGGAAAATTCCTAAACGAGTTTGAGATAACAAAAATCTCACACAACATAATTTTCTCTCAAAATTCTTCATTATCCTAAAATAAAATACTTGGCATGTATTTATAGGCCTTACAAGTTTTGGATTCCCAAACCATAGTCGATGTGGTACTAAAAATTAAAAGAAAATATGACTACTAATAAAAACCAAAAAAAAGAAAAATACATGAAAATCCTTGAATTGCTCGAATCAAATTTGAGTTGCGCAACTTCGTCCCCTTCAGTTCACGCGCCATGGCGGAATGCCCGCATCATTCTCCCAGGGTGGGAGAATACTCAACCCCCGTCGACTCAGGTGGACTCCCCTGCTGACTAGATCAATCAGCTGCAAATCATCTTGATCTGACTGTGAATCAATAGTCGGTGCTTTTCTTTGCAGCGGTCCAAGTATCTGTAAGTTCTGCCAGCTTTGGTGGTGATAGTCTCATCCTCTAAAACTTCTGTTGTAATGGGATGAGTATCTGAGAGTGGAGTAAGTGGAGGCCTCTCAGAGAGTGTCTTAGGGGAAGGCTTAACAACCAATGGGCTAAACTCAAAACCCTTATAATCCACTAAATCATTAATATTGAAAGTACAACTAATGTCATAATCTCTAAGAAGACCTATAACATAAGTATTGCAATTCAGCTCATTCAAGATCTTGAAAGGTCTAGCATTGCGGACATGCAACATCTTAATAGTTCCCGAAGGAAACTGTTTCAGATAAATCTGAACCATCACATACCGTCTTCGGTATAGCAAGATCTAGGTAGTCTAAGACCCCTCCTTCTGCAAGCCTTGCAAATCATCTCTTTTTGAAAAGACAGAGAACAGAACCCATGATCCCTTACATTAAAAGTTTTAAATATTTTTCTACTGTCAGCTCGTAAAGTAGGCTTCACATTGCTCCATTTATTTCTATCACTGTTCTCTTTGTGTAGTTTGTGCACGTACTTATGTGATGCAAATGCAGGTGCAGATTCGAATGCTTTATAATAGGATGGTGCGGCAGTAAGGAAGCGGTTTGTGAACATGATATGCATAACTACTGGAAGATAGAAGAGCAGCAGTAATGAGAGGTGGGAAAGTTAAGGTTGGCAACAAAGCCAAAATGGATGTCTGCTTGGGTTATCCAGTCTTGGATCTCAAGCGTAGTAGCTTAATCTGCTTACCTTCATGCTCAAATTGACACATGTTAGATCGAACGTAAATGGTGACATTTTTGTCGAACAACCATGGTCTACCTAATATGACTTGACCCACATTCATGGTGCTCACATCATATCAGATATTGTCTTTGTAATGATTGAAATTGACTAAAACAGACATCATTATTTGACCTCAAGTATCATGGAGTCAATCCATAACACTTTGAATGGATGTTGGGATACAACCTCTAATCCAAGATATTTGAGCGATTTGGACAATATTACATTGTTACAACTTTTACTGTCCACAATCACTAACAACTCTTATCTCCAATTTTGATGAACGTGTGAAAGGTAAAACATTTTCTCCACGCACGCACTTTTCATAACCCGTGCAATGACCCGCAGCGAACCAGAGTCGGACTGGAAGCTTCCGAAAGAAGACGAAGATCCAATCGTTTTTTCAGCTGGTGAGGAGACACATTTAATAACAGCCAAGTGAATTGATCATGTTTGATTAATACAATTGAGCCAACATCATCACATGTGAGGCTCTTTGTCAGTTTCAGAATCTTCTCCCTTAAAAATGTACATATCAGAGTCTACTCAGTAGCTTCGGTGGGCATTCCATCTATGATGGTGATTCTGACGAGACTAGAGCAACTGACAGCTAAGTATCCGTAACCTTAGCATTTGCAACACTTGGTTGTGAAACTAACTTTGGAGAACTCAGGGCTCTTATTTTTTTTGTCCCGTTCAAGACTCTTACCCTTGATGTCATCTCTACGTGAAGGTGTTTGGATACTAGACATATTGGGTTGGAGAAATGGGGAAGTCTAGACACTGAGGCCCTATAATCGTGACTCTTGAAAGTGTGAATGGTCCTAACAGAATCTAAATCTTAGACTAACGCATATGCTCCCTCTAACTCATTGACTCCTCTAACTAACAGTTCAATTGTAGATCATTTCTAAGGTCAGCTAGGAATCTAGAAAGAATTTGAGTTTCACCTTCCTTATAGAGGGCATTGCATCTGATGAAGAATTCATCGAGTTTCTTGACATACTCCTTTGAAGATTTGTTACCTTTAGTGTATTGATATCAATTGTGCATGAGACGAGCACTAGACGATTGTAGCACATACTTTGTCTCTAACTCTTCTTTTGTCCAATCGCATGTGTCAATCAGTAGTCGACCTCAAGTTGTACGCCTGTTTCTAGCGTGGCCCAATACTGACTAGCTTGGCCAGACAGTTTCATTGTAGCGTACTTAACTTTTCTAGGCTCAGTGAGTTCGTACCATGTAAAGTACCTATCTAGTTGGAGTGTCCAATCTATGAAAAGTTGTGGGTCGTGACATCCATCAAACTTGGGAACATCAATCTTTATGCTTTCCAGATATTGAGCATCAGGATAGAATGGGTTAGTAGTGTTGTTATGTCGGTTGTTTCTGGGTGGGGTTTGATCACCTGTGAGTGACTCAGGTGTAGGGGTGAGCATTGATCGGTTCGATTCGATTTTTGCTAATTTTTACAAAACCGAACCGCACCGACTCAGTTCGGTTCGGTTTTTGATTTTTTCGGTTAGGCCAATATATTGCCATCATTTCTTACATTTTTTAATCATTAAATAAGAAAAAAAAATCTTAACCTTAATGTGAATTGAAATTTTCATATTCTAAAACTTTTACATTGTATTTAGGCTCTTATATCAAAGCTCACATAATTATTACTAACTTTTAATGACAAGAATGAAAAAAAACTATATTAATATAAATATTATTCTCAATTATGATGATGTACTTAAGATAGCTTTCACATATTCAACATAAAAAATATGGTATTGCTAGAAGTAATAAGATAAGTTTCCACCAGTTTTTGTGATGAACTATATGATTCACAAAGTTGAATTTGGGTGGGGTGATATATAGGGTGAGAGATTCGGTTCGGTCGAGTTCGAGTTTGGAACACAAAACCGAAATCCGACCAAACTAGAGCGGTTCGGTTCGGTTCGGGTTCGGATTTCAATTTTTGGACAGTTATTTCAGTTATAACCGAACTCTGCTCACCCCTACTCAGGTGGTTCACGCGTGGCTTCTACTTTGGCCAGTCTCTCTTCGAATATCTCAGCGAACATTGATGCAATCTGCTGAGAATTTGTGGCAGTCTCACAGCGAACATCAATCCAAAATTAAATGATGCACTATTAGTTATGATGACAAGTTGTAAAATTAATAAATATGACCTGCAATTACAGGGTTAACAGAATCTCACAGTCTCACAGTATTTGTCGCAGCAGATATAATTGACAAAATAATAGAGGCAAATATTAACTCACAAATAAATTGACCGTGTTAAAGAAAATTACCTACTGAGAATTACAGAGATCTCGGTGACTTGTAGAGGATGTCGATGCGCAGATCTCGTCACGATCGTAACTGTTCAAAAAACACATGAATCGGTAACTGGATGTGAGAGTTACGCCTGAAAAACAAAATCCTGCATTAACAGGTCTGTTTCTGGACTGTAGCACCCGTTACTATAGCTTGGTGGGTTCAGGTGGGATTGCTGTAGCAGGCGGATCCACAACTTTTAAACTCGCTTTCTTTCTTCTCTTTTAAGTATAAGTCGGGTCGGGTTTGAGGTTGAACCTGATTTGTCTCTTCTTTCTTCTTACAGATGTTGTTGGTTATGTGGCGGTTCGTTGGCGCGACACGACAAGGAAGAGAAGAATCGGCGGCGCGACGCGACGAGGAAAGAAGAATCGGTGGCGCTGCGGCACTTGTTGCAGGGGTTGTCGACGGGTGACGGTGCTCTGGCGGAGCACGAGGACGCACGGGGAAGATCACGCGGGTGGAGCTCGGGCGAAGTTATCGTAGCCGGCGAGATCTCGGTCTCAATCTGAATTCAAGGCCGGATCTTGATGTCGAGGCTGACGTAGGCGGTGGAAATAGTGAAGGTGGCGGTGTTTGCCAACGGCAGGACAGTCGACACGAAGATGGAAGGCTGCCGTAAGGAGGAAGGTGTGAGGTTGGTGGCGGAGAAGGTTGCGCGAGGAAGAAGGCGAGATGGGGGTGTGTCGTTGATGGTGCTGGTGTTTGGTGGAAGGAGAGAGACAGAGAGGAGATTTGGTTCTTGGTTGTGTGTAGAGAAGAGAAAGGGAGAGGGTGTTAGGTCTTTGGTGGAGAGAGAAGAGAAAAGAAAAGAGAGGGAAACATTGGCGACTGAGGGATAAAGAGGTGATTAGGGTAATTAGAGGAAAATTAGGAAAATTCCTAAATGAGTTTGAGAAAACAAAAATCTCACACAACATAATTTTCTCCCAAAATTCTTCATTATCCCAAATAAAATACTTGACTTGTATTTATCGGCCTTTCAAGTTTTAAGTTCCAAAACACAATCGATGTGGTAATAAAAATTAAAAGAAAATACAACTAATAAAAACCAAAAAAAAGAAAAATACATGAAAAAACCTTGAATTGCTCAAATCAAACTTGAGTTGTGCGGTTTCATCCTCTTCGATTCACACGATATGGTTGGATGCCCGCATCATCTAGATTTGTGTATTATATTCTGGGCAAATTCGGGGGCTTGCTCCTTGGTTGGATGAGCTTTAACTGAATGACCATAAAAGGTAGATTTATGTGCTCGTGAACTGGCCCATATTTCATGACTCTCTCTTGCCCATAGTTACCTTGGATAGGACATTGCACAACTCCATAGAGGGTTCACATCATGTTGAAGACAATAACAAAGCATTTGTCCAGAAATTTTGGGGTCGGAAATATGAATATTTCCTTCCGTTCAGCTCCTTGGTTGCGCCTTGGTTGCACAAGCTTTACCATTAAAGTTAGATTTACATGATCACCAACTGGTCATATGGCATGGCTCTCTCTTCCCCATAGTTACTCTGGCTAGGCCTTTGCACAACTTCATAGAGGGTTGACATCATGTTGAAAACAACAATAAAGCCTTCATCCAAAAAATTTGGAGTCGGAAACATGAATCTTTCTTCCATTCAGCTTTGTTAAGGGCCATGTCCTCAGCTAATTTAAGCACTATCATATCCTTCTTAATTACCAATCAGTAATCCACATGACTCCATTAACTATATATCAGATCATTTCTCCTATTGCAATGCCCATACGATCTCATTAGTTCTCCCACATTTTGTCCTCAATAGGAGAATCTGCAACTAGAGCACTTATTGTCCTTGAGGGGTTTCACGTCATGTTGCCAACAGGTCATAAAACATGGTCATTTCTATTTTGGAGCCTATTGTGATGGCCTCATTTTCAATAGGAAAAAGGCCTATTTGATGATAATGATGATGTTAGTTTAATTGTGAGATTTATGACACAAACAAAAGAATAACAGCTTTTAAAATATCCCAGACAGAAATGGATCTGATAGAAATCATAATAAAACCCCAAAAAAAAACAGTATGTTAATGGATTTGGAATCATCAGTCTTCTAATTCTGAAAGGAATTATGCTGGCAGTGTTATAAACCTCAATGACACTTGCCCTGACATACCACTTGTTGTGAAACGCCAATACAACAAGAGAAAACACGGAGGGGCTCGGCAATGGAAGCGTAGAAGCAATCTACCACTAGCAAGTAATAAAGACTAATCTCCACAAAACACAAGAACACTAGATTTAACATGGTTCGGCAAGTGTGCATACATCAACGGAGAGGAAGAGAGAAATTATATTGAAAATAAAGAAGAAAATACAAGAGTTACAAGAATATCTCTCTCGCACAACTCTCATCATAAACTTGACTTGACTTTAAAGGCCAACCCAAAAGGGTTAATATAGACTCCTAGGATCATCCTAATCCAACACAAACCCCATCAATACAAATAACACCGCCTCAGAGAAAGAAGAAAACTCGAATCTGACTCGAATTGGAAACAGAACCCCAAAAGAAACTGCTAGAATATTGTCGACTAGTCTTGATTATTAGTCGACTATATAGTCAACTACTAAGATTACCTTACTCTCTGCTGCGCCATATTAGTCAACTCCTGAGCTGCCATTAGTCGACTATCCTTGGCTATTAGTTGTCTAGCTTGTGCACAAACTGTGCAAACTTGTTCGTTATTAACTCTGAAGTTTGTAACACCTCCACTTGAACCTGAATTCTTCTCTAATGAATATGAGGCACCCAAAATACTAACAATCTCCACCTTGACTCAGGTTCATTGAATCTCCACCTTGACTCAGGTTCATTGAGTTCTCTTGTAGAAATTGGCATCCGCTTCATTCATCGTGCTTTCTCCCCCTTTTGTGACTTCATGGATTCCTTCTAAGAGCCTATTCTCCACCTTACCTTTGAAGAACCTAGATATAGTTCAGAGATGCTCTTAACTTCTCCACCGGGATGGTCTTTGTCATCATGTCTACTGGATTATTCTTTATATTGATCTTTACCAAGTCGATCGCCTTGTCATTTACGACTCACTGACGTATCTTATGATACCTCACATCAATGTGCATGTGATGCTTAGCGAGATGAATAGCAGTCTAACTATCGCAATGAACCCGAACTGAATCCTGTACGATGCCAAAAATCTTGACCAATCCTCTCAACCACAAAGCTTCCTTTGAAGCCTCCAATTGTAGTCATGTATTCTGTCTCTGTCATTGAAAGTGCCACTGTGTCTTGCAATTCTGCCTTCTAACTAACAATACACTCAGCTACTGTGAATATATAACTCGTCGTAGATCTTCGCTGATCAAAATCTCTTGCATAAGCCGCATTAACATAGCCTTATAATACTCTAGGCTTCTCCGTTTTCAATCTCTGAAATAGCAAGCCTAGTCCCGCAGTCCCTCGTAGATATCATAGCACCACTTCACTGCTTCACAATGTTTCTTTCCTATACTCGACAAAAACTGACTTATTGTACTAACTGCAAAGGCTAAGTCACGCCTAGTGCAGACCATAGCATACATAAGTGATCCCACCGCACTAGTATATGGTACTCGAGACATCTCCTTCTCTTTTGGTGATTGCGGACATTGCTTGGAGAATAACTTAAAGTGACATGCCAAAAGAGTGGTGACCGGTCTTGCATCTACCATGTTGAATCTTTCCAACACCTTGAGAACGTAATTCTCCTAAGATAGCCAAAGTCTCCTTGAACATCTAACTCGAGTGATCTTCATACCTAAGATCTTCTTGACTTCTCTCAAATCCTTAATTTTGAATTCCCTCTTTAGTTGAGCTTTAAGTTTCTAAATATGTGCCTTATTTCTTGGAGCAATCTGCATATCGTCCACATACAACAGCAAATATGTCAGATCATTATTCTGCTTGAAATAGACACGACTGTCATACTCACATCTAGTGTATCTGACCTTGATCATGAAAAAGTCGAACTGTTTGTACCACTGCCTGGGAGACTGCTAAAGTCCATAGAGGGACTTCTTCAGATAGTACCTTATTTCCTTGACCTTCCTGAATTATCCTTCAGGTTGCTTCATATATATTTTCTCCTCCAGCTCGCTGTGCAGAAATATTTTGACATCCAACTGCTCCAACTCTATATCAAATTGAGCAACTAACGCTAATAACATCCGAATAGACGTATACTTCACTACATGAGAGAATATCTCATTGTAGTCAATACTCTCCTTCTGAGCATATCCTTTGGCAACTAATCTTGTCTTGTACTGCTCATTATCCTTGTGAAAGACCCATCTGCAACCTATTGCCTTGAAATTCTTTGAAAAATCCACCAACTCTCATATTTAATTTCTCTCTAAAGACTCCATCTCATGTTCCATGCTTGCAATCCACTTATCGCTATCATCTGCCTCGATCGTCTCCCTGTAATTGCTAGGATCCCTGCTTCTGTTGCCACTGCGAAAGAGACATGATCATCTTCCCAGTCATACCTTGTTGGTGGCACCATAACAATGATTGCCCGCCTAAATCGTCTTAACGGTCTAGGTTGCTCCTGAGTAGCCTCTTGTTCGTCTCCATCTGAATCTGAGGATTTCTTATCTGACCCATCAGGCTTTTTAGAGCCATCTGAGAACTCAACTCCCTTTACCTGTCTATTGAACTATCTGGAGCTCCACCTTGCATTTTATCCTTTGTCTCCGACCTTTCTTGCAACATTGATTCTTCGTCAAAGACCACATCTCTACTGGTGAAAGCTCTACTTGCCTCCGGATCCCAAAATTTGAAACTCTTGACTCCTTTGGTGAATCCGATCAAGTTGCACTTTTTAGACTTGGACTCTATTTTGTTTCTTTTCTGACTATCAACCAAGCTATACGCCGAGCAACCGAAAATTTGTAAGGTTGAATAATCCAGACTCTTCTCGCCGACTCTAGGATTTGAATGTTAACGACTGTAGATGGTGACATGTTTACCAAATAGCATGCATAACTTACTGTTTCTGCTCAAAATCTTTCTGACACGTCAATATGTAACCTAATAATACAGGCACGCTCTGTAAGTATCCGATTCATGCGCTCTGCCTGCTACTCCATTCTATTCTGATCGCCCTGAAATACTTAGCTGGTGTTCGATGCCTTCATCTGCCAAGTAAGCTTTGAATTCTACAGAGGTATACTCGCCTCCATTGTCATACCTCAAGACTTTCACCTTTCACCCCTTCTGATTCTCCATCATAGTTTTTCACTCCTTGAACTTCTGAAATACATGTGATTTCTGTTTCAAGAAGTATACCAAAATTCTCCTGGAGAAGTCATCTATGAACGCGACATAATACTTTGCACCCCCAATGGATGCTAATAGCGAAGGTCCCCACACATCTGTGTGTATCAGATCTAGCAAGCCTTTTGTCTTGTACTCTGATGTAGAAAAAGCTACTCTACGATGTCTACTCATGATGCAAAATTTACAAAGACGGAGTTTGCAATATTTGATACCTGATAGAGCACCTTTGTTGCGTAAGATTTGGAGACTTGCTCGCTTATGTGTCCAAGACGTATGTGTCAAAGTCTTGTGCAAGTTTGTCAATCATTCTCCGTTGAGAATTGTCATGGAGCCCTTGGTAACTTTAATACCTCCATCTGCATCTGAAAACTTGCACCCTTGAGTTTTTAAAGCTCCCAACGAGAGAAGATTCTTTCTTAAATCTGGAACGTGATGCACGTTCGTGAAGGTTCGAACATGTCCATCAAACATCCTCGTTGCTGATGCCAACTGTCTTGCACACGATGTTGTTACCCATCAAGATAGAGCCCCCACCGAAAGGCTTGTATGTACTGACCACTCCCTTTTAGGGCACATGTGGTATGTGCATATCGAGTGAAGTAACTAAGCATCTGAATACTTTCCCTTCCGTGACTGAGCTGTCAAGACATCACATAGATTCTCGTCTGCTTCTTTGACAATACCGGCTTGTTCTGACTTTTCACTTCCCATCAGAATCGTTACCGTCTTTCTTCTTCAACATCTCCTTGTATTTCATACAGTTTTTCTTGATGTGCCTTGGTTTCTGAAGTAGTAGCAAACATTACTGCTAGAACCATCTGGATCCCTTTTGGGTCTCCTACTCTTTAATCTTCCCCTTTGACCCTTGACAACCAGTCATGAAGCCTTCTCTGTGGAATCCGTCTTCTTCATCAACTCATTCTGAAGCATCTGTCGAATGTCTTCCAGCTCTAAGGTTTCTTTACCACACATGATGGTGATCACCAAGTAGTCATAACTTGATGGAAAAGAAGAGAGTAAAAAAAATATTTTGTCTTCTTCTTCTATCTTTACCTCCAGAGCCAACAAGTCACTCAAAATCCTATTGAAAGCATTTAAATGTAGAATAGGTGTACCTTCCTTCCGAAGGTTGTATAACCGCTTCATCATGAAGAGCTTGTTCGACAAACTCTTCATCATAACAAAGCTCTCCAACCTACATCAAAGACCAGCAGTTGTCTCCTCGTTCATGACGTTATAGAGGATCCTATCTGATAGGCATAGTATGATCGTCGCCTTTGTGCGGAAGTCAATGTCGTTTAACTCATCATTCTCCATCTTTGATGGCTTCTTCTCAATACCAAGCAGGGCCTTGTGTGTGCCCTCCTTTACGAGCAACGACTACTCGCATCTTCTACAACAAGAAGTTAGACTTCCCGTCTAATTTCTCCATCTCGAACTTCGTCGTTGTGATCGTCTTGCTAGCATTTCTCTGATACTAATTATTATAAATCTCAATGACACTTGCCTTGAAATTCCACTGGTTATGGAACACCGACACAACAAGAGAAAACACCAAGGTTCTAAATATCGGATATCGGGATCATATCGAATGAGAGTTTTTAATATCAGATATCGGATATCAGGGGAGATATCAGGGATACGCACACATATCAGGCGTTCATATCAGACACTATATATATAATGAAATATTGATGATAACTAAAAGTAAATTTAGTGTCATAGATATTATCTACCAAAAAAATGATGTAATATGCATGCAAAGACGGTAAAAAAAAATAATGTACATTAGCACGCAGTCATGAGTCGTGCAATAAATAAGTTATTTCATGAAATCGAAAATATAAGATTTGAAGTTGTATAATCTACTCAAGGGGAGCTCGAAGGGAGATCGTCGCGCTCGTCGATTCAAGAGAAGTTCGAGGGAGTAAGGGAAGCTCGTTGCGCTCGGGGGTAGATCGTCACGCTTGGAGAATGAAAGGGAGGCAAATGTCATTGTCGTCAATTCACGGAGGAGAAAAATTAGGGCTCAATTTTTATCAAGCCCTAATGATGCAAACAACACTTGTACAATCAGGCGACGGGTCAGGTTGGGTTCAATACTTATGAGTTCAAAAAACGAACCCAATTAAAATAAATCCATATTGGCCGATTTTGCGCCGACTCATATCGGGCGATTTATCGGCCGATATTTCAAATATCGGCCGGTTTTTGTTGCAAATGATATATGCGAATGATTTTCCCATATCGTATCGACAGCATGCAAAAAAGAGATATTGGCCGATATCTCGGCCGACTCAGCCGATATTTAAAACAGTAAAAAACACTAAGGGACTTAGCAACGAAAGCGTATAAGCAATCTACCACTAGCAAGTAATAAAGACTAATCATCACAAAATACAAGAACACTAAATTTAACGTGGTTCGGCAAGTATGCCTATGTCCCCAGAGAGGAGGGACAAATTATATCGAAAACAGAAAAGAAAATACAAGACTTACAAGAATATCTCTGATGTGGGACGGAAAAGTGAATTAGAGTTCCGTGGTGGGATTTTGTAAAATAAGGGAAGAATAGGGATTTTGGGGATTGGGTATGACAACGGATCGCAACCCGGCCTCAGCTTCACCGCCTAATTCGATTAATTCATGAGATTAAATCAAAAATACAAAATTTTCATAGGGAAACAATTTTTAAGCAAATAATCATTAATTTTCAAAGTCCACTACATGGCTATATATAGCCTACAAAACGTGCACCACACGGGCAATTATTGATAGGATCAAATCTTCTCAAATTTAATATAAATTAACTCCTAAATCTTAAAAACATTTATCCAAATCTAAATTAAATAAAAATTTAAATCATGCCAAATCAAATCAAATCTTTTTCAAATCTAAATTCAAATCTAAATTCTAAATCTAAAAAAATACTAGTAAATCTGAGCCATCCGATTTCCATCATTCTCCCAGGCTTGAAAATATTCATCTCTGATGAATACAATGGTAAGTAACAAGGTAAGATAAAGACAGCAAAAAATTTCTTTTACATGAAGATGAAAGGGAAGAGCAGAGAAGATCGGAGGAGGACGAGGCAATCTTCATCGGCATGGCAGCGTAGAGATCTCAGCGACGACGATGAGGACTTGGTAGAGACTTGACGGCATAAGATGGTGGCAGCGACGGTGATGCGACGACAAAAATGAGATGAAGGCAATGGATGCATTGTGGATGTGGCGGCGGCGTTGGATCTAGAGCTTGCAGATAGGAGTCTGGAGAGAGATGATGAACAATTTTTTTCAAAAATTTTGGCTCTGATGCCAAAATTGATGTGGGATGGAAGAGTGGAATTAGAGTTTCGTGGTGGGATTTTGTAGAATTGGGAAAGAATAGGGATTTTATGGATTGGGTATGACCACAGATCGCAACCCAAGCCTCAGCTTCACCGCCTGGTTCGATTAATCCATGAGATTAAATCAAACAGGAAACAATTTTTAAGCAAATAATCATTAATTCTCAAAGTTCACTATATTGATATATATATAGCCTACAAAACATGCACCACACGTGCAATTATTATAAGATCAAATCTTCTCAAATTTAATCTAAATTAACTCCTAAATCTTAACAAAATTTGTCCAAATCTAAATTAAATAAAAACCTAAATCATGCCAAATTAAATCAAATCTTCTTCAAATCTAAATTCAAATATAAATTCTAAATCTAAATAAATACTAGTAAATCTGAGCCATCTGATTCTCATCAATCTCTCACACAACTCGCAATGATGGAAATCTCTCATAAACTTGACTTGCCTTTAAAGGCTAACCCAAAAGGGTTTATATAGACTTTTAGGACTATTCTGGTCCAGCACAAACTTCATCAATACAAACAGCACCGCCTCAGAGAAAAAAAAAGTTGAATTCAACTCGAACTGAAAACAGAACCCCAAAAGAAAACTGCTAGAACCGTCATTAGTTGACTAATCCACATTATTAGTCTAGCCCTGATTATTAGTCAACTATACAGTCAACTACGGAGATTACCTTACTCTCTGTTGTGGTATATTAGTTGACTACTGAGATGCCATTAGTCGACTGCCCTTGGCTATTAATAAACTAGCCTGTACACAACAAACTATGTAAACCTGTCTGTAATTAATCTCTAAAGCTCGTAACACATCCACCTGAACCTAAATTCTTCTCCAATGAATATGAGGCACCAACAATACTAACAGACAGATGAAAAAATTAGCAAAATAACATCATAAAAATAACATCACGGTACTGATTATCTTCTTGGTGGTCTGTCTCTTTGTGTGGGTGTGTGGGTGCGCGCGAGCATGCGAATTCAAATTAGCTTCACGTGAAAAAAGTCAATTGAGTAGGTACAACAATGAAATGGGAAGATAAAATGAAAAGAATATGAAAAGTTAGCACCAAAAATATGATTTGTAATAAAATTTGAGTCAGTGATAGAAGGTAACTGGATAGACTAATAATATAAATTTTATTTGAATAACAGACTAGCTGAGAGTTGAGAAAACAGGATCAATCAAAAGCCATGTGATATATATCCACTTACCTACATGAGATGGGAGGACTGTAATGTGCGGATGCGAATGGTACCATCCAATCACCCTTGTAGTTCTTCCCGATGTCAAGGTCATCCTGTGCTAATGTGTTAAGTTGAACAGATAAATTCTGAAATCTATAGGAAATTTTTTTTTTTTTTTGGGGTGGGTGGGGGGGGGGGGGGGGTGGGAATTAACATTATACAATAAATAATGGATATCTCAGCCTGAGCCGATGCTGCAGCCAACTGTTCTGGTTTAACCTCCACACGGTCCTTGCGCCGATCAGACCTCACCTGTGGGGATGCACCCCATATGAGAGCAATTGCACCCTGGCCGTTCACCTGTGTGAAAGCATGTAATGTATTATTCTCCATATTTTATATGTTTCAATCGGCAAGCATATAGCATGCACTACATAGAAATAATGCATGAATTCAGTTCTCTCAACATAAAGCTTGGCCTACAAGTACACAAAAAAAAAGTCACAATTTTACCAAACTTTCCAAGTACAGACCTTAACTGAATCCAATTAGCAGCAACTTCTTTAGACAAGAAAACCAATAAGTGGCAAGTTTAGAGATATAGAAATTGAGTATACCTATCTTAATAGATCCGTAAAATAAAACAAAATTTCAAGGCTCCAGCTATTATGAAGGGAGGCATTATCCACATAACTGTGGTCCTTTAAGGCCACTCCATTGCCTATAAAGCACTGTCCTTGTTGACATAAATTTCTGCTTATGTATGGCCCTGACCTCAATTCAAGTTTCATGTTTCAACTACTTTGAACTGTAAGAGCTAGTTTGTTATGATTCACTACTTTTATGGTCAGGGATGTGCTTCTAATATTTTATGAACTGTTATGGTTGTCCCTGGTACTTCTAATATGTAGTTCTATTTCACTACAACCAACAGAATGATGTGGTCTCAAAATTCTTCAGTTCGGAAGATTTTAGTTCTTTCTTGAAAGAAACACTTCATTCTGTTCCTGTTTTGGCCAATTAGCTTTTATAGTTCATCTTATTATATATGATGATGCAGTACGTTCAAAAGTACCTAAATGGAACAGTCTTCAGTTAAGTACCTATCTAATCCTTAAATTTCTGAGCTATTTAAGGAATTACAAGAAGTTCGTTCAAGACTGATGCTCGTTAACTAGTAAATCGCAGACAGCATCGCAATGCACAATGAGAATATACCAAATGTTCACATCATTGACATACAGAATCCATCAAAGGTTTGGAAAACCTCCTCTTTAAGTAATTCCCTATGTCTATTCCCTAATCTCCTAAATGATCATCACATTTTCCGTTCTATCTAACTTCACCATCTGTGAACAGTTAAAAAGCTCCCATTTTGACGATAAGTAACGGTTAAAAATTTCTGATCATCTAGAAAACGAAAAAAAATGGAATACTATTGCTGAATTGGAACTGATCCACCTTATGTCAAGAACCCCAGCTCCCCAATCACCTCAAAACCCTACAATAACGTACCTTTTGCGAGGCCAGCTCCCAAATGAACCCTAAACCCTCAAAAATCACAACAAGGATGAAAAAGAATAGGGTTTTACTTGGATGTCGCCGAAGAGGAGGCCCATGATCTCCTCGGTCTCCGTGGTGAGCGCATGGGACAGGCAAGTGAGCCACACCTCCTCGCTCATCTTCACCGCCATTAAAGACATCTTCTCTTTCTTCTTCGTTCTCTCTCTCTTCTGAGCCCCTTCGCTTAGCTAGAGAGAGAAATATACGGTGGATTCGCTTTCAAAAATCAATATTCCCCAAAGATTTCTCAAGGGATCTCGTTGATCTCTCTGAACTCTGAAGCGCTTTTGTTTTTGTCCCCCTTTTTTCACATTGTACAAAGAATGTGTAGGATGCAAGCTGACAGACGACGAAAGTTTCTATACGTGTTATAGGAGAAAAAAAAATTTCGATCGATTTTAATAATATTTATTTATAATCTTATTATACGAGTATACTGTTATGCTATCGGTGATAAGAAATCGATCGATCAGCTACCGCTGAGCAGTGAAAAAAGAGAAGATGAAGATAGGAGAGAGGAAGTGTTGGATTTTTAAATTAAACTAAAAGGAAAAAAAAAATTTCATTTCAAATTTTATTTTACCAACTTTGATCAAGTCTCAGGATATAAGCCAGTTGAGAAAATCTCTCAACCTTCGGATTTTCTGATAGAGTTGTTATAACAATTAGGGGTTCTAAATAGGGGTGTCGGATACGGATTATCCGCGGATATCCGCATCCGAATCCGCCTCCAATCCAGATACGGATATCATTTTTTCACATCCGTTAATATTCGTATTCGTATCCGTATTCGAAAGGTAGGTGCGGATACGGATATGGTAAACGTAATATCTTATTTGTATCCGATCCGATATCCGAATGTTGCGTGCTTCATAATGATATCAGTATGGAGGAGACTATTTTTCAATGGAATAAGGCATTAAATTTTGATATTTTGAGTTGGTAAAAAAGTAATAGTGGAAAGTATTCGATTCTTGAAAGAGTACCACAAGATATTTTGAGTATTTCGTCATCAACCATAGCATCCGAATCGGCATTTAGCAACGGAGGACGTGTAATTTATTGTTATAGAAGTTGAATGACAATGAATATGATGAATGTATTGATATGTACACAATAATATCATAGTATGTATCACATTTAATATTGCAGTAGATGAGATAAAAAGTAATATAAGTATTTCTATTTAATTTATCTTTCACCATATCCATTTTTTACATATCCGATTAGTATCCGCATCCGATCCGCTAATATCCGATTATATCTGATATCCGATTTTGGCGGATACGGATATCATTTTTTCACATCCGCCAATATCCGTATCGTACGTATCCGAAGGTTCGGTACGGATATGAATATGGTAGAGATAATATCCGATCCGTATCCGATCCGATGGCACTCCTAGTTCTAAAGTTATAAATAGAACCCTAACTCAGTTCACAATATACAGTTCTCATTTTCTCTTCTTTCTCTTTGAAATTAATTTTGACACATACTCTTCGGGAGAATGGCTTCAGCCTAAATTAAATATTCTTCTCTTTTTTTTATTTTTGGGCAACCATTCTGAATTTGAGCAGAGACAGGGTGCTAGCATCCGAGCCCAGGTGCTAGTGATTCCGTAAGAGTTTTTACCGCTAACTAACGGAGCCAATTCGATATCCGGACGAGAGGACCGACCATTTTTCTTCTAAGGCAGTGCGTCAGTACATCTCTCAGACCAGCGATCTTACTCTTTATTTTAATTTTATTTCATGTTTAGTAATTGATACACATTTAATTTGATTTATGCTAAGTTTTAATTATTGCATATTTTAATTTAAAGAAAAATAGGGATAAAATTTTCAACAATCTAGAAGACAAATAAAGTTTTCCTCTTAATTAATTTTCATGCAAATTAATTAATTATTTTTTCTTGTAAAAACACTTATTTTTTGAAATAGAATAGTTATTTAAATTCGTAAAAGCATATTGTTATATTTCTAAGAATAGTTAATTATTTAATTAATTCTTACAAAGGATTTTTAATCTCTTCCTACTTCATGCAAATTAAATAGATTAAGATCTTTCTTACAAACTATTATATATTTTTTTCAAATTTTGTTTAATTAAAATTTTTGCAAAAATAAACACAAGTTCTTACTATTTTAATTTCTGACAAAATAATTCCTAATATATAGTAGCAATTAATAATCCAGCCACTACATTTTTAAATTTGATTTCTTGCAAATTAAATTATTTTTAATTGTTAGATTCTTTTCTTTTACTCAAAAACTAATTCGTTTATTTGATTCATGTAATAGAATTAATCTCAATCTGTTTCTTTTATTAGGAATAAACTAATTAAATTCTTATAAAGATCTGTTTGAAAATTAGAGTTCAAATCTTGCAAGATTTTACTTGTTTAAAGTTCTTATAAAATTTCTATTCTTATTCTTACAAGTTAATATCCTAATAAATTTCTTGCAAAACTGTTATTTGATCTTGAAAATTATTGTTAAATTTTATAAGATCTTATTAAAATTAATTATAAGATCTTATCCTGTTAAACTTTTCACAATATCTTATTCAACTATTTCAATTACAAGATCTTATCTCATTAGATAATTGCAAATCTTATCTTGTTAAATTATTATAAAATACTTACAAGATATTATCTTATTGAAATTTTTGTAATAACATTCAGAGATTCTTACAAAGTTTATTCTTGCAATAATCGATTTTTTGTAATTAAATTTTCTAATTACGTAATATTTAAACTCTTATCACTTAACTGTAAGTTAATTAGAAAGTAGTTTCATTTAAAAGGAATAATTTCTACTATACTTGTTTATTACATCCAATACATGTTTCATGATATAGGATTTTACATTATAGAGAATTTAAATCTTATTGTCTAAATTACTAGTGCAATAAATTTCTGAAAATTTAAGAATTGTTTAATTCATGTAAAACAAATTGCATAATTGTTGAATGTGAAATTCTAGATTCTAATATATTAATATTGTGATTCTTACTTTGATCTACTAGAATATTTTATCACTTAAATTAAATAAGAATTTTACACTTTTTTTATTTCTGCATACCCTAATTTAAAAGCTACTAACATAAACTTGTATTCTGCCATTTTCAAATATTGTGAGTACAGAAAATATGATAGAATTCTTCCTATCATTTTGATAAGCCTAGATTATAACAACATTATTTATATTCTCTTCATGTAGTTGATATAGGCGTAGGCTCCTAAGTATCTTTAGATCAATAGGATAAGAAAATTAAAGGGTAAATCGTTTCCTTAAAATTTTATATAATGGGTTTTTAACAAAGGAAGGGTACTCAACATGTTTCTGTAATTAAGAAACTCTAGGAGCGAAAAATCTCTCACCTGAGTTACGCCGACTTGGCCAATTAGACTGATAAAATTGAGGTTTTGACTAACCCAATTATACTAAGATCTTTTATTAAATATATCATCAGTTTTTGTTCACCATAACTTTAGAAGCGATGTTGTTGTCTAAGTTATAACCCTAACTTTACCAATATTTGAACATACATGATATGTTTAAGATTAGTCTTGATTACATGTTATGGTTGGATTTAAATTTAGCTATCTTCTTTATTTAAGTGATGATCGGAACATGCTCAATTAGCTAGAATTGAAATTCTAATTTATACTCTAATAAATCTAGTATGAGCAACATAGTAAGATTAAAATTTCAAATAATATGATTATGCTGAAGTTACGATTAGAAAAAATGTGCTACTTGTGACATTATATTTGCATGAGCAAAATTTATAATTTGAATTTATGTAAATGTGTATATTAAATCCTAATCATGTGCGAGATGATTAACCGCCATGTGCGACTTTGTCCCCATCTAGTACTAACCAGGATCAATTAAAATTACGCCCAAAATAAATGATTCTAATATTTGGCTATATAGGACTCCTTATGAAACAAACATCAGTTTGTTTTAAAAAATAAAAATATATAACATCCCATTTACTAAGAGATAAAATTAAATATTTTATATTATAAAATATAATTTCATTTCATTGATGGCTTTTTCAAGTAATAAGATATAATTGGTATCATATCAAGTTAACTTATTATATTTATTAAAATTATATTCATAATTGTCAAAATTTTATATACCTCACATTTAGGTGTTTTCAAGATTTTAACAACAATAAAATTATGAAAAAATCTTATCTGAGTTGTGAAAAATATTAACCTTAAAATTTTACTATTCATTAAATTGTGTATATATAATAAATTTCAAATTTGATATTATAAGTGCATCATTTTATAGTAAAATATTTTTAAAAATGATTATTACATCATGCACTTCAAGCCTTTCTTTGAAGACTTTACATCTTCAGAAAGTATATTATAATTTTCGATGATAATTAATTTGAAAATATTTTCAAAATCATTTAAATTTTCTTTTTGAAGATTTTAAATGTAATCTTTTCAAAACTAAAAGATATATATTGCATATATTATTTGTGAAAATAAAGTTGCATGTACAAGGGGAAATTAAATTCTATATCCTAATCACTAAGTTAAGACAATGGTGATTTTTCAAGATAGAAATTTGGATATTATTAAGATTATAAATGGCAAGACAAATTAGGATATTTTGCTACTTGGTAAGGAACCAATATGCAGTCATCTTATAAGATATTAAAATCCAATCTGGGACTTTATTAATGTTTTAATAGGGTGATTAGAATGAATAATAAATATTTTCTCTAGTACATGTATATCTCTTAAAGTTTTGATAAATATATGCTTAAACTATATTTTAGATATATCTGAATTACACGTTAATACTTAGACTTTGAGACTAAGTGTGTATTAAAATGATTTTGATAATCATAAATTTCCTTATTATTCTTTATCAAATTAATGTATGTATATATATACTTTAAATACTGGAATAATCAAATGCAATGGATATATGCTTTATAATAAACCATTATGGTATAATTTATTCGTTTTGAAACTAAGGCAACAAGAAAAACTTTATAAGTACCTTATGATTCCAAATGGGGGGAGACTCTGACAATTACCCAAAAACTTTATAGGTTTAATAAAAAGTGTCAAGAGTCATAATAATATGATCATGAAGAGTTAAAGTTCTGACTGTCACTACTTAAGAAATAAAGGTTGTTAAGCCATTGTTTAACCCTGAACAACTTAAGTCATTCTGACTAAGGGCTTTTATAGGAACGTGATCTTAAAATCGAGGGAGATAGGTTTAAGCTCATAGTAAAGTTCACCAACAGTAGTAACCCAACCTACTTGATTGGGAGATGGTCCCATGAAAGAGTTTCAATGTGGTAGAAATAAGCTGGACTGGTGATACTTATGTGGAGCATCGACCGGATATTTTTGTATCCTATATATCATTGTAGATATTATCCCTTCTCTATGATGACGTACTCTTATAATTCGCTAGATAAGGTTGAGTTTAACTCTTAATTAGTCCAACACATGTAGTGTGGAGTGTATAACATCCAGCTGTAGTACTCTTGGAGCACTTACCTACGTGTGAGAGAAACCGTGATGGCCGCAGTTGGGGTCAGAGCTAACCCCTAGAAACTCTCATGAGTCGGTTACTGTGAGCATGACCATTAATGTTTAACCCGCTCGCTCAATAGATGAGCATTTATTGTGTGTGTTTTTCATCAATATCTGATAAAAAAAGCTAGTTCCAGGCGTAGTCCACTACGTCTCTCAGATGGCGATGAATTCACTGAGGAAGGTTCTAAGCGTAGCCCACCTGTCCCAAATTCACAGTATGAGGTTGCCCAACCTTATTCGTGTTTTATGTTTTCTGATTTTTTTATTTATTTACATCGTGTTGTTTTATTCTGTCTTTCCTGAAACTCAAACTTTTGGAGGGCTTGTTGGATTTTTGAATTAAACTAAAAAAAACTTCATTTTAAATTTTGTTTTACCTAGTCAATTTTAGTCAAGTCTCAGGATCTAAGTCAGTTGAGAAAATCTCTCAACTACTCGGGTTTTCTGATGGAGCTGTCATAACAACTGGGGTTTTAAGGGTATAAATAGAACCCTAACTCAGTTCTCAATATACAGTTCTCATTTTCTCTTCTTTTTCTTAGAAATTTCTTTTGAGACAACTCTTCATGAGAACAACTTCAGCCTAAATTAAATTTTCTTCTCTTTTCTTTATTTTCGGGCAACCATTCTGAATCTGAGCAGAGGCCTGGTATTAGCGTCTGAGCTCAGGTGTTGGTGATTCTAGGGAGCTTTTTACCGCTAGTTGACGGGCCCAATTCGATATCCAGACGAGAGGACCGGCCATTTGTCTCCTAGTATAGTGCGTCGCATGATTACATCTCCCAGGCTAGCGATCTTACTTTTTATTTTAATTTTGTTACATGTTTAGTAATTGATACACATTTAATTTGATTTGTGCTAAGTTTTAATTTAAAGAAAAATAGGGATAAAATTTCCAACAAGAAAGAAGTGGAAGAGGAAGGAGAAGGAGGGGTGAAAGAGGAAAAAGAATGATGGAAGAGTCTCTGTCCCTCCCTCTCACGCGTCACCGTCACCACTGCTCTCTCTATCTTGAGCGTGCGGACGAAGACGAACAAAATTTTTATATAAGTCACGGAAGAAAACCTCTCTGATCAGTTTTAATTATATTTTATTATACCTTTGCTCCAAAGGAAAAACAGTCCTTAATCTCATTGTCTGTTTATATTTTATATTTTGTTGAGGTGCGGTATTGATTTGTGCACTTCCCTGGCTTAGAAGTCTGATCAGCCAACATGCAAGCACCATAGCGTCACAAGAGTCATCCCCACCGATCCTCAACTCCTTATGCCAGGTTAGGGGGCCGTTTGTTTCGCGTAAAACTCCGTAATTCGTAAATGACTTACTACCCAGTTATAACTACGGCGTTTGTTTGGACCGTAATTCGTAAAAGACTTACGTAACTCAACTAACACTCACTTGCAACCCAGTTACCATTCACTTACAGCCCAGTTACAGTTAATTTTGTGGTCATACAAATTTGTAATATTTTTTATATTCATATTAAAATATTTTAATATTTAACTTTTTTAATATTTATTTGCAGTATTAAAACTTTTAAAATTGTAAAATAGTTAATTTTGTGGTCAATTTTTCACTTATGACTTATACATTACGACAACCAAACACCATAAAGTACAATACACTTTCCCACTTTACAATTTTATATTACCAACCAAACACCGTAAAATTTACAAACGTGTAACTCATTTACAATTGTAAAAGATTTTACCAATTACAACTACGAATTACGGCCAGTTACGACAACCAAACAGAGATCTCTTTCTTGTCCGTCGGATTATTGATGTACTTTGTCTCCATGTTGCATGCCACTAAGGCACTTCAAATTTCTAGTCTTTAAATGTACATCTGAGAAAATGATGCTACAGGCCATGCACATAGAAACTATATAACTGAAGACTGATGTCAGCTAACAGTTAAAGACTGAATTTTTTTCATAGTTCCTACTGAAAATTCAAAATGCTGATGTTCCGTATTTTGAAACAGTAAGCTCGCGGTATCAGATACCTAGCTACCTATCATAATCTATGATTCTCCTGACAGATACGTGATAAAAGTTTAACACAATACAGTCACACAAATGCATCAATTCCTAAAAATCCAGGATTTAGATACATTGTGGATAAGACAATAATAAAATTGCATGCGTGTGTGTTGTGTTCATATATAACATGAATTTGTAATGATGTAATGGTTATAAAATACTATCTGAGATATTATAGATATTTTCAAGTTATGTAAAATCAATAGTTACTGATCAAAGTTCTTTATTATGAAATCGGATAATTATATAAATGCATCTACAGAAACTGAGTGAATTACAAGGTTAAGATGTAGACTTCTTTTTTTTCCAATGAAATCCTAGAAGGACATGAATTTGACCTTACTGTCTCACCTTAGAGTATGTTGTTGATTATGATGAGAATGACTTCTTTGGCACAGAACATCACAGTTGACAATTGTTGAGAAATATCCATGAACGAATGACGACATATGAACTTATTCTACTGTTACGTATTCTCTCCTGTGACTCGACTTCTATCCACAGAGATCTGACAGATGGCTCTCATGAGCTTCATCTTCCTTCACTCATAAACTCGTGTTCCCTTTCCATTGTGATCATGCTTCTCATGACTGGTGTGACCAAGTATCATTCTATTGCTTGTATGTCAGTATCACCTGCATGTGAATTATTTGCCATGATACATTTTTAGTTTACATCATCATGGATTTCTGCCGATTTGAATGTGGTTTTAATACTCTTTCAGCTCATCGACTCAAGGATTTCAACATTTCGATCGACTGTCCAACTCTCAACATTTTTAGTATGTCGAATTTGCCAAGGTGAGTTGTTTTTTTTCCTGTATGCTACTCCAACTCTGGACCAATTTTCTTGCTACTAAGCAAATGCCTTTGTTCTCACAGATCCCTGAGGGTGAGGCTGGCGAGGAGAGCACACCCCCGGCTATAATATACGAGGACAAAGACACTGACGAAGAAGACGATGAAGATGTGATGGACACTGATGAGGATAATGACGGTTTGGGAGCGATTGTTGACTCCTCTAATGATTCTGTTGGGAGTGAGGTCATGGGGGATTGATCAACAATGGAGGTTCTATGCACCAAATCGGAGAGGGCATCTGAAGAACTCAAACTCCACAGATCTGATTACAATTTCAATCAATAAAAAGAAGACAGTAAACCTGCATGCTGGACAGGAAACAGTATGCCACATCAGTTTACACACAAATCGGCCATGCAATTTCAGTTGTACACTGACCAAGAAAGAACAGCACCCAAGAAATGGAACCAGCGCGGTTCAGTTCATTCGCAGGGCCGCTGGTGTGTTCCAAGGCAAACTACAATTGTTTCTGATTCCATGTTGTTCTCAGATCGTAGAGCTGTAAACACACAACATCTACTGACAAGCAAGCATTCTCAGCTCCTAAACACACTGAAGCTTGGAAGCTAATTGTTCTCAGCCTCCCTAAAATAATAAACTTTCAGCATACATATGTGCATCCATGTGAAATTTAGAAGGCATGTAATAATACATCTTGATTCTCACTGCTGAATATTGATTGAATCAGCACTCTTTCAAGCATTGATCTCCAAAAGTCTGTGTAATACAGAAACTAATGCATAAGAATCATTCTGCATTTAGAAATATAGCACATACAGTGTCGAATATGAGAATCAAATTGAAAGGATGACGCAATTAAAAGCAGTAAAACAGCACCAATATATCAATTGAGAACACGACCCTGGAGACTAAAATGTAATAGCCAACTCGTTCCTATTGATCTAAAGTAAATTACAAGTGATACTAGCAAAAAGGTGGAAAGAAAATTTAGTTGCCACATGCTGTGGCTGCCACAGATCCCGAGCAAAACAGTGTGTTGGAAAAATTATTATCAGAATAATAAAAGCAAAAATGAAGGATGTACAAACAACAAATAGCAGACCCCAAACTAATCTCCTGTTAGCAAGGAATGTGTATGTATAGCTCAGTAAGTGTTTCAATTCTCTGAACAGAACAGTTTCCACCCGCAGAACTCAACCTGACTTGCTTGAGAGTACCGGAAATCTTGCACTGAGAATCCAACATGCAACAGCTGTGCTCTAATGCCTGGACATCAAAGAGACGGTAACCTTCCATCAAATAACTCAAGGGCACTTGGAGCTGTTTACTCCACGTTTTGCTGCATGAATTGTTGAGATTCACCCAATCTTCCTACCCAAAATTTATTTTCTTCTCTGCTGAATGGCAGTTCATTGGTCAAATGATTCACCGACAGCCTTTAACTGAACTCATATGAAAGATGAAGTACTCGAGATGAATTTACTTGTCTTCCAACAAAGAAAATACAGGAATTCCCTTACTGTTGAAGCTTCTACACTCAACTTGGAGCTCTTCTCCCACCTCAAAGTCTTTTCTTCCGTTAACCTGCAGCAGGTAAGATGTCAGTTTATTTTATAACAAATTTTCTTTTTCTTATTTCCGCTCTTTTTACTATGCATCATCACCCTATTTTCACTTTCGATACTCAAGTTAGTCCAAACATAAAATCTATTCTGATTTTAATACCATCTACCACATCCAGTCCATGAATTGTCCAAAGAATTGGCGAGGACTGATCTTCCAAGGTTACTACTAAAATAAAATGATAGCATCTTCATGTACTATGCTAAGTTCTCGATAATGAATTTTTAATATAGACATAATAGATTGAGGGGTGCAAAAATAGAGATGCACAGCAGTCGCACAAGGTTGTTACTAAAATAAAATGCACAAAGTTACAAACACCTCAAGAAAAGAAAAACAAACAACATGAGAAAAATCCACAAAGGTAGAATCAAACACAAGGTAAAATCCATAAGAAATTGAAGAAATGCTGAGAGGATACCTCAAATTTGTACATTCCCCGCAACCCTCCACCTAGCTCGATCACCAGCCCATGAGCACGTATCTGGTGTACTTTTGCTGTTACTCTTTGACCCAACGTCAGAGAACCAGCATGTAGTTTGGTTGTGCTGTCAGTTTTAGGCTTAACGTCTTTCTTTGTCAAGACACTAAACAATGCATCGACTTTATCACTTTCCTGCATACTGCTGTTGGTAACTGTGGTTTCCTTGTTTTTCTTAGAGGAACGACTATTACCAGAGCCAGGATATTTCTCAACATTCCTCTGCAAACGCAATGAGTTATAAGGCCTAGGAGAATTTTTTGGATCCTTTCCAGGTCTCAAGTCTGTTTTCTGACCTAAAGAAATATCCTGTGCGTCACACTCTGCAGCACTTCGAATTACAACTGAAGGTATTGAACATATGGAAGAATCCTTGTCATCAACTTCGCTTTGATTTCTGCTGATTGGAGCCTCACCGGTTCCCTCTTCAGAGGTAGTTGCTGGAGAGCCTTGGCTTTCGAAATTTTTTCTTTGGGAACCATGTTGAGGAAGAGTAGCTTTTAAAGACAGCTTGATATTACCCCTGATGTCATTCTCAATGCACATAAATGACAACTCTTGTCCAACAGAAACAACATCGGAGACTTTTGAAACCTGGACAGGGTAAATTAGTGCAGGTCAAGTATGAAGTACATTGCAATAAAATGGCCAAATTTCACTGCATCCTACAGAAATTAGATCATTCAGACAACTTAGTAACGATACTTACTTGATCATGTGACAACTCAGAAATGTGAAGCAGACCTTGTTGACCGCCATTGAGTTCCACAAAAGCACCATACTCCTTGACTGAGGAAATGACACCTCTGTAAACCTTTCCAACTTCAACTTCCCGTCCAACAAGAAAATCAATCTGCAAGCAAACAATTTTTTTTTTCTTCTGCCTAAACCATGTAGAGAACATCTATACTTGAATGTATAATGAGAATAAAATATTTTTCCTTAAAAATTCTCACATCAAGAATTTAAACTTTGTAGTGCCTTCATAAAAATATCGCTTGCAAGTACTTCCCCAAAGATTTTTGAGAATGAGACTCAATTAGGATTTGCCTCATAGTTTGATGTGGTTCCCTAGCATCATCTTGCCTCTGTTTAGGCTCTTAACCAGCTAAAGAGAATTTGACGATTTGCGCCTTGGATACGCAAGCTTAAAAACTTAAAAAGTAGATGAATTTATTTCCTAGAACTTTCTCTACTTATAAGTTGTGTGCCACAACCGAGTACCATTTTGAAGCGAAAAGGATGAGGTACCAATGACCTTCTCCTAACTTCACAGCATGATTACAATGTATACAGCAGGTGTGTGCTTCTAATGCCATATGCCAGTTATAAGAATATGGTAGTTCCAGACCCAAATTTTATCTGCTTAAATTTATCAAGTGGCAAATAGAACATACCATCTCTTGAGTTTTTTCCAGAATTGACTGATTCTTTGCAACTACAGTTACCATCCCATCACTGATTGCAATTCGTGCACCTAAATAGGAAAAAGACAGATATCTATAAGAACACTCATATCAATTACAATTGCACAAAATCATACAAGAGTAAGCCACAACTCATGCAAATCACTTGCCCGCATTTCATTGAGAGATAAATCAGCAGCACAAAAGAAACTTATGCACATATGCACACGCATAACATATACAACTGAAAGAAAGCACCACAACATATAAAGGGCCAACATGAGCAAATAATTGGAAATGTGCTAACAATCATTATCATAGCAAAGGCAGCTTATTGCATGCTAACATATTATGATGAAATTAATACACATTTCATAAGAAACTCCAACATGATGATTTATGATTTTGAACACAGCACAATCAATGGCGCTGATGTGCATTGTTAACCAACAAAAACAGAAATAATGCATAACTAAATATTTCTCTAGTAATGTTAGAGTGCAGATTTAAACATCAACTTCTACACAGAATAAAACAATTAATGGCAAATAAAAGAATTTATAACACTGCGTTCTTATTAATAGATTTAATGTTCTATTGGATGTTTTTTCAGCAGAAACTTGAAAGATTGTTAAACTCCAGATGAAATGTGCCCGCTCAGAAAAGGAAAAGAACCAAGAAGTACACAAGACAAGTAAATGAAGTCATGGAACGCAGAAGACGTCACTAAGAACTGTCAAGTGTGAACTAAGTACACAGGAGAAGCAAATGAAGCCATGGGAAACCCAGAAGATGTAACTAAAAACTGTAGATACATCTCTAAGTGGCAAACATTTGACTATCAAGTACTATAACAAATTACGACATGAGAGGATACACACACCCCTGCCCCCGCCCTCCTCTCCCCCCCAACGCAAAAAAGAAAGAAAGAAAGAAAGAAAGAAACTAAAAAAACCATGTAACCAACACCATTATGATCCCTCTTATATAATCAGGATAGATAGTTTCAGCAGTTCAGCTTTGTTTTCACTTTTTTCCTAATTTAAAAAATAATAATATATCAAATTAATGATAGGCTTTAATTCAAATGTCTGAGAGGTTATATGTAAGTATACTTCAGGAGTAGAAAATAGATGACTGGAATATATAGTGACTTGTCTGTTGTGCTTCTGTTACATGCATGTGAGTGTTTCTCCAATATAAACTTTAATATTTGTTCAAGAAAAATATGTAACTCTAATATGAAGCTTGTTGCAAAAGAAAATTTTCATTATTATAGTTGTTATATGAAGAAACTGATGGTTAGCCGGTCATATAGTTAAAAATATACATTTAATGCAATTTTTTAAAAAACCACCACAACTTATAATATAAATAATATAAGTGTTTTAATCAAATCCAAACAACAGTATCATACAAACTTTGGAGTCTGTCTGACAGCAAATGTAAAAGCAACTCAGCTTTATAATGTACTACTAAGTTAATGAAACACAAATGTAAAACCTATTTAGTTTTGTGTTTATGAATTTAAATATCAACATCAAAGAGTTCAGTCCAAATTTTCAGTGCAAGCTTGTATTTATACCGTCCTAATATATCTCATGAATCCAACCCCTCTCAAGCCCTAATCCTAAGGGATAGAACAGAAGTGGAGCTAGAAACGACAATGAATAATGTGGAAGCAGCTAGGATTTCTGCCTTACTTAGGAAGCAGCAACAGCAACGAGAGGCATGGCTCATTTACCGCCAGGTACTAAGATCTTTCCTTCCTCTGTTCATTTTTATCTTTTTCTTTTTCCTGATGAGGGCCAAAGTTTTACAATAATTTTTTAACTCAGATATTCGAAATGCAGAGTTTTACCGTAAATTAGCCTGTTTTCTACCAAATAAATTTTTGCAGTTTGCTTCACACCACCACTGACTGAAGCCTCAAACCATCATAAGCACGAGGGATAATATAGTGCTTAGACAAGATCTGTGAAACAGTATCCAAGAATAACAAGCATTTCAAGTAATGACGCTTAAGTGATCGACATTAGAAGTATACTGCAAATAATATAATATTTTAGGGGGAAAAGACTGTAAAAGCCAAAATATTTTTCAATGTTAGGAAGCATGATACGCAGGCATGCTCAGGAAAGGCCTCCTGTGCCACCATGTTTGCCCTTCCACTACCTCTCCCCCAAGAAACTCCTCCCTGTTGGCCGTGCCCCTTGCAGCTTGTGTTTTTCTATCTCCACCAAAAGGCCATACATTATCATTACAACCAAATTACAGTACATCCACCTTCCTCCCTCAAATATGATAGTGATGAATACTGCATTGCCTTCTTGGTGTAATATGGGGTGGATCACAATGACCTTCAAATCAATAGAAAAGGAAAACTAGGGCTTAGAGAAAAAAGACAAGAAACTAGATAGATTTTGGACTTCACACCCCTTGCAAACGATCGAATTTCACACCCCTTCCACCACTCTCAAGATCACAATCTCAAGAATTTTAACTGAAAATTTTAATTTCAATCATTCAATAATTCAATAAGAGAGGTCTTAAGGCCTATTTATAGGCTTTTTAAAAGTCCAGTCTCAGGACATAACCGATGTGATACTAAATTCTCAAATAAAAAAAACAACTAAATTCAAAATAAACTAAAGCATAATAATAAACTTGCAAATGAAGATGTCCTAATCACTTCCTCCGGGATAGAAAAAACTCGACCATGTCGAGTGTGGGCTCCCCGCACGAAACATCTCAATCGGGCCATGGTGTTGGTCCGGGAACCGATGGTCGTGCATCAAGTCTGAACCAAGGTAATAGAGGTGAGATTGGCCTTCATGACGGATCAATTGCAGTCGATAATAAATCTAGAAAGGCAGATACAGCAGAAAAAGTCGAATCCACTCCACTCAAAACCGAACTGATACAAGGGCCTCATGAAAAATCCAACTCACTAGTAATAGAAGTAATCCTCCTCAGGACTTTAATAGGACATATATGTCGAGTGTGCAACTATCTCACAGTTCTGAGAGGGAACCTCTCAGAGTGAATCGTAACTATCACCACATTTTTTACTGCAAATTCCAACAAAATACTATGTGGATAGGCAGCAAATTTGTAATCATCATGCAAATCGTTATCTGTTTATGGGTCTCATCATGCATTTCAGGCAAACGCAATGCAACAAACTTACTAAGTAAAACTCCTAAAGATAAGACAGAGAATATGGGTTTTTTACGAGGACGTACATCAGATACTAAGAACAACAGAAATATGACAAAAGTCAGAAAATAACTCCAAGCATTCATTAAAAGAAGAAATACTATGAGTAACCTGATGAATCATAATAAAGACTTTCACTGACTTGTTAGAAGAGAAAAGTTAGTAACAGCGGCATAACCACAATCTGCACAAGAACTCAGATGCTTACTAGATATAACAGCGCTAGTATCAACTGTCTCACACTCAATTCCATCCTCTATCATAGGTATGACAAGTGAATACCTTTGCAACCTATCTGGGTATACTAGACGCCACTAATATATGCTCAGAATCACTAGTATCATCATCTAAATATCGATATCATCAGGTATAAGTGTACTAGACTCAACTAATGCATCATGAACGTCACTAATACTCTCCTCGTGAACATGAGTCTCATCAAGTGTGGGTGTACAAGACTTTACTAAATCATCAACATTACTAGTAACCTCAGAAGGAATGTGAACATCCTCGACAATCCTCAAATTATCAATGTCATCAATTTACACATTATTAATATGTTGACTCTTCGAGGGGCACTGGTAATCATAATGTTCAAATTCTTCACACTTAGAACACTTGATTGAGGGGCACTCGTAAACATAGTGTTCATATCTCTCACACATACAACACCGCTCTCTGATTTTAAAAGTAGACAATTCTACCTATAAAGCCAAAAGAAATTTCTCTTTACAGACTTCATGATATGGAAGATCAACTCTCTTTTGAAATTAAGTCTCAAACAGTTATAAAACATACATATAGTAGGAAGATGATCTATTTGAAAGCCACATTCAAATACAAACTCCTCAAATGTAAGCTTATACTCAATAATAGACAAGTCTCCCTGACGTAAATAAAACAATTCTTTAAACAATCAGGAACTAGAGGGAATAAATTTTTCCTTAAGCTTTTCTTCATTTCATCCAAAATCTCTATAGGTCTGGCATATGTTCTCTCTAGTTGTCTTTCTACGATAGTCCAATAATTTAGAACTATAGATTTTAGTTTACACTTAGCAAATTGAACTTACGTGATTTAGAAAGTTAATACAAATCAAAATAGTAGTCCAGGTGCGCTATCCAATCACAAAATTCACGAGGGCCATGTGTACCATAAAAATCGAGAGGCGTTACATTGATCCCGTGTTGGACTTCTTCTATTCTAACTACACGTCGTGTTGGACTTCTTCTATTCTAACTACACGTCAATCATAATACTTACACTCTCTAGTGCGATGTTGTGAATCTGTGTTTTGTGACTCAACAACACGCCAATCAAAATAATTTCACTCTCTAATGCGATGTTGTGAGCCCATGTTTCATGACTCAGTAACACGCCAATCATAATAATTTCACTCTCTGCGACGTTGCAAGTCCGTGCTCCATAACTCTGGGGGACGCCTAAATCTCGTGCTAAACTCAGACATATTTACAACTTACCCTAGGACAGACTGCAATCAATGTTTTAAATGGACGACATTTCGTTGTCAAGCCCTCACCGCCACGACATTCCCACCCTCACTTGAAATGGCGTTTTGAAAAATGTCAACCGATATTTCAGGAAAATGTCGATCGACATTTCGAGAAAAATCCAATATGTTGGTTAGTCTTTAGAAGTTGAAGCAATTAAGAAATTTCTATAATGAGTTAGTGAGTGTATGCAAAATGTTAAGTATACATATCCTAAGCATATTCATATAGTTTTGCATAAGTTGTGTATATATTGCCTTGATAAGAATTTTAAGATTACATTATTTAAGACATCCAGGACATATATTTGCTATCCGTCATAACGTCCAAAATTTACTAGATGACCCTGAAATATCTCTGCAATCCAACAACGACAACCGACATTTCTCCGATATCCGACATTTAAAACACCGACTGCAATGCAACAAAATACAAACAAGCGAATGATTATGCAAAGTTTCTAAACTCAAACAAATATAAATGCATGCACTAAATGATGAAAATTACAATCCTAAAAGGCTCAAGCTCTATATGCAAGAAAATGTAATCTTAAATGATTATGTTAAGCAACCGACAAATGAGATCAATAAACATAAACAATTATGCATGATAAACTACAAACAAGTGCACAACCACTAGAATTTGCAAGAAAGAACAATTAAAAAAATTAGATCAAATGATGATATCACCTGAGGAGATGAGTAGTTCAAGCACAAGTCCTGAAAGAGTTTTTAGATAATTCTCCACAACTAATAACTAAAAATCTTGTAGAGAAGCTCTAGAACAGATGTAACACAAGCTGGACGTAACTAGAAGAAGATAGCTTTAAAAACAGCTCGAATCGGGCTTGAAACGGGCTCAAAATGACTTTTGAACCAATCTACTGAGTCAAGACCGAGTCAGGACTGAGTCAAGACCGAGTCAGGACTCAGTTAACTCAGGTCAACTAGGGTCAGAGCAGCGCTCGGGGCTGAGCCATCGGCTCGGGGCGGCTTGGGTCGGTACCTTCGGGTAGGGTCGACATCGCAGCTTAGCGGGTCGGGTCAAATCGCTATCGGGTCAAACCCGATTACTTAAACCCAAACTAACTAGGGTTCTCTTGACTCTTATCTGCAGCTTGACGATGAAGATGACGGCAACGACGGCAAACGCAACAACAATGATGAAGACAGCGACGAGGACGTTGCAGCAATAACGGGCTGGACCTGCGATGTGGATCGAGGAGTAGGTGATGAGATCGAGTCAACAATCTCAGAATCCGACATGGTGACAGGGTTACGACGAGTGCAGAGGGCAGGTGGCATAGGTGGCAACTGTGGTAGTTGTTGTCGACGAGGACGTGATGATGAGAAGGTATGGTCTCAAGATCTGAGCAGGTAGAGATTGGATGATTGAGGACGTTGACGGCTTTGTGGTCTCAGTCGAAGGCGAGGTTGATTGGGGTGTTGTCGTAAGCTGTGGAGGGTCGTATTGTGGCGGTGGGGCAGCGACGGCGAGCGCAAGCAAGGGGAGGATTTGGCGTGATGGCTGAGGGAGGAGGAAAGAAGAAGAGAACACTAACTGCAGCGACGATTTGGGGGTGGTGAGATCTGGTGGCAATCTAGTGGTGGTGAGATTTGGTGGTTGTCGATAACGAGGCGAGGCGGTAAAGACTAGGGGGTGAAGGACCGGCGGCGGGTTAGGTTGCATGATAAAGAAGATGAACAATATCTAGTGGTGAATTTCGGGGGATTTTCAGGAAAAAAATTGGATTTTGTTACAGTTTTTTTCTTTTTTTAATCAGATCTAGGGTCTGATCTAGGTTTTTGTTTTTTTTTTTTTGAAGAACAAATCTAAGGTTTTGATCTATGGTTTTAGGAGGAGGGAGATGAAAATTTTGAATGGGTTGAAAACCAAATGCTCTGATAACAAAATTGATATAATATGGGGTGGATCGCAATTACCTTCAAATCAATAGAAAAAGAAAACTAAGATTTTAAGAAAAAGAGATAAGAAATTGGATAGATTTGGGCTTCACACCCCTTGCACACGATCGAGCTTTTACACCCCTTACACCACTCTCAAGATCACAAACTCAAGAATTTTAACTGAATAGTTTAATTTCAATCATTTAATAATTCAATAAGATAGGTCTTGAGGCCTATTACAGGCTTTACAAAAGTTCAGTCTCAGAACATAACCAATGTGGTACTAAACTCTTAAATAAAAGAAAGCAACTAAATTTAAAATAAACTAAAGTATAATAATAAACTAGCAAATGGAGTGACTTCTATTCAAAGTCCACTAGGAAAGAACCATCCTGCAATATTGAAGGGAATATCAGCATAGAAATTATCAGTAGTCTCTTAAGATCTCCCTCAACAACGCAACCTCCTACACCTCAACCTATTCATTTATGACCTTAGCAGCCCCAGATCCTCCAATATCTTCCTCCTGCACAATGCCCCTCCTAATACCAGGTACCCTATGTTGAATTCTAGTATGATGACTATAGTCATCATTGGGCTTTTCTGTTGGAGAATCTTCATACATTAGACAACATTCTCACACCTCCAAAATTCCTACTAAGAAGCCTCCTCAGAAAACTCAACCAGTGAAAAAGAAGCCAAGATGATTGGCCGTTGACAGTTAACCATTCAACTCCTTCCTCAATTGCAAGGACAACCAAATAGCAACATTGATGAATCACCTAGTTAATCATCGACATACCAAATATACAGAGATCTTTAGTATTATTTTGAAGTATAGCTAAAAGCCTAAAACTTAATAGCAGAGATAGTTCATAGCTACATAAACAAGCTCATTACCCTTATATGATATCCAGATAATCTACGCCTGCCCACATGAAGCCACTCCGCTAAGAGTAATGTACTAATATTTAGAACCAGGGAGAGTACTCAGCTACATAAACAAGCACAATAACCACAAAGAACCAGACTGCTCTTTAGTATCAGTCAGAAGAAGCAACAACATAAATAATCGAAAAGTTTCCACTTCCAATAAATGAACATATATTTATATCACCACTGTTATGGCGACATGCTAAAGATAAGTAGAAACCTGTTTCTCTTTCAATTCTTTTCCTTTGAGAACCTAGAGGCCCAAGCAAGCGCCGAAGAGATTCATTGTTAAACTTCAATGTAACTGCACAAAACAAAAGCAGCAAACTAGTGACTGTTGAAACATGTAGATATGTACATAAATATGTACCTACTACATATATACAGACATGCATACAAACAGACAGACATACATAATACATATACATAGAAATTTACAATGCACGCATGCACACACAAAAAAAATATCATAAAGGCACATGTCAAAGGAAATGCATGACAACCAACCCAAGTATGGAGCATTTCCACCATCTGTGACACGTGGTGCGCTTATCTCCTGCTCCATGCGATCAAGAATTTGAAAACGACCTTTTCGAGCAGGTTCTAAAGACTCGCAAATTATATCTAGAGGAATGCCAGCAGGTTTTATATCTAATTGAATTGCAGTGATTCCTTTCTTTGTTCCAGCAATCTTGAAATCCATGTCCCCAAGGTGATCTTCAAGCCCCTACAGTTAGAAGTACAATATATACACACATAATAAGAAGACAGTTCAAACAGCATATGCATGCATTGCTGCAAACGGTAAGATTAGTATTGAGGAACATAGTTGAAATTTTGATTTTGTTTTATGTATTTGATTTGATTCAAAATTACAAGTGCCCATGATTTTTGAAGCTTCCACACTATATCACATTAAATGATATTCCAAATTTTAAATTAAGGTGAATGACTGCTCTTACCAATATATCTGTCAGTATTCTATAATCCTTAATCATCCCGGTTGATGGATCTACATCACTAATAAGACCAACGGAAACACCAGCTACATGCTCCCTCAATGATATACCAGCATCCATCAAAGCCATGCTCCCTACAGAGAATATCAAGACAGTAGCTAGTAAAGCTAAGTAAAGGTACGATAAGAAAATATCAGCAACTAAATAAGGTTAAAGTTGGCATAGAGTATGCAAAGTTATAGTCCTCAGAAAAGCATTGTCCATCCAGCACGTGTTTCAGTATGTCAGGCTCCCATTTGGGATACTCCCAAGACATCTATTACTTCTAAAGAAATTAACAAAATTTCCAAATGCCAGTTCATACAGATGTACAATTCTCCAGCCAAAAGACCAAGTAACAAATAGATGCTGGGTAGCCTGACCATACAAGATACCTTAGGTGGTTAGTTAATGACACACATAGAAGTGAACTTTTAACCCCACCATGTAAAGAAAGAGAAATATCACCGCAAAGATGGCTGAACACCTGTACAATGACGAAGCGGGGAATTGTGAATATTTAGAAGACAAGAGAAGACAACTAATCACATCCTCAATTCAATATTTCAATCACTCAAAATGTCAATTGATTCCCATTCATTCATTCATCAAATTAAATTATTAAAAGCTCCCTACTTCAAATTACAAAACTCCTCTTTATTAGCAATCCCCAACTAACAAGGTTAAATCTAATCTAATCAAATACTAACTAAACAAATGATAAGGACAAAGATAAGTTAATTAAAAAGAAAGATGAAGGTAATCCTGTAAAACAAATCCTACTAAATAAATGATAAGGCTGATCAAGATGAAGCTGATTTAACTCTAAGGTTGTTACCAAAGATCTTTCACAACAAATTTAAGCAGGATTGGTTTTTACTCAAGCCTTAAAATGCACGAGAATGAGGAACCTTGAATTTAAAGGTAGAAACTGATGTAGCAGAGGAGAATTAGGTGGCAGTAGAAAGTATAAGATATGATATCAAATAGATGGGATGGATTCTTGAAAAGGACACAAGAAAAAGGACATATCAAAGTCCTTTTTAGGATCAAGATGGTCAATTCAGAAACTGCATCATTAAAATTCTTCGGTTTCGGTTTGACTTTGATTGGAGGGGACAGCTCCAGCTAGGGTTTGACCTTTGGCAGTGCCAAAAGATTCTTCTTGGGAATTAATTCCAAATCTCGGCATCAGTTCAACTATGGCAAACCTTTTTCTGAAGTGAACAGCGTTGCATGACATAAAAATCTTCACAAATCACCTCAGATATTTCCTTTGATATGTCATATCATCATTTTTTTTTTTTTGCAATCAACGTTTCCTGAATCAAAGCAGAAATTACATTTCCAAGTATATCCCACATTGACTTAGATGATAGCTATGCAATTCTAGCTAAAGCCAATAAGTATAGTAATCAAGAAGAGTATAGCCACTAACAAAATAAGGTTCAAAGAGGTATCCCAAAGTCTTTCAAGCTTGTAGTCCAACAATTTTGAAGTGTGCCACATTTGACCTTTTTTCAATTCTTTTCATTTTCTTTTTCTTTTTCTTTCACTTTTTTCTGAACCTTTAGTCGCCCTTCTTTCTCAAATAATTAACTATGCTTTGTTTTCCCCATTTTCTTTTTGTAAGTTACTGATTCTTTTTTTCTTTTAAAACTCAACATGCGGGAGGAATGAGAAACTACTAAAGTAATTGATAAAATATAGTAAACAAATGAGGAAATAAACAACTGGAGCATGGTAATAGATGGCGGACATCGAGGTTATGACAGTCAGAGGGCGTTGTATGGTCAATGGTGTATAGCAGGCTACACTTGACAACATGAAAATATCAAGCCGCATAGAGAATGAAAATTCTTTGTGCGCTTAACCTACATGAAATGTCTTTAAATGTCATCAATACCCTAAAGATAGATTTATCTAAATGTGAAGGTATTAAAGCTGACAAGTATCCATGTGAATTGAATGATGCAAATGAGATCCACATATAATGTTTTATCACTGAGAAGTGAGATAACAAAAACGACAACCTCTTATACTTTATCCCCAGACTTTAAGGGTTGACGAAATGAGTGATAAACTAAAGAAAAACTAGTATATCATAAAAGATTGATTCATTGGGCAAAGTTCAACGACCAGCTATCAACTGGACATCAACCCTCTCTCAATTATCCTGGTCATGGAAACTATGGACACGAGAGGGGCTTACCATATCCTAAAAGACTAGTTGTCATCTTCCAAATTCTTTTAGACTGCGGGGGAAAGTCCAGGAGGGAGAGAATGACAGATTTTTTCTATCGGGAATTACATTCCACTTTGAGGAATTACATTCAACACAGTTATGGTGACATGCTAAAGATTTTTCTTTCGGGCTTTCTGCTAAAGCCAGGGAGAAAACATCTCCTTACTAAAGAAAAACTATGTAAATATATTAGAACTATCTTAATCAATGTGCAAAACATCATGTCAGGAGAAATGCAAGGCAATGTCGGGCTGATATGTCAGATCAAATCCAACATGTTGCCGATATTAACTAAAAATGCTGTAAATGACAACTTCATTTATTATGTGGCAGCTAGTATTAAAAATGACATGTCGAACACATCGACTAACATTTTGACTAATGTTTAAGGAGAAGTCGATTAGTGGGATGAGAGAATGATCCAAAGACACAGTGTGAGGAGAGTTAGCTGCGAATAATGGCGTCGCTAGGGTGTTGGATCAATCAGAAGTTATGGGAGATCTTGATAAGGTAGCCGTGCACTAGCAGAAAGCCAATAGGAAGAAATGTTTATGACATGGAATTCTTCTTCCTTTTTGTGTTGGGTGTTGCAGCACTGCTGTAGAAAGTTTTTTTTAATTTCATCATTGAATAAATTGCAAATAGTTAGCACAATGCGTGAAGAGAAAAGAAACAGCAAGTGTTCATGTTTAGTATGACAACTTTGCAAAAGAAAGTATTTTAGAAAACGGGCGAAGAGACGGAAACCTGAAAAAGCAAGTTGCCAAACAAATGAAATTGTTCAACTTCAAAAACGTAGACTTACGAAAAGGGTATAGGAAAATTTAATTTTCATTTGCTTAGTCCATCCCTTTGAATTGTTGTATAAATTTGTAAATCATAACATATATACACTAACAGACAAATATTATTATTATTAATCTTTAAATTAATATTATTAGACACCCTTAAAATAAATTTTTCTATATAAACCTATTAAAAAAGGAAAATAAATAGATTGCTTTTGTCTATTTTCGCTTTTTTATTTTTCAATTTGCCTTAATATGTTTAGCAAAAAACCTACTTGAAAAAATAATCAACAAAAAGTTAATGTGTAATATTTTTTATCAAAAAAAAAAATCTAAAAACGTCAAAAAACAGTTTTGAAATGGATTTAGAAAGGTGTTGCCTAGAAAGCGTTTTTTTTTTTTAAACCAAACTTCCTTTTTAGATTGACTTCTTACATATAGACGTCATTTCTTCTTCTTTGTTTTTTTTTTTCCTTTTTGAATAAAAGAGAGTGTTGTTAATTAGTAATTACAATCATGGTACGCCATATAAGATCATGACGACATCAGCCAAAAACTGGAGACGTGATGTGAAGAAAAGATGAAACCACAGCACTATCTTGATCATGTGTTTTTTAACACCACATTCAAGGGCCAATCTAGCACTTTCTATAAAGCTTACCCAATAAATGAGGTAGTTAAAAGGTACAAAAATAAAAAGGTTAATCAAAGACGAGAATAACATTGCAAAGAGTTGTGAAATAGCTTGCAATGGCAATAAATGAAGCAGTTAAAATGAATATATAGTGCAGGAAGATCTGTTAAGCTGACCCAACTATAAACAAGTGTGCTGCTTGGTGAGCTAATAATTACCGGAACTAAAATGTTTAATGAACTAGTTAATATAGGAAAATGGAAACCAGACTGCTTTTTGAAGTTATAGTGTATGCTTTATGAAAGTTATTTACATAGTGCAGATAAGAGTGATGGGGTAAAATGGATCAGCAATTGGAAGCTGAATAGACAAAAAAAAGCCATGCCCAATTTAGTAAAAATATTATAATTGCACTGTGGTATACTTAAGATATAACCTAAAAATTTAATGTCATGAAAAATAAAATAAAAATACAGTACCTCCACATACACTTGCCATTGATGTTGAACCATCAGAGGCCATGACTTCTGAATTGATACGAACAGTGTATGGGAATTCATCTTCAGGAGGTAAGACGGCAAGCAAAGCCTTCTCAGCAAGAGTGCCTGGAATGATTCAAAAAAAATGTCGAATATATAACACAGAATCACACTACAATAACAAATTCCAAAAACTTAGAGAGTCGTAAACATGACACAAAGTTGCGATCATAAATACTAAATGGATTGAACTTCCGAACAATTTTTGATAGTGGATCAATAATATATAACATGAAATATCAGGATGCACCCATATATAAAGCTTAGTTGTTTGAGTTTTGAGTACCAAGATTGTTCTATTCCATTTTATTATACTTAATTTGGATTTTATATATATATATATATATATATATATAATATATATATATATATATATATATATATATGAGATCAAACAGGATATCATCCACCATAGGAGGAAACTGTCCTCCTTAGCAGTCGAAAACTCCAATCTCCCCATTACGGATAAATGACATGTAAGGATTTAAATCCAAATCCTATCAAAGTGAACTTAATAATGGCCCATCAGATGGGAATACCCTTCATCTTAATCTACATCATTTAATACTTGAATACCAAAAAAATCAAATGCTTTAAAGGCTTTCTTCGTATTTAGGATTTCTAACATGATGATCTTCAGCCACAAACCAAATTAATTTCTCTGAAAAAACCACAATAAATGCAAACTTATTCATGGGCCATACAAAAAAATTTCCTTTAAATTCATCTTGATCTACAATGTTATGAATACCTTAGAACCAAATTGATGGGGACATCTAATGACTTCGTTTGTTTTAGTTGGTTATGTTGTTGATTTATTTTATCTTAGTTTGTTTTAGTTGGTTATGTAGTTGAGTTATTTTATCTTTGTTTTAATTCGTTTTGTAGTTGGGTTATTTTATCTTTAGTTTGTTTTACTTGGTTATATAGTTGGTTTATCTTATCTTTAATTTGTTTAAGTTAGTGTAATTAGTTTACTTTATCTTGTTCCCACATTGATTGTTGTGGGAGTTCTCATGTGATATAAGCCTATAAAAGGCAAAGGCTGCTTTAGAGATTCTAAGTTGATGATTAATAAAAATGCTTGCTTAAACTTTTATGTAGCCAGTGTATTTTTGAGAAAGATGCCCTAAGGAAAGAGTCACAATAATTTTCTTAGGTTACAAATTCTAAGTTGAAATTTTCTAGTATTTGTTCCCAATTATCCCTCTTCTTCTTTGTTTGTCCCCCATCATTTTGGCGTCAGAGCCAGGTTCCTAATTTTCTCCACCAAAATTTCAGGACTACAATTTCTCTACCAAAGATAGTATCAGCTGAAAATCGCCAAAATTTGCACGCGGCACTGCTCATCGCCACTGTTTATCATTGCCTCCTTTCAGCCGCCAACTCCATCATCATCTTCTGCCACCGACATCTTTCAATTCCGCCACCATCGTTCAACACAACCACCACCACCATCTTGATGATGAACGAATGCCAGCTCCACGACCACCACCATGGCCCGATTGAGAGCCAAAGAGATTTGGACTCGACATGGTCGAATTTTCTCCAGCCTCGAGGAAATGATAGGGACATCTAATGGCTTAGTTTGTTATATTTGGTTATATAGTTGGTTTATTTTATCTTAGTTTGTTTTAGTTCGTTATGTAGTTGGGTTATTTTATTTTTAGTTTGTTTTAATTGGTTATGTAGTTTGTTTATCTTATCTTTAGTTTGTTTAAGTTAGTTAGTGTAGTTAGTTTATTTTATCTTGTTCCCATATTAGTTGTGGTGGGAGTTCTCATGTGATGTAAGACTTAAAAGGCAAAGACTGCTTTAAAGATTCTCGGTTGATGATTAATAAAAAATACTTGTTTAAGCTTCTGTGTAGCCAATATGCTTTTAGGTGAGATGCCCTAGAGAGAGAGTCCCAATAATTTTCTTGGGTTACAAATTCTATATTGAGATTTCCTAGTGTTTGTTCTCAATGATCCCCCTTCTTTGTTCGTCCCCCATCACAATGTGTTTGAAGGTTTCTTCCCTATTCATTCATAACTTCCAAAGGAACAGTTTAAATAAATTGTCACTTGTTATGCTGAGCTTGGCGAATGTGATTTCATATGATCTTTGGCTTAGTTTATGGCATAATACAAAATGCAATCACTTGTTCAAGTCGCCATCACTTATCTTATGACTCCAACCTCTTATCCCCCACCAAAACCCAAAACTATTTTAAACTAATATCAGAAGATCTATATATTTACAACAACCTTCATGCAACTTAATCCTACTTCAAATGGGCCACGCACACACTGGCGCGGTGTGTGTGTGTGTGTGTGTGTGTGTTGTGTTGAGCAAAATTCCCCCACTTTATTTCCTAAGAATATTACTAACAATATATCCTGAAGTTTGCTAACCATCTTCTCTACCTTAATCTTCTCAAAGTGACAACACTTCAGCATTTATTGTGAAGCTTCACAAAATTTGTTGTGTAGTCATCATCCTCTATAAGCACTTAAATACATAATCATTGCCAATAAATGAACACAAATGTCTACCTCTTCTGTGTCTACTCTTGCAAGTATCTCAATACCACTTGATATAAAATGGCTCCTAACTTGCAATATAGTTCCAAGGCAAATATTGTTCATATCTTCTGGTTCTCTTAACCATAGTAATTTTCAGAGACTAGGCAATTGTTGCTCCATATAAGCAATTATCGGAATAGAAAAAAAATTGTTTTGATTTCTACCTTCTATAAAATGTAATATTACCAAAATAAATAATTAAATTGTATCAAGTAAAATTTCTTGAAATTTGATGAATTACCATGTCCAACTTCGCGTCGGTTTAGTCCACCACGTTTGCCAACTTCATTAATGGAGAATGGAGGAAAACTATAGTGAAGCATAAAACGCTTTGTCGGGGGACCTACAATAGAGTCCAATCGTTGAGCATCACTTGGAGCCCCAAGGGTAACTGTGCACAAAACCTGACATGAAAATTTCAGGATGAAAAAGTGCCATTAGCTGGATAGACAGTTTGATGTCATATTTATATGTAAAACTAATATCTTCCAATTGTCAAAAATGAGTGAAAAGAAATTCAAAAAACCATTAGTTCTATACCTGAGTATCTCCACGTGAGAAGATAGCAGATCCATGCAAGATGGGATATGTACCAGCTTCACAATACAAAGGTCTAACTTCATCGAGTTGTCTGCCATCAACTCTAAGACCCTTTTCAATAATTCTTCTTCGGACAACCTAAAATATAAAAGATCAAAGATCCTTTACTCATCGTTGACAACATAACACCAAAATGAAATATGGTCCATCCTTCTAACAATTGAATAGTTGTTAAATGATGTATTAATTTGATGCAATACCCCTTGAATGTTCAAGAAACTGAGTGAATGAGTAATATAATGATATCTAGAAAAATATTCAAGTCACTGACATTACATAAACAAATAGATTAAAGAAACACAGCAAAATTTTAGCACTATAACAAATAAATAAGACATATTAGCAGAAAAAACAGGGTAGCTGAAAATAAAGTATATAGGCCCTCTGAAGTGCATATATTGGTGAAGGAAGCAACACCAAAATAGGCAAGTATTCTAATGTATTCTCTAAAATCTATGTGAAGCTACAGATTTACAATCCACAAGTTCAAAGATAGTGGATTCATTAACTATATTTATCTAATATAATAATTAAAAGAAGGTGAGAGAATATTATCTTTCATCAGTTAAGTTCACTACATAACAAGATAGCATGAAAATTCAGAACCAGGGGCCTGTTACATAACGAAACCACACCAAACTTCCATGAGTTCCATAATTTATTTGGTCCTAAACTTCTAAATATCCATACTTCATTGCACATTATGGCTAAAATGTTCTAAGCCTTGCACAAATTATCCATTAGTTGTGGAAGGTTGATTACTATAAGACAAAACTAGAATAACATTGTTCATGTTCTCAATGGCTTCTGCTCATTAATTGATCCAAAAAATTAGCTCTTAGAAATTTAACTTGCCATAGTGATCATAGCTCTTAGGTTCATAATGTCAACCAAGAAGTCTCAAAATAAATAGTGCATGTCATTGTATTCACACAAGCAGTCAGGTTGGGCCCTTAAATTTGATTAATTTAATCAATATCGAGGTAGTCCTTCCACTTTTTTTTTTAATTCACCCAATGAGGTGGAGTACCACTTTTAGACACAGAAACTGAGGAAGAGAAAAGGACCAAATCCGTTCCTATTTGGCTCTAGCATGTTTAGGTTTTGATGAATCCAAAAAAAAATCAGGCACTCTTACCATTATATCTAACCCTTTTTCAAGTTTCCATTTTTGTTATTGATTTAAGCTTGCCACCTTTGGTCTTTTGTGGCTATAACAGATCTGAATAGGTTCACACTTCACTTACCCGACTCTTTCAACATTCATTCACCACTCGAAAACCAATTAGACCAACAATTGAAATATCGGTTTCAGTATCAATCCTTTACTACAAGAGTTTTAGTTTGGGAAGGATCAAGTTTTTAGATTTCAATTTTGATGATTGTTATAATACTTAAAAAGCAAAGGCAAGAAAACAAAGGGATAATAAATCTTGAAATGCCTCTTTAGTATCTAATAAGTAATAGCTATTTTAGAGATGATTTGTGTTACAACTACAACAACAACAGCAACAACTAAGCCATTTGTCCCAAGTATTTGGAGTAGGCTATATGAACCAAAAGAGAATTATGCCGGATCGGGCACATGGATCAGCTTTCTCCACTCATTCCTAGCATGTGACATTAAGAAGATTAAAATGATTTTACTGTTTACCAAAACACTGATATCCCTAATACAACAACTAAGCCATTTGTCCCAAGTATTTGGGGTAGGCTACATGAACCAAAGGAAAATTACGCCGGATTGGACACATGGATCAGCTTTCTCCATTCATTCCTATCGAGCAATATACCTTCTCACTAAGACCTTTAACCTCTATATCTTGTCGTATTACCTCCATCCATGTTTTCTTCGGTCTCCCCTGCGCTCTTTTAACTTGCCCTAAATTGATACGCTTTACTCGTCGGACTGGCGCATCTGTAGGTCTACGTCGCACATGACCAAACCATCGTAGATGATTTTCTCTCATCTTCTCTTCTATAGAGGCTACACTTATCTTAGTACGAATATCCTCATTTCTCACTTAATCTCTCCGCGTGTTACCACACATCCAACGAAGCATGCGCATCTCTGCTACACTCATCTTCTGAGCATGATGTCTCTTTACAGCCCAACATTATATGCCATATAACAAACCTGACCTAATAGCAGTCCGATAAAATTTTTCCTTCAGCTGAATCAGCCATAACGGAATATTACGTAAAACTCCCGTTGCACTCCTCCATTTCAACCAGCCGGCTTGGATCCTATGGTTGACATCACTATCGATCTCCCCATCCTTTTGGATAATAGAACTCAAGTACTTAAAATAATTGTTCATCGGTATTTCTTATCCATCTAGTCTCCCAATACTATAATCTCAGATTTCTTGTTCACTGAATTTACACTATATACTCTGTTTTGATTCTACTTAATCTAAAACCTCGAGATTCTAGAGTTTGCCTTTATAACTCCAATTTGGCATTTACCCCAGCTCTCGTCTCATCGACTAGTACAATATCATCAGCAAATAGCATACACTACAGTATCTCATCCTGAATAGCTCTAGTAAACTCATCCATCACTATAACAAATAAGAATGGACTCAATGCAGATTCTTAATGCAATCCAATTGTGATAGAAAAATCACTTGCTATGCCTCCACAAGTACTGACGTTTGCCGCTACTCTATCGTAAATATTCTTGATTTGTGTTACAATGTCAGAAAATATTTTTAAAATGATTGTCTAGTATAGGATAAATTTTAAGGATTTATAAGCATATATAGAAATTCATAATGAACGTAATGGGATATAAGATGGCATTTTGTAGAGGCATGTCTGAAATTGTAGATAAACAAAAAAAATAATTGCAAACATATAAATTCTATAACAAAAATTACACAATGCCACTAAAAGCAGAAATTAGAAAAAAAGAACAATTTATTATCAAATCAACACGGACCAAAACCCAAATATTAGCTCATGCTAATAGGTTTTGGACCAGACTGGGTCAGAAATATTCCAGATCCAACAAAAAAATTATCTACTTCCGTGTGTATTTGGACGGGCTAGTGGTCTAGTCTGGATATTCCCACTTCAGTCTAAAATATTGCTGACTTGATGTGGGGTAATTGGGCTTGGACTGCATCAGGTCTGGAGATTCCAGATTTAGACCAAGTGATCGTCCCAAATCTAGTTTTGTGTTTGTAAGATTGGATACAGGCATCTCTAATCCCAAACTTTGACCCATTTATCAGACCAGTCATCTTTATGACATTAAATATCTCTACTGATATAATGCAAATCTTTGGGGCTCGCGGACATATGTCATATCAAACTCTTGCTCCCCAAATTCATCACGGCCGTCCATGTGTCAACATCATCTAGGATTCCAATTATAATAACCTTCACTTAAATCCAACCATCCATATCTCTACAACTTCAATAACTTTCATTGAACTCAAGTTATTGTATCTCTTAACAAGTGTTTTTCCAAAGCATATTTAAGGATCATGCAATAACTTTTTACAATTTTTTTGAAGTTCAAGTCTTGACATGCTCTCTCAAAGGAAGGATAAAAATGCACATGCTTTTTGCACATGCCAGATATCTAGTCTTCTAAATAATTTCACGAGTTTATCCAGAAGTAGGTGACCTTGATTTCAATGGTGAGGGTATTAAGACAGCATAAATTATGTAAGTTATCAGAATAGCATAAAGCAACATCTGTAAACTATATATAGCTTACTAAAACAAACAAAACGCACCAATACCATGTTAAGTTTTTGTTAAGGAGAATTGAAATTTTAGTTAGGGTCTTGGACAAGGAAAGATAATCAATGCATAGAGAAATGTGAGAGATATGAAAGATTACTATACTATAAATGCTTTAGGTCAGCTAGAAGAAAAATATTCGGAATTTTCATCAAAATAAATAATATATAGAGAGAGCATTTAGATTTTCAGTTAGTTGATTCAAAAGAGCGATAAAGTATACTCCACAAACATGATGTTGATATCACTTGATGATGAAACGTCAGGTGCCTGAAATCTCCAATAATAGAGCTATAGTGACATGAAGATGAAGGCATTGGTAAGGATCCACAAGTGTGCGTAGATAGATAGATGAACAGATATGTAAATAAGAATGTGATCAATATTTTTATAATCATGTAAATGTTCAGGTTTCACCACGTAAGACAGATGCATTCTAAGAAACAAATAAAAGTGCTGCCGGATACTCACTGCCATAAAAACATAGATATTTTGGGCAGCCGTTGTAGACTTCTAGCATGATATAATGTCCCCACCGAAAAGGACAAGATTTGGAATTGATTTACGTTAAAATTAAGGCTTATAATTGATTTTGATAAAATTACAGTAAAAGAAACTTTATCGTAAACTATCACTCAATAAATAAATGCAGTTTCAAGCATTAGGATAATCAAGAAACTTTATTTCAAAATATTTCCGCTGTTTAGAATCGTATGAGTGCTGCCGGATAAGGAACCGATAAAGACTAATATGAAATCACCATTGGATAAACCAACAGGAAGGGAAGTCAAAAGTGTTAATCTCACATTAAGGTGGCCCAATAACCTTGGTTAATTAACATTGGATTTCTAATTAAGGTTAACTGATATTAAATATGCCCATATTAAGTCACATTTATATAGTTTATATAATCTCTTGAGATATAAGGGTACCATGATGGATGGTTTTATTTCAAGGGTTTATTTGCAAATGTGTGACCCACTTTCTCCTCCTGCAAAGAAATACAAAACTATCGCTCATTTTTGAGAAACCCATCAGTGAAAGAAAATCTCAAGTTTTGTGCAAGGAAAAAGGAGACAGAGAAAAGCAGGTTATTTGCATTAGGGTTTGCAGGATTAAAGGAAGGAATCGAGGTCTTCTTCAACGTTCATCTATTGTTCATCAATGGCTTCAGGTATGAGAATTTAAGTATATGTGTTTTGATTATGTATTCAATTCTTGAGATGATTGATTCTAAATTCATGGTTGTTAATCCGCATTAAGTTTATTTTAATTCTTACATATGGTATCAGAGCCAGGTTTAGAATCAATACATCTTGGATTAAGGATTATGGTAAATTAGGATTTTTGATTGACAATTCATAGAAATCAATTTTTTTGATCCTTTAATTGTAGAATTAGTAGAGGATTACATAACCCTAATATCCTGTTCATACTCCTCTAATTGTACAATCAATTGGGATCAAAATTCAGGAATTAGAAATCCTAATTTTCCCTAATTTTGGATTAAATCGATTAAGCAGGAACTGCCTTTGATAACTGCTTCGTCGATTATTAGTCGACTAGCCCGAAACACTAGTCGACTAATTCCCTTTTTCAGAAAGTTAAAAGTCTCTGTTTCGATACAGTAGTCGACTTGAAATTTAGTTGACATTTTGAGTAGTCGACTAATTAGGGTATAGTCGACTAATCAATTTGCCCAAGTCGACTAACAGAGTGACCCGAAAGTTAAGAGGTCTTTGTTGACTTCAGGAGTCGACTTATAATTTTGTATAGTCGACTAATATTAAGTATAGTCGACTTATTATTTGGCCTAGTCGACTAGACTTGATAATAGTTAGTCGACTTGACTTGACCTCAAGTCGACTGGACTTGACCTTAGTCGACTGGGACTTCTACTATAGTCGACTTATATTGTTCCAAGTCGACTAGTAGTTCCTAGATCAGTCGACTAATGTTGGTCTATTTTCAATCATAAATGTATATTACACATTTAAGTTATTGTGTTAATATTGATTGATGTTGGTCAAGTAATAGAATTGAAGTATTATAGTATTACTCAAATAAAAGATTAGAGAATATTATTGGTTAGTTTTGTATTCATATGGTTTATTGATTTAGTAGTTGCCAAAGTGACCTATGTTAGTAAGCCTTATGAATATACAACTACATAAAAGACTTGTCAATGTAAGTGACATTAAAGACAATAATACTCTCGATGGCGGTTCTAGTTAGGAGATTGGGACTGGCCCAAAGGAAAGTCTCTTTCAAATAATTATGAACCGGGGTAGGGTAGTGTAATTTATGCAACTTAGTGGTGTAGAAGTGGATACCCAAAGGTAACATGACTTATTGTCTAAGTAGCATAAATTATATTAGACCTACATAGGTGATAAAAGAGTCTCACCTAAAGAGTGAACACTAGATATGCTTAGGTTTCGCCCAAAGGAGAAATCAAAGTGATATCAATAGTTCATCTTAATTAAATTTAAAACTTTGTATTGATTCGTGGCCTAATGTGAGCAATGTCCTATTATGTTTCAGTGAACGTCCCCACTTCCCTTCACACTCATGCCACCAGCATTTCAGCCCTGGATGGTACAAACTTCTCCGAGTGGTTTGAACATGTACAATTTACACTGGGTGTTCTGGACCTAGACATGGCTCTAATAGTTGAGAAACCTGATGAAGTGACTGCTGAAAGCACAGCAGAGCAGGTTAGCCATGCCAAAACTTGGGAAAGGTCGAATAGACTCAGTCTCATGTTCATAAAGATGACCATAGCCAATAACATCAAGACTTCACTCCCACATACTACTAGTGCATCTGAACTTTTATCTGCTGTAAGAGACCGATTTAAGTCTCCAGATAAGTCATTAGCTGGCACCCTTATGGCTGAACTGACTACCATGAAATATGATGGTAATAGAGGAGTTCAACAACACATCCTTAACATGACTGATAAGGCTGCTAAGTTAGGATCACTGGGTATGAAAGTGGATGAATCCTTCTTAGTACAGTTCATCCTCAACTCACTTCCTCCTCAGTTTGGGCCATTCAAGATTCACTACAACACTCATAAAGATAAGTGGAATTTGAATGAGCTAACTGGTCTGTGTGTACAAGAGGAAGTGAGACTGAGGCAAGAAGGGCATCACTCAGCATTGGCAGTAACTCAAGGAGGTATCCATAAGAAAGGTAAATATGGAAGAGGTAAGAGGTTTCCACCAAAGAAAGGGAATGACCATAGAGAAAGTAGCCAGGGTCATGGAAAGGTTTTCACTGTCAAATGCTACTTCTGTGGCAGAAAAGGACATGTGAAGAAGGACTGCAACAAGAGGAAGGCTTGGTTCGAAAAGAAAGGTATAAATCTTTCTTTTGTATGTTATGAATCAAATCTTGCTGAAGTACCTTCTAATACTTGGTGGATTGACTCTGGAGCCACAACTCACATAACTAATTCAATGCAGGGATTCCTTACAACCCGGAAACCGAAGGAAAGTGAGAGATTTGTCTTTATGGGGAACCGTCTCAAAGTGGAGGTCGAGGCTGTTGGTACTTACCGACTACTCTTAGAGACGGGTCATCAGATGAATCTTGAAGATACTTTTTATGTACCTTCGATTTCTAGGAACTTAATGTCATTATCCAAATTAGATGTTTTTGGATATTCTGTTTTATTCAGTTGTGGAAAACTCAGTTTAATGTATAATTCAATGCCGGTTGGACATGGAATTTTATGTGATGGTTTATATAAAATTTCATTGAATGATGAGTTTACACAATATCTTTTATCTCTGCATTCGAATGTTGGTATTAAACGTGGCTTAATTAATGAAAATTCCTCTATCTTGTGGCATAGACGACTGGGGCATATCTCCAGGGATAGAATTGAAAGATTAGTGAAGAATGGGATTTTGGATAACCTAGACTTCACTGATTTTAGTGTGTGTGTGGATTGCATAAAAGGAAAGCAAACCAAACACACTAAGAAAGGTGCCACAAGAAGTAAAGAACTCCTTGAAATAATTCATACAGATATTTGCGGACCACTCTCCATTCCATGTTTACGAGAGAGAGATATTTCATTACCTTTATAGATGATCTGTCACGTTATGGTTATGTATATCTAATTCATGAAAAGTCTCAGGCCGTTGACATCCTTGAGGTGTTCATTACAGAGGTCGAGAGACAATTAGATAGAAAAGTTAAAATCATAAGATCAGATCGAGGTGGTGAATTTATGGTAGATATGATGAGTCAGGACAACATCCTGGCCCATTTGCCAAATTTCTAGAAAAGCATGGTATTTGTGCTCAATACACAATGCCAGGTACGCCTCAGCAGAATGGTGTTGCTGAAAGGCGAAACCGAACTCTTATGGATATGGTTAGGAGCATGATGAGCTTCTCTAATGTATCTAATTCATTGTGGAATGAAGCCTTAAAGACTGCTATGTATATCTTGAACAGGGTTCCTAGTAAGGCAGTCCCAACAACTCCTTTCGAGTTGTGGACTGGTAGGAAACCCAGTTTAAGACATTTACATGTTTGGGGTTGTCCAGCAGAGGCTAGAATATATAATCCACAAGAAAAGAAATTAGACTCAAGGACAATATCTGGGTATTTCATTGGTTATCCAGATAAGTCTAAGGGGTACAAATTTTATTGTCCTAACCATAGTACAAGAATAGTTGAAACTGGTAATGCCAGATTCCTTGAAAATGGCGAAATTAGTGGGAGTGATGAACCAAGAAAGGTAGATCTTGAAGTGATAAGGGTAAATATCCCAATTACCTTTCCTTCAAGAGAAATTGTTGTCCCTCAGCTTGATCATCAAGCTGAGATACCAGAACAACATAATGATATTGGTTCACCACTCCATGAGGATATTGCCATTGAAAATGTAGTAGAACCACCACAACCGGCAGCTTTGAGAAGATCTCAAAGGGAAAGAAGATCTGCCATTTCAGATGATTATGTGGTGTATCTACAGGAATCTGATTATGATATTGGGATAAATAAAGATCCAGTTCATTTTCACAAGCCATAGAATGCAATGATTCTAGTAAATGGGTTGATGCTATGAATGATGAGTTGAAATCTATGGACCAAAATAAAGTCTGGGATCTCGTCGAATTGCCTGATCACTGTAAGAAAGTCGGGTGTAAATGGGTCTTTAAGACCAAGCGCGACTCTAAAGGCAATGTCGAACGATATAAGGCCAGACTTGTGGCTAAAGGTTTCACTCAGAAGGAAGGCATTGATTATAGAGAAACCTTCTCTCTAGTATCAAAGAAGGACTCTCTTAGAATCATTATGGCACTTGTAGCTCATTATGATTTGGAGTTACATCAAATGGATGTGAAAACTGCTTTTCTAAATGGAGATTTGAATGAGAAAATTTACATGGAGCAACCTGAAGGGTTCGCAAAGAAAGGAAAAGAACACTTGGCTTGCAAATTAAAGAAATCCATATACGAACTTAAACAAGCTTCCAGGCAATGGTATATAAAGTTTAATGATACCATTACCTCTTTCGGATTTACAGAAAACACTGTTGATCAGTGTATATATCTAAAGATCAGTGGGAGCAAGTTTATATTTTTGGTTCTGTATGTGGATGATATCTTGTTAGCCAGTAGTGATATTGGTTTGCTGTATGAAACTAAAGGTTATCTTACCAAGAACTTTCAGATGGTTGATATGGGTGAGGCAGCTTATGTCATTGGCATAGAGATCTTCAGGGATAGATCTCGAGGATTGTTAGGACTGTCTCAGAAAGGATATATTAATTGAGTCTTGGAAAGATTTCATATGGAGTTGTGTTCAGTCAGTCCTGCACCCATTCAGAAGGGTGACACATTAAGTGGGAGCCAGTGTCCCAGAAATGACTTAGAAAAAGATCAAATGCAGAAAGTTCCGTATGCGTCAGCTGTTGGGAGCTTGATGTATGCACACACTTGTACCAGGCCAGATATCAGTTTTGCTGTAGGGATGCTGGGAAGATACCAGAGCAATCCAGGAATAAAGCACTGGAAATTAGCTAAGAAGATTATGCGGTATCTTCAAGGGACGAAGGACCATATGCTCACATATAGGAGATCAGATCAGTTGGAGGTGATCGGCTATTCGGACTCAGATTTTGCTGGTTGCCCAGATAGCAGGAAGTCTAATTCAGGTTTCATTTTCTTACTAGCAGGTGAGGCAATCTCGTGGAAGAGTGTAAAGCAGTCTATCACTGCTTCATCCACGATGGAGGCTGAGTTCATAGCTTGTTTTGAGGCCACAAATCATGCATTATGGTTAAGGAATTTTATCTCAGCTCTTGGTGTAGTTGACTCTATTGCCAGGCCGCTGAAGATATATTGTGACAATACAGCAGTCGTTTTCTTCTCTAAGAATGGAAAGTACTCTAATGGTTCCAGACACATGGAACTTAAGTACTTGGTGGTTAGAGAAAGAGTTCAGAAACAGAAGGTGTCAATTGAAAGTATAAGTACCACTTTAATGGTTGCTGATCCAATGACAAAAGGATTGCCTCCAAAGACATTTAAGGAACATGTTGTTAGAATGGGTCTTTTGAGCAATCTGTAAATATATGGTTTGGTACTTGTATAATTGACATTATTGCGCAATGAAAGTTTGTTTCTGTATTTCCTGTTATCTAATTATGTGTGCACATATTATGTATGGATGTTTGTTAAACAGGAAATGTCTTAACAAGACAATTACAGGGGTCATTTTAGTTATGGACTCAATTAGTAAGGGTTATCAATGTTGTGGTACATAGAAGGGAGTATGACGTGGATGTTGTATAACCGCTATGACTCGCATTGGTGGTCCAAGCTAATTGCAGTATTACAGTATTTCATATTTGGGCTTATCAGTTGTTGTTTTTAAAATTCGTGATCACGTGTCAAAGTTTTTTCAGTATGGAATCCAATGGAGTCAAAATATTTTGAAAATGAGTCTTTTCTTTTATTTGTTTTCTAAAGTTTTAACCTAATCTGTTAATGGTCCAAGTGGGAGAATGTTAATCTCACATTAAGGTGGCCCAATAACCTTGGTTAATTAACATTAGATTCCTAATTAAGGTTAACTGATATTAAATATGCCCATATTAAGTCACATTTATATAGTTTATATAATCTCTTGAGATATAAGGGTACCATGATGGATGGTTTTATTTCAAGGGTTTATTTGCAAATGTGTGACCCACTTTTCTCCTCCTGCAAAGAAATACAAAACTATCGCTCATTTTTTAGAAACCCATCAGTGAAAGAAAATCTCAAGTTTTGTGCAAGGAAAAAGGAGACAGAGAAAAGCAGGTTATTTGCATTAGGGTTTGCAGGATCAAAGGAAGGAATCGAGGTCTTCTTCAACGTTCATCTATTGTTCATCAATGGCTTCAGGTATGGGAATTTAAGTATATGTGTTTTGATTATGTATTCAATTCTTGAGATGATTGATTCTAAATTCATGGCTGTTAATCCGCATTAAGTTTATTTTAATTCTTACATATGGTATCAGAGCCAGGTTTAGAATCAATACATCTTGGATTAAGGATTATGGTAAATTAGGGTTTTTGATTGACAATTCATAGAAATCAATTTTGTTTAGAATCGTATGAGTGCTGCCGGATAAGGAACCGATAAAGACTAATATGAAATCACCATTGGATAAACCAACAGGAAGGGAAGTCAAAAGGCGTATTGAATGCAAAAATAATGCCTTGGGCAAGTTAAGAGCATTCTGAGTTAAGGTCATAAGTTATTTCTTGCTCAGTTCTCTCTCTGCTCCCTATGAGCCATGCATTTCCTCATGCTTGCTAACATGAGTATCTTAGTATCTGCATTAAGGTGATTTAGCATAGCCCTAAAAAGATAAAGAGACTTACTTCATCGAATACAAAAGGAATTCCTTAGGCAAGTTAAGAGTGTAATGAGTAAAGGCCATAAGTTATTTCTTGTTCGTTTCTCTCTGTGCTGCCTATGAACATGCATTTACCCTCATGCTGACATGAGTACCTTACTGTCTATGGAAGATGATTCAGAATATCACCTAACAGAAATAAGAGCCTTAATTGTTTTGAGGCTAACATGGTACTTGTTCACACAAGCAAGTATTAGAGCAAATGCTAACTCCAAAATATACATTTCAAAGTACTTCCTTGAAATATAGCATGCATATCCAGAAAGGAGCATGAAGTAGTAGTAGTAAAATGCAGAAACAAATTCTAGGAGCCATTGATTAAAAACACATTGTATGATAAATCCCCTTCAAGTGTGTAGATGTAACTGCTATGCAGTTACAAGAACAGACATAAATACGCAGTGAAAAACAGTATAAGTAGGGACATCCCAATACCTTTTTCCTAACAGCGTCAACTGTCTTTGGCAAAACTTTCAAACTATCTTCATCGCATTCTTCTTCAAGTTTCACTCTAACAGCCTGTGTAATTTTGTCCAACGCCTCTCCTCGTTCAAACTAAAAACAACACATACTAATCAGCAGATAGTCTGGGCTACAGAAAATTTTATTTCAGATTAAAGATCTAACAATCACAACTTGAAGGGCGACTAGTAGAGCCAAATCTTTCATATTTCGAATCTCCAAATAAGAAAAGGAATAAGTGCACTGCACCTTGCCGTACGTTGAGTCTGTGAAAACTGCTTCAATTGGCTCTTCTGCCAAGCTCTTGACCTTTTCAAATGTCCTATCTGTAATCATTGACAGTTTATATTCCTTCTTTTGTTTGCCAGCTTTCTTAGCCAACCTAATTTGAGGGTCAATGTATTTGACAGCCTGGAAAACCATGAACGTGACCTTTTACTATTGTCACCAGATAAAATGGTAATATAGACAAACAGATGTTCAAACCTCAGGATGAGCAAGTCTTAATGCAGCCTCTAGGTCCTTTTCTGATATCTCGCGGGCCTGTACTTCTATCATTAAAGTCTTATCCCGTGTACAGGCATATACCAAGTTTAGGTCACTTAAGCTTAGCTGCATCAAGTAGCACAAAGTTGTACAAAAAAGGTCTTGAGTGACAGAGCAAGATAGAATTTATTAAAGAACAAAGTGAACCTCACATTTCAGATAGTGCGCATTGCAGAGTTGCATTTATCGTAATAATAAAAAATGAAGAACGCTAAATGACGATGAAAGGGGAGGAGGAGGAGGAGAAACAACTTTATTGGCTACATATGTAATGGATGACAGGAAATACCTCATCCATAGTAGGATTGAATACAAGTTTCCCATCTATCCTCCCTACACGTATCATACCAATAGGCCCACCCCAAGGGATATCTGATAACATGAGCGCAGCAGATGTGGCATTTGCTGCCATTACATCTGGGTCGTGCTTTCCATCTGAAGAAAGAACACTTACCATGACCTACCATACACCAACAAAGGGAGAGTCTCAGGCCACAGAACAAATTAGAAGCCGCAAAACAAATTCAAAAGGTGTGAAAGCAAAATAATACCTGGACTTCATGGTAAAAGCCGGCAAGAAATAGTGGGCGGACAGGTCGGTCGATAAGGCGACCGCATAGAAGCTCCCTTTCCTTGGGAGCCCCCTCCCTCCGCATGAAAGTGGTTGGAATGACTCCTTGAGCATATTGTTTTTCTTGATAGTCAACCTAGAAGCGAGCAGAGTATTCAATATAAGGGAAGAAGTGTATATGGAAGTTAATCTTTCAGTAATACATAAGACGGATGCACACAAACAGATTGAATGGTGAAGTCTAAGAAAATATTAATTTTATTTATTTTTAAAAAAAAGAATCATACAGAGAGAGTCAAGAGACTGCGAAGAGGCAAAAATAGCAAGCCACCAAGAACTAAAGCAAAGGTGGTATACTTATGCTTCAATTTCTAGATGAGCTGCCAGGTCTAATAAAAGTACCAAACAGCAAAACAAAATCAGAAATTACAGCTTCTCTTATAACAAAGGACGATAATTGCAATAGTATTCTTCCACCGTTATCGTCATGCTTGCGAATTTTGCACAAAAGTGAAACCAAAACAGTCATTAAAATAGTGCAAATCATTTAAACAATATCCTGCTTTTTACAATAGATAAAATTGTAAGCTTTGAAACAACGGCAAAAAATAGAACTTTTAATACCAAAGATGATACTTGCAGTCAGAACTAAAGAAATTTCTTCTAAATTTTAAAAGTAAACATGCTGTAAGAGGCAATAGGTTGCCAAGAGATGCAAAGTTAGCAATCAGTTAAGAAATGAAACAAAGTTTATATACATATTCTCCAGTTTGAAGGTAGGCTGCCAACACTTGGAAGAAAGCGGGGAAAGAAATATCAAACATCAGACATCAAATGGGTGCACAAAACAAAAAAAATCCAGCTTATAAAAAAGGGATTGCAGTTGTGTCGATAGTATTCCTTCTTCGCCATCATCATCATGCTGCCTAGTTTTACATAAAGTGAAAACGAACAAATAACCAAATCATTAACAAAATCTCAGCTTTCTACAACAACTTAGGACAAAACTAACAAGAGAGTGAGCAAAAATCCTAACTTTTTCCTATCAGAAATGATACATACAGTTAGCGGCAAGAAATCACGCGAACCGTCGGTCTTGGAGGATGTGACGGTGGACAGGACGTTGGTCTCGTCCATGGCGAAGACGACGGAGCCACTGGCGAACCTGGCGATCTTGCCGGTCTCGATCGAGACGGCCCGGCCGCCGACCTCGAACTCCTCCCTGAACGTCTCGAGAATTTTTCGGCCGGGAACCAAAATCGACGGCGAGGGCTCCGGATCAGAGGGGCGGGGCTCGCTGCAGAAGCGGCGGAAGCAGTTGGGGCTTCCCCGTGAGAGGAACTGAGGGAGGGTGGAGATCAATGGGTAGGGCTTCGTTCTCATCCTCAGGGCAATTGCCGCCATGGCTGGCCAGAGAGAGAGAGAGAGAGAGAGAGAGAGAGAGATCGTGGGTTTTGGGCGGTGAGGTTTAGGGTTTAACGATTTTGTGTGCGCTGGGGTTGGGTTGTTTGCGGGTGAGTTGCGAAGGACCCGGTTATCGGTGATTAACGGAGCGGATATTGCCACCGAAAAAAATGAAGGAGGCACCCCTAAAAATTAGGGGGCGCGGATATTGCCACTTCGAGATACGAGAAAGGCCCTCTCAAGAAAAATTATAAGTGTGCCCTTATTATTTTTGATCATTTCATCTTTTGTGAAAACTCTAAAATGTTATTTTCTTCTTCTTTTCTTCTCATTTTTCACCAATGACCCTCATTCTTCTCCGGTGCTCCCCTCCTTCTTTCCCATCCCCGAGCTGCCCCCTCCCTCACCGATCTCACTGGCCTCCCCCCTCCTCCCCCTTGATCCCCCTCCCTTCAGATTGTTCGGCTGGATTTCGATCGAACATATCAGAATCTGTTCGGTCGAATTTGGCCGAACAGACTAGAGTCTATCTGTTCGACGTGGTCTGTTCGGACGAATTCGGCCGAACAGATTCTGCTCAGCTCGGCCAGAATCCGACCGAACAGACTCGTTGGGGAGGGGAGATCAGGGGAGGGGGATGGGAGGGGGGAGATCGATGGGCGTAGAGGGGGGGTTCAGGGGGGAGGGGGTTCACCGGCGAGAGGGGGAGAAAGATTTGGGGGGTTTCGCCAGCGAGGGGGAAAAGTTCGCCTGCGATAAGGGAGGAGAGGGGTTTCGCCAGCGAAGGGGATAAGTTCCTCTGTAACGCCCCGATCCGGAGGGTACGGAGACGTTACTGCGACGTACATACGCAGGTCGGAAGTACCCTCACGTATATACGCTAAGCAACAATACATGCAAGTAAAAGAGTACGGAAGCACGTGGCAATATACATTCCAACATAAAGATTACAAAGTCATCACAGAGCGTGATATACTGATACATATACATTATATCACAGCCAGATACAAAGTAAAATTACAATTTGTACAACAAAAGGTGCTCACGGGCTGAGAAGAAGATCCCCGAGCTAGCAGAAGGATTCAGGAACGGAAGGAGTTAGGGCAAATCAGCTTGTTCCAAGAAATAGGCTTGATCTTCAGTGGAGGGCTCCACTTCAATCCACGCTTCAGAACCTGAACATATAAATTCAAGGGAGTCAGGACCTCCCAAACAAATGATCAGGTTACAGCCGAGTGGCATAAGAGATATGAGTAGGAGAGTTGATGTAGTATCATGAATAATCAGCCAGCAAGTAAAGGAAGCATAACGAGTTAAAGTTGGGAAGACATTGTACTAGCTTAGGCTACGACCTCATGAGACTAGTACCTCGAGGGAATAATCCAAACAAGGAAACCCTCATCTATATACCTTTATCTCATGTCACCGTAATCCAAGCGCATAAAACGGATCCACAGTTGACGTCTTTTATTATTATTACTTGTCTTACTCTGATGTCTAGCTATGTGAACTAGCGTCCCAGCACACATAGATCCACATCCGAGTAAGCAAGGTTGTTATTGAAAACTAGCGGGGGTATCAACGAACAATGTTTACAGTGGGTCCCGTGCATACACGGGACCACGGCCCAGGATTGTTCCGTTGCTGGTGGACGGAACCTGCCGCAAGGCGTACAGTAGGGTCTTATAGGATGCCCTTGTCAAGATAGTACCAAGAAGGAGGGAGCCAGCGCTCCCCTCGGTCGCCTGGAGGCCCTCAGGTCAAACCGGAAAATGTAGTTGCACAACATACCTAAAACCACTGTAAACACGAACATATATTGATAGCCGCATGTTTTCCCTGACCCGATGTAAGTTGTCTCATTTTATGAGTTATTTAGGTAATTATCCGATTTCGGGAAAGAGCAGGAGCAAGTCCGGAATATTATGAAGACAGGAGTATCAGGAGTACAATGTGTACTATCACGTAATTCAAGTTTGTAAAACCAGATGCCCGGTTACCATTCCCGTTATCGTGATAATTAAAAGAGTCAAGTGTGTCATGCCTGGTGTCAAGAGATAGCATGACAAGAGGAGATATTCGTCAAGTGACAAGTCATGTAATAACAATATATATAATACAAGTCCCGAGGATAAGGTCCATATTCAAGGAAGTGATTAACCACAGCAGACAACCAAGTTAGTCGACTAGGGAGAGGCAAGTAGTCGACTTATGAAGGCTTAGTCGACTATAGAGGAAGGCCAAGTCGACTAATAAGGCCGCGTCTCATAGGGCCGCGTCTTCAGGAAAAAGTTAGTCGACTAGGAAAAAATGGGTAGTCGACTAATAAGGACGCGTCTCAGAGAGCCGCGTCTTCAGGAAAAAGTTAGTCGACTAGGGAAAAATGGGTAGTCGACTAATAAGGCCGCGTCTCAGAGAGCCGCGTCTTCAGGAAAAAGTTAGTCGACTAGGGAAAAATGGGTAGTCGACTAATAAGGCCGCGTCTCAGAGAGCCGCGTCTTCAGGAAAAAGTTAGTCGACTAGGAAAAAAAGATAGTCGACTAATAAGGTTGCGTTTGGTAGGGTCGCGTCTTCAAGAAAAGGGCGCGTCTCAAATAAGCTAGTCGACTTGGGGTAAGGGAGTAGTCGACTAATAAAGTGGTCAAGTCGACTAATGACTGGGTCAAGTCGACTTACAGAGTGCAAACAGAGAGCAGAACCTGACTTTTGAGGGTTGCGTTTATTGATAAAAATTACAAGTATGAAAATAGTTATCCATGTCTTGGCGAGTAGGGTTACTCGCCTAAAATGTTCCTTTGATGCGTCCGACGAAGAAAAGCTCGGCCCCAATCCAAAAGGAGGGTACCGGCCCTAGAGTCTTGCCGATGATGACGAGGAGCACGGCCCCCAGTCCAAAGGAGGTGGCCGCCTTAAAAGGGAAGGAGAGAGGTTGAAGGTGCAAGTATAGTTCAATTTGACAAAATGGGATTTTGCAAACGATGTTACGGGGGACGAATCTATAGTTCGTCGGAAAGAGGATGACGAGGAGGTGAAGATGGTATGCTTGGTGGTGGCTACGGTGGTGCAGGTGGTGGTGGAGATGGTGGTGAAGTTTGATGGAGAGGATGGGTTTCTTTGATGTTTCTTGGTGAAAAGAGGTTGAAGAAGATGCTGTAGTTGTTGGAAATGGAGGAGGAGATGGAGGGGAAGAAGGTGGAAGAGTTGGTGGAGTTATTGGTGGTGAAAATATGAAGAAAATGGGTTGTGATGGCCAGCCAAGAAGCTTGGGCTGCTGTTTTTGGTGGCTCCTGCTGGCTGCAAATGAAGGAGGAGAAGAGAAAGTGAAGGAGAGAGAAGATGGGAGTGTATATATATAAAGGGGGGAAATAATATAATAATGTGCCATCTCCACTATGAATGAAACTTGGCGTTTCCTTCCAAAGAATGTCGCGTCCCCAAGACAATCAAAGCTGCGTCTAGGCAAATAAGGAGCCAAACGCGGAAATCAAGGTTGCGTCCAGTAGAAAACGCAAAAGTTGCGTCTAAAAGAAAAGACAAAAAGGCATGGTGATTGGTCCTGAGTTGATTTAGCCCATAAGCATTAAATGCAGTATGGAGAGGATCACTGCATTTAATGATGAATCCAGTTGGCGAAACTCGTGTTTGAGAAAGGAGAGAGAAAATGGGAAAAAGAGAAAAGTGAAATATTTGGATAAATTCCCGGTATCTGGGAAAATACCGAAAACTCCGGAATAGTCCAAAAATTTAAGTATCTTGGAAAGTTTTTCAAAAATTCTCAAAAATAATAATTATTATTTTAGGATTTTTAGTGAAATCGGTTTTCAGAAATTCAATTCCATTTTCAAAATAAAAATCCTGGAATCCACTGTGAACGGTATCTACACCGGGTAGGCTGGATTTTTGATAAAATCTGAAAATCTCAGAAAATGCCTGAAAGAAGAAAATATAATTTTAAGAAGGAATGTGAAGGCGGGATCCAGAAATTTGATTCAAATTGTAAATTAAAATTCCTGGAATCAACCAGTGATAATGGCCGACACCGGTTTTGAAGATTTACAATTTAATTCCGAAAATTTCCAGAAAATTATGAAAAATCTAGAATATTAAAAAAATAATATTTGAAACTGAAATCAGTCAAATCTGAACACCAAACAGATCAAATCATGCAGTACAGCTATATGAGCAAGAATTTAAATAGTAGAAAATAAAATATAATAATAATAGTAAAAAGAAATATGCTCAAAAAAAAAATCAGGACACGTAACTGTGTACGTATACTGAGGATGGGGTGTTACATCCTCGCTGGCAAGAGGGGAGGAGAAGGTGTTCACCATCGAGGGGGGGAGTCGCTGGCGATGGGTTCGCTGCCGAGTTAGGGGAGAGGAGGAGGAGAAAAAGAAAAGAGTCTTTTGGAGGTTTTTTTTTTTTTTTAATGAGCTTTTATTAATTTTGTGGGTGCCATGACTATATGGTGTCTTTCTCATTTTTTTGGGTGGCAATATTTGCTCTCAAGATTAAGACACCCATGAATCTAATAAAAGAACCCAAAAAATTTAAAAATACCCAAAATATCCTATTCTCCTCCTCCTCTTCCTCTCTCCCTCCCCCCAATCCTCGCCGGCGACCCCCGACTTCCCCCCTTCCCCCTTCTTTGCCAGCCCTCCCCATCGTCGTCCCCGCCTCCTCCTCTGTCACGTGTCGCCTCCCTACCCCTCCCCTAGCGACCCACCCTCTCTCGCCGGTGCCCTCTCCCCTGTTGCACCATCTTATGTCAGATCTTCATTTTGAGTCTGTAATAAACGTGAGATTTTTCTCCAAACTCAGTTCCTTCCTTTAATACAAGTGATTTTTCTATTACAGCTGGATTGCATCAAAGATCTGCTTTGAGTCCATTTTTATTTGTCATAGTGATAAATGTGCTTACTAAAACTATTCAGAATGAGATACCGTGGTGTATGCTATTTGCTGATGATATTGTCTTAGTTGATGAAATGAGAGCTGAGGTAAATTCAAAATTGAAGTTATAGAGGCAAGCTCTAAAATCTCGAGATTTTAGATTAAGTATGACCAAAATAGAGTATATAGAGTGTAAATTCAGCAAACAGAGAATCCAAAATTATAGCATTGTGACACTAGATGGTCAAAAAAACACCGATGAGCAGTAATTTAAGTACTTAGGTTCTATTATCCAAAAAGATGGGGAGATCAATAGTGATGTCAACCATAGAATTCAAGCGGTCTGGTTGAAATAGAGGAGCACAACAAGAATTTTATGTGATCATAATATTCCGTTTATGACTAAAGGGGAAATTTTATCGGACTGCTATTAGGCCATCTTTGTATATGGCACAGAATGTTAGGCTATAAGAGATATCATGTTCAGAAGATGAGTGTAACAGAGATGCGCATGCTTCGTTGACTGTGCGGTAACACGAGGAGAGATAATGTGAGAAATGAGGATATTCGTACTAAGATAGGCGTAGCCTCTATTGGAGAACAGATGTGAGAAAACCGCGTACGATGGTTTGATCATGTGTAACGTAAAACTACAGATGTGCTAGTACGGCAAGTAGAGCGTATCAAATTAGGGCAAGTTAAAAAAGTACAGGGGAAACTTGAGAAAATATGGATGGAGGTAATACGACAAGATATAGAGGCTAAAAATCTTAGTGAAGACATATTGCTCGATAGGAATGAGTGGAGAAAGCCGATCCATGTGTCCGATCCAGCGTAATTATCTTTTGGTTCATGTAACCTACCCCAAATACTTGAGACAAATGACTTAGTTGTTGTTGTTGTTGTACCAAATGGGAGATTTTCTTCAAAACCAGTTCTTGCTTTTAGATAGGTATTTGAATGATAAGAGAGAGAAACAGAGTCCCCTCAGATTTTGATGGGAAAGAGTTCTGTTGTCTTTGATTCCTTGAACCAAACAAGCCGTTTTTTGTTTTAAAAAAATGGAAAAATAAATGGTGTATTTTTCAAAGCAAGTTCATCACATTAATAATATACAAAATAAAAATTTCCATAGAGCTTATATCATTATTTAATTTGTTTTTCAGGAAACCTTTTGATCATTTGTTTTCTTGAGAAAAAAATCTATGTTTTATTTTTCCATAAGTTTTCTTTAAAAAACAAATAGCAAACACGTCAAGTTTACCACCATAATTAGAAACTAAATCCAATCCAATCCAAAATGCAACTAAAAGATTCTATCCACTTCGAATTTCAAAGTAAAACCCAACACTTGAAGTTATCACTCGACTTGCTTAAAGTTTTTTTTTTTCTTACTCTCATTACTGATGTTAAAATTTGAACATCAATAAAAAATTACACCCAAAGAGCCTACATTGCACCTCAAAAGATAACAAGAAGTAATTTTCATATTTGAAAAAGGGAGAAAATTTCAACCAAAAAAAAGGCCTTTAATATTTATTATTTTAAAACTCAAAAAAGAAAAGAAAAGAGTATTTTTCTGAATATTTTTTTTAATTTAATTTCAAAAAATTAATCTATCCAAATTAATTTTCAAAATTAAAACTCTGACAGTAGGTGTCACGTGGTTAATGAAAGATCGATTTTTAAAAATAAATTTGAAAGAGATTTGTTTTAAAAATTAAAATTTTAAAATAAATTTATTAAAAAAAAAAAAGAAGCCCAAAAAAAACACTGAAGAACCAGATTTTGCATTGCCCATCTGGGAGCCCACAAGCGGGGCCCAACAAGTGGAACTCGAAGGCGGAGCGGAGACTGCCGTTAAGTTTACCGGCAGCGCCGAATCTCTCGGCCGTTTAAAACTGATAAATTTAATAATACAAAATTCTGTTTTTTTAGGCGACTTGAGGAGTTGAAGACGCCGTTTGAACGACATCGAGCCATCCACGTCAGCACCGCCTCTCCTATATAAATCTCATCTCACCCTTTAATCTTTTCCTCATTTTCTCCGATTTCTCTCTCCCCCCTCTTTCAGAGAGAGGAGATTAGGGCTCCCCCCTCTCTCTGACTCTCTCACAAAGTCTCCGGCTGGAATCGATCAGTAAGAATACGGAATCTCTGTTGATTCGTCCACGGAATCGGGAAGTTTCGATTTTTTTGGGTAAATATCTGTCCACAGAATCTAGTTGTCTGCAGTCTTGAGTCCGGGTTGATCTGTTGTTGTACTGTATTTTGAGCTGGTAAATTTCGTATCTTTGGGTTTGGATCGCTGTGATGCTGATCGGTCCCTTCCCCTCTTTGCCAACTAGGGTTTCGTGTTTCGTCGCTTTTTTTATTAGCCCAATTGAGCCTTCAGTTCTGATGGAAATTGATTATATTGTAGTTGATTAAGCGTATGCGATATTAATTTGAGCTGATTAGGATTTTTTTATACTTTAATGTGAAGATTAAAGGGATGTGGAATTTTTTCTTGATGTCCGTCAATAGATTTATGTATTTATGATGCTGCTGTTGTTGTTTGAACATGCTTTGATAAATTAAACAGGCTTAATTTTTTGTTATGTAAATTTGATCTTCCAAAGGAAATTTTTTGATATGGACCATATGAGTTCCAAACAGATCCTGCCATCATTAAAACTAGCTGGCATAAACTGATAAGCAGGCATGTTGCCTATCTTTGATATGGGTTCACTCAATTTGTCGCTAATATCATAATCTGGAGGGCTTATGGGATGCTTGTCCGTTTTAGCTTTGCCTTTTGCCCGAAATTTTTATTCAAGCTATTGCATGTGGGCATTGGGTCATTTATTCACAAATGAGTTCCCTGAGCTTTTGTTATGTTATATTTATAGACAAGTTTATTATATTGAACTAGGTGCTTTGAGTTACTCATTAGATAAAATTATTACAGGCCATCACTTGAAGTACGTGCTGCCTGATTTTTTTAATTTTATTTTGGTTTAGATCTTCGTTCTCCAGCATGCTTTAAAACAATAATGCGGGTATAATTTACAAACTACATTGGTGTTACTACTTTGACATATTTGATGAGTTCAAGATTCTTCTTTTCTTTTTGTTATTTTATTTTGATCTTCCAAAGTGGAAACTTGGATGTGGATTCTAAAATATTTATGAACTTTGTGAAAAATAACTGGTGTTAACTGATTGTATTATATAATTACGTGGCAGACATTGTTTATTAATCACTTTGTTGATGCGGTTTTACCATTATTTTTTTTTGTTAAAGTAATACACGAAAGGCTTTCAGGGTGCTTTTCTTCCAGCTTGGTATTTGCTCTCTAACCTTCAATCTATCAATAAGGCTGTTTTATACTCATTTATTCTCAAAGACTCCTCAACTTTCATATATGTGAGTGATTCTATGACAGGCATCAGAGGTTACTGATTAGATTATTATGGTTACCAATACCATCACTTGAAATGAAAGATGTTCGATTTGTCATATACATCAGGCTTGGAGCAGCAATTTTGGCATGATTTACAATTATTGTTGAGAATGTCCCATTTAGTTAAATTATAGTGCTGGTTTGAATCATCTCATGTTCACTATATTATAGCTTTTTCTCTTGCATTTGTAAGTTTACTGGTTGTGATTTATATTTATACTAAGTGTATTGGCTTCTTTAATCTTGCTTGCAGTAGTGGACATAATTGTAGTTGACTTCTAAAAATTTCATTTTGGAGGCTTGGAAAAATTTTGTTTGCTCTGATGTTGGATGTACAGATCATCTGTTGGACCTTTTGGCTTTATACTCTTTCCACTATTTCCCTCTCTGGATGAAGTTCTCAGCAATGGGAATTGTTTATTTGGTTAAACTGAAGTTGCTACCTAGATAATGTTTCTTGTGTTGTAGCTTGAAAGATTTCTTCAATACTTTGCATTTATTCCTTGCCCTTTTTTTAGTCTCACAGAATCAACTAACACATCTAGCAAACTCCGTTAAAGAGGATTGCATCAAGCAGTTCCTTGAAAATTTTGAGTATCCCATTGTCAGTTCATTTCCAGCTTATCAACATGCCTAAAGAAAGAAAGACACGTTCCATCTCCTTTGAAGCTCGATCCCGTGCATCCCCTTTCCCATGCAGCAGCTCATCCAGTCTCCATAAGGGTTCCTCTTCCTCATCCTCGCATAACCCCCCAGAAAGTCCTGTGCCGACAACCAAGGACAGGAAAGAATGGGATGAAGTCCGTTGTCCTGTGTGCATGGAGCACCCACACAATGCAGTTCTCCTCACCTGTGCTTCTAGTGACAAGGGCTGTCAGACTTTCATGTGCGACACCAGCTATCGCCATTCCAACTGCCTGGATCAGTACAAGAAGGCCTTCACAGGAACCTCATCACCAGAAGAAACTGTTGTTGATCTGGAACAATCGAATTTCGCATGCCCTCTGTGTCGTGGAGGAGTCACTGGGTGGAAGGTGGTAGAAACTGCTCGTCGATATATGAACTCCAAAGCTAGGAGTTGCTCTAAGGAGTCGTGTGGGTTCACTGGGACCTATGGGGACTTGAGGAAGCACGCCAGGAAAGAGCACCCATCAGTTAGGCCATCAGAGGCTGACCCTGAGCGGCAGAGTGATTGGAGGAGGATGGAACAGCGGAGGGATCTCGGAGACCTCTTCAGCACAATGCAGTCAGCAATGGGTGGAGAGGATGGAGGATTTGGGGGTTTCATCGAGGATGATGAAGAGCTAGGAATGAGGAGCATCTTCCGCATCTCCTCCATGGCCGTCTTTTTTATCTTTAGCTTTACTTCAACAGGAGGTGTGGGCCGGGGACGAGCAAGAGGCCTGTCGACAAGGTCTCCTTCAAGGAGCCGAAGAGGCAGGAGGAGACTCCTGTGGGGAGAGACCTATAGTGAACCACGGTCTGAGGACGCGGTTATTAACAGTGGGAACACTGATGACGATGACGATGATGAAGGTGACTACGATGGTGGTGGTGATAGTGGCAGCAATGTTGGCGGATCCAATGAGGTGGCTGCCGCTAGCTCATCTAGACGAGGCCGGGGAAGGCCACAGCGACGACAACTGAGGATGTCAGATGATGAAATGGACGACGATGATAGTGACTTATTGTGATTCCCGGATTTGTGTCTCCATCAGTTCTTCTGTCAGAGGGCTGGTTGGGGTTTGTACACAGAATATTTGTGCTCTGGTGAGATTCTGCACTTCCCTATGTTTTTCTTGTTGGTTTTGCTGTTGCACTAGTTGCTGCTGCTATTTTTTATCTGCTCACCTCTTTAACTCTTCGTGTGCTGTTTTGCAGCTGAAGCAGCTCTGCGTTTCCCATGTTGGCTTGGTGGCAGGATGATCTGCCCGAATGCATCGAAAACCAAATGGGAGGAGCAACCGAGTTGAAAGGAAATTATACTGAGCACGGCAAATGGTAGCAATGAAAAGTTGAAATCCTGGTTGCCTTGTTTTTCATGTCTTGTCTTCACATTTCATACATATTTATTTTGTTTTACTATGAATTGAGGGTGCTGAAGACTATCATTCAGTATGAACTTTGAGTTTTTGTTGCAGGATGGATCTTTCTTTGTTAGTGGTTACACTTCCAAGGTTAAAAGTTGGGAGTCATTGTTATTGTTTTATCAACTTGTGGGCATATATAGAGTTATTTGATCAGTTTTACTTGAATTTTTAAATTTTTTTGAGCTAAAGTTTGTGAAGTTTGTTGGTTTCTGTGATATTGTGAACTAGTGCTGCCTCTGCTTCCAGCTTGTTGGTAGGTGGATGGAATTATAGGAAACAGTTTCAAAGTGAAAGTTATGGGCACTATTTGCTTTAAAAAAAAAAAAAAAAAACCTATAAAATATAAAAAGAAAATCCACAGTAGTTCTCCTCTAAGAAATCAAACTATAACCAAAAAAAAAAAAAATGTAAAACCCCAAAATAGGTCAATTGATCATCTAATATAAGGAGAAGAATACAGATGGAATGTAGAAAACAGTTCAAAAGTGAGAGGCTGAGCACTATTTCCCTCTAAAACAATTAAATTATAACATAAATCACCCCAAATAGTGATTTCCAGTCAAAAGAGAGAATTCTCATAATTCTTTAAAATTTTATTAGATTTTATCAGGGTCAGATTTCAATCCTGGACCACATTCTAAAATAAATTATTTATATTCATTAAAAAATATTATTTATATTGTATCTCCATTGTTCATTAATTTTCAAAGTTTAAAAGATGTCTAATTTGAATAGATAACTAAAAGTATAAATTATATCAACTTCTATTAGCCTCTAACTTTAGAGCATTGGTAGACTTTATTTCCAACAAAAAGAATTCAATATTGATTGCATATGAATTAAATCATCAAATATTTTAAGATTTTCGAGTTATTTCCTATGCTATTTTTGGTTATCACTTATCATTATTTACGACTATAGATCATACTTTAAGTAGAATTTATGTTTCCAAAATTATGAGTTCTAATTTGATTTTTTTTTATTAATCATGCTTTGTGTGTATTCAAAAGCTTAATGAGTACTACACTATCACGCATCATAAAGAATTTCAGTTAAGATTAAAAATAAAAAGTGTTTCCTAACCTAACCTATTTCTACATGAGAAAGCTTGCCCATGAGTTGCGTCCCTAAAATTATGAGTAATAATTTTGATCTGTTAATATGTGGAATTTTGATTTGTTAAGATAGATCATGATTTATAAGAAATTTCATCTAAAATAAATTAGATGAATTGATTAGTTTCTTAATTTAAATTAATTGATTATTAATAATTTAAAACAAGACAAAGATAGTTTTTATTTTTATTAGAAATATTCTCAAATTATTGGAGACATATAAAGTTTTTATATATATATTTTATTATGAGGGATTTCATTTCAGCCAATTATGTCCAACTGTAATTAGAAAAAAAAAACTCACTCATAAAATTAAATTTGCTTCAGCCGCCTCTTTTTTAAAGAAAGGACGCAATCTTCGAATTACTCTGAGTCAGAGCCAGAGTTAAGGAGAGAGAACGTCTAGGACAATGAGGAAGGGGGAAAATGAAAATGAAAATATATAAAAAAAGTGATGGTTGAGAGGAATCAATTTATGCCGACTGAATGAGGTTGTAGCGAAAAAATAGTGGGTGAGTATTTTTTCCTAATTATGAAAGAAAGTAGGTAGTTGCAGTGAATTTTTTCTTTTATTATAGGATTTTACTTTTTAAACTAATCAATATGCGCCCATGTGTCAAGTGCAAGAAATGCTCTTCAACGGTGAAAGACGCAAATGTCTTGCATCAATCGCTCCAAAAAATGAACCACTTGGATCATGATCGCAGTTCTCATAAAAATGTCCTCTTTTTGAGGACTGCGATCATGATCACAGTCCTCACAAAAATGCCTTATTTCAGAGGACTGCAGTCATGATCGTAGTCCTCACAAAAATGCCTTATTTCTGAGGAATGCAACCATGATCTCAGTCCTTACAATAATGCCATATTTCTGAGGATTGTGATTATGATCGCAGTCCTCATAAAAATGCCATGTTTTTTAGTCTTTATGAGGACTACGATTATAGGCGCTTTCCTCTCAAAAATATTTTATTTTTTAGTCTTTATAGCACTGTGATCATGATCACAAGATCATGATCACAATCCTCATTATTAGGACATATTTCTGAGTCTTTATAAGATTGTGATCATATCGCAGTCCTCACCAAAACACAATTTTTAATCTATATTAGGGATGCAACAATGATCGCGTCCTTACAAAATACCCTAATTTTCAGTTAATAAAAGGACCGTGACCATAGTCACAGTCTTCTAATAAAACACTGCGATCATAGTCGCAGTCCTCACATAGGATTGCGATCATAATCGCAGTCCTCGCATAGGATTGCGATCATAATCGCAGCCTTCATATTAGCATCATCATCATCATCAGCCCTTGTTTAAGGGTGCAAAACGGGCCAGGCCAGGCTTGTCCGGACCCGATGGGTCAGAGATCGGGCCGGGCCAAGTCGGACCCCCCAAAATCTGGCGGCCCGGCCAAGCCCCGGCCCAGTCCCCCTAGTAGGGACTCGGGCACGGCCCAGAGACCCGGCCGGACTGGGCCGGACCAGAACCGGGCTAGGTCGACCAGGGTTTTTTAAAAACCATTTAAAAATTTAATTAAAATTCAAAAATAAAAAATTCTAAAAATTCTAAAGAATCTTAAAAAATTCACACAAATTTTGACAAAATTGATACAAGTTGTAAAATGCAAATGTAAATTTTTTTATTAATAATTCAATAGAATGGATAAATTGATACAAATGCAAATGAATAATAGATAAAAAGATCAAATTACAAATGTGGTATGTATAGTGAAATTGAAATTTAAATTGATACAAATACAAATACAAAAGATCTTCATTTGTTCACTCATCTTCTGAAGAGTCTTCAATAATTTCATCTACTGCTGATGAAGAGGGCGCGTCAATTTCTAAATTAAAATTGACAATAATATAAATACCGAAATTTGAAAAAGCTTGAGCATTTGAGCACTTGAGGAGAGGTTGAGGGAGGTTGAGCACTCGAGGAGAGGTAGAGGGAGCTTGAGCACTTGAAAAACTTGAGGGAGTTTGAGAACTTGAGAGAGCTTGAGCGAGCTTGATCACTTGAGAACTTGAGAGCTGGATCACTTGAGAATTTAAGAGATTTTAAGAGATTTTTTAGGTGATGAAATAAAGTGGGGAAGAGTGAGTATTTATAGGGGAAGGGGTGGTTAAAATGTAATTTTTTTAAAAAATTCTGGCCAATATTCTTGTTAGGGGGTTTGTAACGCCCCTATCCCGCAGGTATGGGGACGTTATGGCGACGTACATACGCAGGGCGGAAAACCCTCACGTACATACGCTAAGCCTCAGTACAATAAATAACCTCCATCAATACTTGAGGTCCAGCATGAAATAAGTACAAGAATACCTACAGAAAGAGGTCAGCGATCATAACAGATATGAAAAATGGAGACAAATAAGATAACGGAAATAAAGCACCAAGATACGTAGGAATAGTCCTGATGAGGAATCTCTGATGTGACTCCAAGACACTCTGATATTACGGTAACTCGGATCTCCAACCTGGGCACGCAAACCCAGGGTCGTCAGAAAGCGACCTAGTGAGTGGTAAAATGAAGGAGGAAGTAATATATATACAATAGTAATACAAGCACGATAATAATATATAATACATGATGTTGTACTAGTGATACCATATAAGAAGTATATAAGAAGCAGTAGAAAGATATGAACATGTTATCTTTTAATACCATTACTACCTATCCGGTTATCATCGGGTCATGTCTAGTAGTCGTATCCAGTTTATATCATAAATAATGTTGTCTAGTGGTGACGTAATAGAAGTGAACATGCAGGTGGACATATGCAATATGAACATGTAGGTGGGCATATGCCATATGAACATGCAGGTGAGCATATGCAATATAACCATCATACGGTGTCATGCATATACAGTCATGATGTCTGCAAGAAATACGGGAAACAGACCATATGCAATGCATAGTATACATGTACATGAATTGCATGGTACCACATGAAATGTAACGAATATCAGAAATGTAACATGATATACAGGTGACATGATAGCGAATAACATATCAGCAATAGTGACGATTACGAAGGGACAATAATATACATGAGTAGAGCATGTCATGTGATTTATACAATAATAACAATTAGTACCACCTGGTATTTCAGTCAATCTCTTCCAGTGTCCCATACCACTAGCAGTTCATACTGGAGCCCGCACTCCAGTCGAACCCATCCGGATATGGCCTACGGGTACCATTATCCAAACGAGAGAGTAACCAAATAACAAGTGTTCCCGACGTCACTATTGTGTATACTGTTTTATTATGTTAATTGGAAACCCATGGTCGAGAAGTTCTTATCGGGTGGATGTATCCCGTGCATACCCGGGATCACGGCCTTAAACAAGCCCCTGGCTGCTAAGACCAGGGCCCTCCGCTAAGAGGGGAGCATGAATCAAGTAATAAGAGCTCATGGAGCAATTGGTAGGTAGCACTACCGTCCCCTGCAGTGGGACTAACAATATGGATCCAGTACATCACCCGATAAGATCTAATCAACCGTCAAGTCTCCCCCATACCCGAGTTAACTTTATGATCTGATATGTCAAATATACAATGTAACAAGTACCATTACAATATGTGATACGGGTAACATGATAACTGGACCAGAGCTCTGTTGATAGCATAGAACAATATAACAAGAATCAGGAACAATATAACGGGATCAATATAACGGGAACAATATAACGGGAAACGGGATCAACAGATGTGGAAGTCCACATATAGCATATCAACAGCTCTCAAGTCCAGTATCGGAAATATCCATATCAATAACAGGAAACAATCACATAACATGAATACGGTAACATGGAACAATAGTACATGTACTATGAACAGGGATCCAAAGAGAAAGCATACATGCACGTGCAACAGTGATATGCAGAGAATCTATATAATGATGATCACAATATATGTGATGACGGTAGTCTGTGAAGTAGTGCATATGAGTAACTGATGTGACGCGTCATAGTATCGGTGCAACATGTATAAGTAATACCTATGGGCAGTGTCTAATATCATGTACAGTGAACTATCGTATCAGTGTAAGGATGATAACAATAATATGACATGCGGTACTTATCCTTGTACTAGTGGAACATAAATGTGTGGCCATAATCCATGTAACAGTACATGTAATAATGGTAGTCCGTGTATCATATAATATCATGTCCTGTGAATTATAGTAACAGTATCTAGCATGCATGTCTAGTGACAGTGTTGTGTCATCGCGTATCTGTGGAACCGTATGCAGGTAACGTTACTGTGATACGATACATGACATGATAGTGTCCAAACATATGGTGACATAGTGTGCCGGATGTCAGTGGTCCATGAACATGACCTAATATGTATCCAGTGTTACACTCTACGTCTATTACGTATCCGACATATTTAAGTACAGTGTTTATTACAATGTTTTAATATGGTGTACCAATTAGGATTTATCGGTAATTAATAAAGCAATCAAGTTCAATTAATAGACTAAAAAGATAATTTATAAAATAAAAACACTCACATACTGGCTACAGGACTGTAGCTCTCGCTCCCACGATCGCAACGGATCCAAAATCGCCCGAATCGGAGTCCGGATGCTCCAGATATCGCCCGAACACTAAAATAAATGAAAATGGGTTAAATATGTAAATACTGAAAATATCCAGGGGGCTATTTGTAATTTTACAGGGGCCTAAAAGTAATTAAAAATTTTACAGGGTTACATTGAAATTATACCTTTAACGGGTCGGGTTAGGGTGTAAACGGGTCGGGTTTTGGGTTGAACCCAAACCCGAAACCCGTTGGGTTTCTCACCCAACAGAGCAAAGGTAGCAGCAGCCGTGGGCTGCTGCTGCGCCGCGCGCCCGCCGCCCGCGAGCGCGCCCGCCGACCGGCGCGGCCACCTCGCCGGCGTGGCCGCCGCTCAGGCGCCGGTCCGGCGCCACCCCGTCGCCGCCGGGAGTCCCACCAAGTGAGAGAGAGGAATAGAAGAGGGTGGGGGCTGGCGCCCCCCCTTCCACCAGCGCCTGGCCGACCTCCGGCGTACCGCCGGCCCGGCCTGGCCGTTGGCAACGGCCAGACCGCCGCCCGGCCATGGGCTGCAGAGAAAGAGAGAGGATTCGGGTAGTGAGAGAGATAGAGAGAGAAGAGGAAAGAGAGAGGAGAGAAGAGAGAGGTTAGAGAGAGAGAGTTTGAGAGAGAGAGATTGTGAGGAGAAAGAGAGAAGAAGGATTAAAAAGGGAGAGAGAGTCGGTGGGTACACAGTAGGGCGGTGGAGGAGATGAAGCTTGTGGAAGAAGGAAGAAAGGAGAAGAAAAGAAAGGAAAAAGTAAAATAAAAATAATATTTTGTTATTATAATATTGGCCTAATATTCGACGAACTCCGAATGGTACCCAAAAATTACAGAAAATAGAAAATAATATTCGAAGACGTAATATGAAAACGGTTTGCCAAAACTCAATCCTGTTTGCAAATTAAAAATCTCGGAGTGTCTCGCCGATACGGGCGACACTGGTTTGGCCGGATTTTCGATAAATTCTGAAAAATCCCCAAAAATACTCAAACGTAGCTCATGTAATTCTAAGATACACGGTGAAAGCAGATTCTCAAAATTTTATTTTGTTTGTGAAATAAAAATCGGAAGGCCGGTTATCAGTATCGTTCGACACCGACACGGAGATTTTCCAAAATAATCCAGAAAAATTTCAGAAAGTCCTAAAAAATCTAAAATATTAGAAAATAATTTTTGAAACTGAAATCAGCTAAATCGGACTACCACGGAGGTCAAATCAATTTTGTACGTCGTATCGCGTACAGATACGGTAATACGTATACCGGGGATTAGGGGGTTACAGGGTTTGTAAAAAAAAAAAAAATTTCAAAACCCCTCCTAACGGCATATTATGAGTCAATAATCTTGTTGAGGGGGGGGGGGGGGTGTTGTAAAAAAAAAAAACACTCCCCTCCCCAAAAAAAAAGGGAACGGGACCAGGGTTTCCAGACCGGGGCTGGGTTTGGGGGTGGCCCCGGTCTGGGACACGACCCAAGTGGCCCGGCCCGGGTTCGAGCCACGCAGGGTCCATGCAGGTCCCTCGGGCCGACACGGCCCGTTCGAACCCCTACTCCTGCTCACCGACATCAAATGATCCTCAATTTTTTCCAGATCTAAATATCACACCGGTCACAAACGCAAACAAAATTCATCGCTGGCACAAGCAAACGAGATCTGTAAAAAGTTGATCCAAAAAAAAAATTGGTCCAGGGGCTCCGCCCCCGGAGACCCCCCCGGCCTCCTTCCAACCATCACGGCGACCTGAATACGCAGGTTGACTCGCGAATTACTCAACGTCTGGGTCAGGGTTGAAGGGAAAGCAAAATTGGGAGTGATAAGGAAGGATAAGAGAGAAAATAAAAATATATAAAGAAGTGATGGTTGGGATGAATCAATTTATGTTGACATGAATAGTCTGCTTTAAAAAAAAATTATGAAGTTGACTTTTTTCTATTATGAAGCAAATAGATGGCTGTAGCGAAAATTTTCTTTTATCATATCATTTTTTGTTATTTCCCTAACATCTAGTTCCATTTTGCTCACCGCGTCACACGTTCACCGTGGCCTGGGAGCCATTCAGTCGGGTCGGGCCACTGGGCCCCACCCGCAGGCCCACCAGAATTAACGACCCAATTGGGCGCGGTGACCCCGGTGACGAAAAACATGGTGAGCAAAAAAATTTTCTCCTAGCATCTGTATTTGAGTTTACGCATTGTACACTTGGTGCATATATTTTTAACTAGTTATATAATATCAAAATATTTCCAAAAATATTGCTTCTCCTCCAATAAAAATCAAATTATAGTACAGAAAAAAAAAATCTTTTAAACTATTACTATATCTAAAAAGTAGTGGTCATCCTCTTAGAAAAGTCAAACCATAATAAATAAATAAAAAAATGATATCCCAAAGTAGGTAAATGGACAGCCTAATATAAGAGAAGAATACAAATGGAACGTCGGCAACAATTCAAAGTGAAAGTTTTGTGCACTATTTCATCTAAAAACAATCAAATTAAACTTATAATATAAAGTAAAGTCTCAAACTAGTCTGTCTCTTCTAAGAGAAAATCAAACTTTTAATGCAGAAAAATATTTCATCTTTGTCTTCCACCTAGAAAATAAATAATTATTTGCCAGAAGGGTTTCTTCTGCCATTCGATTTCCAACATTGAGATTGAGTTATTCACCTGATCGGCAAACTCTTTGCAAACAGCTCAACTAATCCTTGTTTGTTGACACTTCACACCAGCAACTGGCCTCCATTTCCACAAGTATTCATGAAGGAAGGGTTCGTTGGAGGATCTGATATTGTCCTTAACACGCACCAGGTAGTTCTTGAAGAAAACATATCGGTTTGCTCATTTGTTATTTGATGTTTTACCAAACCCTTCTGTCTTGCAGAATGGTCAGTTGAAGGAGCTCCTGGCTGATGGCAATTCTGGCAGCAGCAAAGCATGACTAAAATCTCTGGAATTTGAGAGAAATCTGTTGGGGCCATCATTTAATGTGTCACCAAGTTCCAGAACAATGTTTTAAATGTACTTTTCGACAAATTTGACAGATTTGAATATATTTTTTTTAAACGTTGTAATTTTTCCAACCACATTATTGTTTTTGAGCTGTTGGATAGAGTTCGCAGTGACCACCCTCGAGGTGAACCCTAATGACTGTACTACAAAAAGAAATCGGCTGTTATAAAGTTCGATACTGATTGTTTGTATGCAACTGGAGTTTGAAAATTGGATTGATTTTTTAGATTCACTGCAAGGCTCATCAGCGAACTTCAACAATTTGCTTCTCCAAATTTTGGGAAAAGCTTGGTTGTGTTTTGCATTGGATTGGTTTGCGGATTAAGCCTGATATAATGATGATTTCATTGATTAAGAATTTCTAATATGATTCACATTTATATTAATTTTTTTTTATTTTCGCTACAATCATTTAGATCATGAAATCTCTTAGTTAGATTTTAAGTAATATTTCTCTTTTACTTATGGGAAAAAAAAAAGATTTCTAATTATGTTCAAACTCTCATTAGTAAGATAATTATTGGATAATTATATATCATTTTTGGCAAAAGAGAGAATGTTTTCCTTAGTTTCGGAGTAAATATTAGTATAACATCTAATTATGAAACTATTGATGTTGTACCAAGAAAGACTTCAATTTCACTTCCAAGTGTATCTTGAGATTAAATTATGATGTATCTTATTCTAATTACCATTTTCTAGATAGGCAAAGGACATCAGAGTACCCAAAATACTAACCATCTCAAGGTCTAAAATTGCTTTTAGGAGAAATAATAAGAGCTTGAATTAGTTAAAATTCTAAATAATGTTATACTTTAGTTTGAAGGTTTATATTTATTCTCTAATGAGATTTAAAATTAATGTTATGATTAATAATAAATCTAAGACTGTGTTTGGCAACAAGGTCTTTCTCTGATTAATAATAGATCATTTTGGGCATTAAAGCATCTTTTAAGATTAAGGTCTTTCTCTGGTTGGTCATCGATGGTGCAGTCTTTACTTGGGATAATCTCAGAAAAAAGAATTGACAAGGGGACCTGGTTTCTGGCATCTGCATTCTGAGTTAAGCAAATGGGAAGACTATTGATCATTTTTTCCTTGGTGCCTTTTAGCATTTATATTTGGACGTTTGGCACATTATTTGAATCTCTCCCTTTCGTAGCTTCTCAATCCACGATTTTTTTTGGACTTCTTAGATATTTAATTCTATTGATAAACAAGAGAGTGCTTTGGGATTTATCGGCTGCAACATCTTTCTGAGGAATTTTAAGGGAATATAATAATAGAATCTTTAACAACTTGTTAATATCTCCTGACCAGACTATTCATGTTTGCTCTTCTTTTATTTCTTATTGGTGCAATCTCATTTCAGACATGACAAGAGGTGGTGAGGCGGAGGTTGGATCAGTATCCAATAAGGCAACGATTTCGATAACATCTCGGAGGACACTGTGTGTAGAGGGCTTGGCACTGACTGTGAGCGCATTTGAGCTGCGCAGGTGTAGCGCTTAGATTCTCAATGTTCTGGCTTTTTCGAGGCTTGTTGCTGGTTGAGCCAGTTTTTTACATCAGGATACTTTGATTGCTTTATCGTTATTTTTCTTTTCATCCGTGTTTATGTTCTCTCTCATTCTGTTCTTGTGTGTGCATTTTGACTTGAGAGAATACTTGTTTTCTTTCGGCTTCTGAATTGTTATCATTAAAAGCTGGTTCACTGTTTTTGTGTAAAAAAAAAAAAAAATCCTTATTACAGCGATAACTTCAATCTAATGTTATATTTCCCCCTCTCATTTTGTTTCCTGTCTTCTCGGTCAATATATAATGAAATATCTAACCATTACTTAATTAGCATTTTCTTTTTCTTTTTCTTTTTTTTCAAATGAAGAAAACATACAAACGAATCATTACTTTGATTTGCCACTAGATATTTAGATCCTATCTTATCTTTAGACCCTTTAATTATATCAAGGCTCTTTCTCATTTCAACCCTCAAATCCTTCATATTTTTAATTCTAAAATTACCCCCTATATCTTAATTTTTTAGCAATATTGTTTGAATTTAGCATTCTCTTGGAAATTGGTATTGTTTGTAGTTCTTGTTTTGATGAGAAAAATGCTAGTTTTGATGAGAAAAATTGTTCCGATAATAACTCTCATGGTCAGAGATTTGAGAAAGGGATACAGTTGTAAGAGCAGAGAATTAGAGACAGTATTATTGTGATTATCTTTAACTGACGGTGAGGATAATTTTAAAAATATGAAAGATTTAGAGGTAGATATGAGAAAGATCCTAATATCAATTATATCTCATGCACACCACCAAGAGAATTTGAAAAAATCAGTTAATTTGTCACATTAATTTATCCTATTAAAATTACCAGAATCTAAGCATCACTAAGGAACACAACTCATCTAGATTCGGGGGACTGAAAAAAAAAAGAAAAAAAAATCTATCTCTTTTATCTTTTTTACTTCTAAGTGTTCGGTTCAATGCAATAACCCTTTTGATGGACACAAAGCATTTGTTTAGTTACACCTTTTTTATGTTTAAAGTTATCTATAAAAAGCAATTGGTCTCCTCTCAGAAAAAAAAGAGAGGGAACAAAGAGAGGGAGGAAAAAAAAAACAGAGAGAGAAGAAAAATCTCTCAGAAGATATTTCTGATTCCTGCATGCATATGGATTCTACCAGGCTGCCCACGGATTCTCTTCATGCGGCCGACGCCAATCTGCCACCTTTAGCGTCGGCTTACCCAGTTTCGTAGCTATTTTGAACATTGATCATTTTAGTTTATCTTGATGATAGATCATAAGTTGTGATATGTATTGTGTTTCTTTATTTGAACTAGAACCATTCTTTGTTAGTAAGTTTTTGAATGTTATATTTTTTGTTTTTATTGATTACTGAACATCTTTAACTTCATTGCTCTTTTCCTTTTCCATTCTTTTCATTTTTTTTTTCTTCTGGTGTTTGATTTCTTTCTGGTAGTGTTATTCATTTTCTAAAATTTGCAGGATTGTTTATCGTTTAATAGAGTAGTGAGCGATCCTGCAAATCGAATAAAGAGAAGATACTGGCACCATTCTGAGTTGTCATTAATAAATTCCATGAATTGGTACTTTTTTTCATTATTGTTTGAGAAATTATTTCTTTTTCTTTTTTCAATTATATGAATTCAATCTCTGAAGATTTGCACGTTAATGTCAGGTCATCTGATTCACAACCGGTGGGGCCTTTGATAGCTTCGCCCAGCCCTTCGATCTATGCTGGTGATTCTATGGTTGATTTCAATCCTGGATGGAGTCAAAATCAGGTATATATAATTTTAATTTTGACATTTCTTGAAAGTTGTTGACATTCCATTTGAGCCAGCATGGCTGAAAATTGATTTTGAAAAGGAAGCAGTACTGAAAACCTGATTATGATTTATGCATCATTTTATGTAGAAAAAATTACTCTTCTTGTTGGCAAGAAATATTTGTGCTTATGAGTCATGAAGCTTTTGTTTTAAAGAGTCTTAATTTATTACAATTTACTTTCGAGATAATTCTTTTGATGATTCTTATCCATGATTAAGTTTAAGATCTGATGAAATTTAATGTCATTAAACAATAAAATAAACTCTAGATTACGAGATAAATCAGTTACATGTTTGTGTGTAGAATTGTAATTATTCGACAAAAGACTATTGCGGTGCATCTTGTTATTAGAGAGATTTGCATTTATTGATATATTGGAATAAATTCAATTTTCTTATCCTGTCAATGCAAATATTGATGGTTTACAGCAAGATCATCAAGCAATACTAGCAGCAAATGCTTCTCAGTTCGATGCAAATACTGTTAATCCTAGTACTTGTTGCTACGCACCCCCTCATGATTTGGGAGGGCCTTTAGCATATTCTGGCGATGATCCTCTCTCTAGATCCGAAAGACTGAAGAGGCCAGCGTGCGTCTTGATTCACTTGAGCTTGTGTTCTTCTTCCCTTATCATTTCCCCTCTTCGTTTTTTACTAATTTTCTTGGATGCTGATATATTCAGGGTAAATGCAATTGTAAACTATGGCAACAAGTCTTGCACTTGTAAGAGGACCAACTGCTTGAAACTGTAAGTTCATCTTGAATTCGGGCGTGATGCTTCTTCAGTCATGTAGGTCTCACACTTCCGAGGTCCTTTTCTCCTTTTTGCAGATACTGTGAATGCTTCTCAAACAAGAATTACTGCAGTGAGGCTTGTGCTTGCGAGGGGTGCTATAATACACAAGAATACGAGGATTCAGTTCAAAAGTCAAATGAACAGATAGAATCTCGCGACCAACATGCATTATCAGCCAGGGTTACTGATCACATTACATCAGACTTGGTCAGACAGAGAAAAGGATGTAATTGCAAGAAGTCCCTTTGCCAGAAAAAGTATTGTGAATGTTATCAGGTATCATTTTTAAGTTTTAATTTTTTTTTTCTTGTATGGTTTACTTTTCATTCTTTGATTTCATTTTCATGTCTCCTTAAGCCTTTTCTGTCCTGTAGGCTGGTGTTGGATGCTCATTCAATTGTCGATGTGAAAATTGTAAGAATTCTCATGGCATCAGAAATGGTAATAAATTATGTTTGATGTAGTAATTTGTTTTCAGCAATTTTTGGTCCATGATGAGCACAAGAAACTTATGACAATTTTAATAGAATCATCATATATCTAGCAATTAGTTTTAGTATCTGAACAGAAATATATTGCGATATTTGCAGAATACAATCTGATTGCTGGGTGGTGTATGTGAGGACAAGGAGGGAAGCTGATTCAACTGATGTAATTCAAGGTGCGATAGCAGATGTAAACCTCGAGGAAAACAACACACATCTCTCTGCCCTTACTGCACCCTCGCCGAGCTCAATGTATTGTCCAACTTGTCTGAAATTTTTCGGCTTACACATTCTAATGACCATTTAATTGCGTAGATACTTGGACACCATGTTCCTGATTCATTTGGTTCACAGGGAAAATGAAGCACCAGGGTCCCAGAGTACTGGAAGCTATAACCCATTACCGAACTCAGTACCTGGTAATTTATTGTCCAGTTTGCGAATTCAGAAATCCCTTATCTGGTACTCATTCAAGTGCTAATGCTGCTGCTTATTCTGTTTCAGAAACCATTCAAGGTGGCACTGACAGTAATTCTACGCGTAAGTTGCCTGATGCTAATTCGGCACATCATTTTGATGAAAACAAGATCCTGCCGGAGCCTCTAATTTCTTCTCGTGCTGGCTCTGCAGAATCCGATTCCAGAAAACCTCAAAGCCTTCAATCAGATATAACTCAAGTTGGCGAGCCCTTGTCAGATCATAGCGATGAGGACTTCCCGGCATCAAACTAATACAGATAACAACATGCTCTACCAATAAGATGTGTGCATCTTCAACAAGATGTATCTCAATGCTAGAAGAGTGCTACAAGATATTGGATTGGGCTAATGCTAACTGATAATGTATATGCGGGTGCGGGTCGCGTCCGAATATCTTCTCACTAGAATCTGAACATTAGAATCAATAACAAGAGTGGAACTGCATTCCAATTTCAACTTGCTACCCTCTTTTCTCCATTAAAACAATATCTGTATTTTCCTACTCAGCAAATGCAGTGCAAGTACAAGTTTTCAGGACTACTAGATTTGTTTTGTGATGGCAGGTGTAGTCATTGATCAAGCAATCATTTTTTCCTGTATATTTCTATCTCAATGATGAACTGAGCTATTTATAACATTTGGTTGTTTGGTTAAGTTTTGTGTTCATATAATGATGAACCATTTACTTCTCTATGTGTGTAGCTTAGGATAATTAGTTACTTGGATCAAAATTTGTCACATGTCTGCATATTGATCCAGAACAATCTCAGCTTATGATTAGCATAATAGCATGACAATTCTTTCACACAAAATGAAAAGCATAGCAATGCTTCTGTTACAATTGCATCATGCTTTTGTAACTACAGTAATCAACTGTTGAAGCTTGCACAACACTTTCTACTTTCTAGACAAATATAACAAAGTATTGCCTCTTGTTGTTCACGAATCTCATCTGATCTTGAAAATGATACAGCATAGAGATTTTACACATTGAGAAATGCCCAGGCTGTAACTAAAAGCATGATTTATTCGATGAGCCTTGTTGCTGAGTGAATCAAACAATCTCATAGTGTCTCTTCTCTCAGAAGCTCCAGTTGTAGTACACTGTAAACTGTCATGGATAGAATAGATAGAGATGAGAATCTTCATGCATGTTTGTAGGCTTCTGATTGTGTCGAGTGTCATCTTTCTTCAGAATTGTATCAGCTCCACCTTGTTGATATGATTTGCTGAGTGCCAAAATAAATTGCTGCTCCTCTAGGCAGTGGAGAGGGAACCCAACAGCGACCCAAGAATATTTCCAACAACAACAACAATTCAGAAATCTGATCATTTTCTTTGTTTGGGTGCTGTCAAAATGCAAACGTGATTGCATCTAAGCATAATAATAACATCGTCATCAGCAATAACTTGGGCAACAATATTAACAAGAACACAAGCATAATAATAACACCGTCATCAGCAATAACTTGGGCAACAATATTAACAAGAACACAAGATATGAAATGGGTTTGTTTCCATTTTTCTTCTTACTGCCCCGAAACTGAGAAAAATGTCCCCTTCCGAGCTATGAATCCTATGATGCTGCAATTGTTTTGTTGTGATGCATTGGGAAGAGCCCATCACAGGCCCAGCCACCATATCATCAACATGAGAGAGCAGGGAGCCAAAAAAAAAAAAGGGCGTGGGGGGTGTTACCACCCCAAAAACGAGATTGGTACCACAAATATTTAGCTACCGCCAAATTTGATAAAGGCACTCTAAAAATTCAAAATGACCAAAATGCCCCTTCTTCTTCCCTCCTCTCTCCCCCAGCGGCCAACCACTTGATTCCCCACCCCCCCCCCCCCCCGGCCGGCCTCCTCCCTAGCGAACCCCCTCTTCCTCCAATGAACCCGTCCTCTGGTGAACCCTCTCCCCCGGCCTCCCTCCTCCTCTAGCGAAACCCCTCCCCCGGTCACCCCCTCATCGACGAACCCCTCCTCCTCCCCCTCGATCCCCCCTTCTCGCCTGCCCTCCACCATCCTCCCCTCTCCTGCCCGCCCCACTCCCCCTGCCCCAGCTGTTCGGCCAGGACAAATCTGGCCGGACAGTTGGGGCAGGGGGTGGGGCGGGTAGGAGAAGGGAGGAGGATGGAGGACGGTGTCGTGGGGAGGGGGAGACCGGAGAGGGGATAGCGCCGGGGGGAGGGGGGGAGGAGGTAGGGGGAGGTATGGGTGAGGTCGGGGAGGTCAACAGGAGAGGAAGAAGAAGGGTCGGGAGGGTGGAGGGGGAGGTCGGCCGGAGAAGGAGAAGGAGGGCGGAGGGAGAAAGAGGAAGGAATGAGAAAGAACAAGGGCATTTTGGACTTTTCACTTAGGGTAATTTGGCAAAAAAAATAATGGCACACTTGTAAATATTTGTAGGGTGCCTTTCTCATTTGTTGGGGTGACAATATCCGCTCCCGACCTAGGAGAAGTGGACCAGCTGTAATTTCGAAAATACCTCCTGATTGCCACAGGTAGGGGTGGCTATTGGGACCTACTTCGACCCACCCCAAGTCATACTGTACGACTCGTATGAGTCACATAATACGAATAAGGTTAAACCCATATTTGATCGTATGTAATATGGGTCAATACGAGTTGACTTATCTTGTAGATACCGGGACGGGTCAGATTCGTCTCATGACGAATCACAGAATGAATCGGACTGGGGAAAATTTTTCTGACCCCTCTTAATTTTTTTAAATCCCTATTTTATTTGTATTATGAGAGTGGAAATGTAACACCACTTTCTCGGAATACGTACTTAGATACATATTCTGATTTTTCGATCGTATTTTCTGATTTACTTCCCTTAATTGTTTTTATTTTACGATTATTTATGGGATTATTTTTCATCGGAGCCGGATTCGTGGACTCGGAGTCAGCCCTAGTCTAAACCGGGGATCCAATCCTAATGTATTGCTCGATTTGGTTTTTAGTAGTCAGAGTTGGCCAGTTTCAGTTTCAAATATAATTTTCTAATATTTTAAATTTTTCATGAGTTTTTAGAATTTTTCCGAATTAAATTGCAATATCTTCAAAATCGGCGTCGACCGGTATCGCTGGTCAATTCCAGGATTTTTAATTTACAAACGGAGTTGAATTTCTAAAACCGCTTTCACATTATTTCTTAGAATCACATTTTAACCTTAATGTAATTTTGGAGATTTTTCTGAATTTATCGAAACTCGCCCGGATTTGGTGTCGGTAGTGTCACTGGTTGATTCCAGGATTTATAATTTAAAAACGGGATTTAATTTCTGAAAACTAGTTTTATATTGTTCCTCAAAGGGATGTTATCCACCTATGTGTATTTTTGGGATTTTTTCTGAATTTCTCGAATTTCGTCGCATCATATTATTTTAATATTTTAATTTGGATTTCTCGCTCTTGGACTTGCCACGTGGTGATATACTGACCACATACAAAATAACTAACCTATTTAACCTCTTTCTCTCTCCTCTCATTTATCTCTTTCCTTTCTCTCTTCTCTTTCTTTCCGTCCCCCTTTCTCTCTTCTCTCTGGTTTTCATGAAGCATTCTTTTAGGATTATTATGCCACTGGTGGCTCACTTTGACCTAGAGTTATACCAAATGGATGTTAAGATTGCCTTTTTTAATGGTAGCATTGAGGAAGAAATTTGTATTGTGCAACCATAAAGTTTTAAAGTGAAAATTTCATAATATTTGGTTTGCTAATAAAGAAATCTATTTATGGTCTAAATCAAGCATCTCGTCAATGGTATTTAAATTTTGATCATGTAATATCTGATTTTGTTTTAAAGGAGATTGTTGATGATCAATGCATTTACCATAAATTTAAAAAGAGTAGACTTATATTTCTTGTGCTATATGTGGATGACATTCTACTAGCAAGTAACGATATGATTCTTTTACTTGAGATTAAGAGTTTTCTCTCAAAGAATTTTGAGATGAAAGATCTTGGAGACGCTTTTTTCTTGATAGATATCCAGATTCAACGTGACAGGACACACATAATATTAGGTTTATCACAAAAGGTCTATATCGATAAGGTGCTAAATAGATATGGCTGAAAAATTGCTTTAGGGGAGATAAGTTATGTCTACTTCAATGTCCCAAGAACGGCCTACAGAAAGAGCAAATGAGAGACATTCCATATGCATTGGCGGTTGAAAGTCTGATGAATGCTCAAGTTTGTACCTGTCCAGACATAACATATACCGTTGAAAAACATGACAGATACTTGATCAATCATGGGATTGATCATTGAAAGACTTCCAAGAAGCTAATGCGATATTTATAGAAGACTACATGAAATTTGATCAGTTGCAGTCGATCGAATACACAGATTCAGATTATGCTGGATGTATCGACAATTGGAAGTCCACTTCCAGTTATATTTTTCTGATTATAGGAAGATGATGGATTTAGTCGAGAGGCCATTACAGTTATACTGTGACAATAAGAGTTATCGAGTTCTACTGCAATAGTGACAAGAGTTCAGCAAAATCGAAACATATTGACATTAAGTTTCTTATCATCAATGATAAAGTTCGGAATCATATTTTGTCTGTTGATAGTAATAGCACTATTCTTAACATTACAGATCCACTCATTAAAGTACTTTTATCTAAAAGTCTTCTTCGAGTATATTGCTCATATAGGGATGACTAGCCTTATGATATCCTGATTTTGTGGGAATAATAATTTTATATAACAGACATTATTTCTAAGTGCACTTTATGAATATTTATTGATTCTGATAAATAAAGTTCTAACTGCTTTTCTTAAAGTTTACTTTTGTGCATTTGAGTTTGTTGAATTAGCAGTTAGACTCATTGGAGTAATAAAGTTAGACTCATTGGAGTCATAAGACTAGACTCGTTGGAGTCATAAAGTGGAAATCAATTGGAATTGTACCTTATTTGATCAGAAGATATTTTCATGCCACACGTCCACATTTGATCTATGTCGTTAAGGGGTTTAAAACTTGTGATGTGAAAGGTCCTACCTCGATTATACGAAGGTAATGACCGCCATATTCAGTGGCAGGGCACTTAATAGACCAGATTGTTCTGAAATGTGGTTTGTTGGCGGTTAAAGTTTTGACGTCATAAAGTTATGCATAATATCCATTCAGTACGACTTGCTAGGCCCAAATGGGAGATTGTTAAAATTATTATGCTTTTAAAGTCTAATTTAATTTGGGCCTAATCAAGTCAACTGGATATTTGTACCCGCCCACTTAACCTATGTTGTTTGACCCAATGAATAATTGATCAAGCCTAAATGGTTTGGGTCTAAACACGTTTTCAATTACACTTAGCCATGAGTGTATTTAATTTAAAATTTGAAATCATCTACACGTGTGGAACTCGTGTTATAAATCAAGGCCTAAATCTATGATGAGTTAAACTAGGGTTCCTTGATGCTATATATATCATGGGTAGGGTTCCCTCCTCAGAAACAATGACAATCTCTCTCTTGAAGGCCTCTAATTTTCTCTAAGGGTAAAGAAGAGAACCTGGTGGCTGGAGAGAAGAATCCTCTCCCTCCGGCGTCCTCGAGATCGTTCAATCTTCGGCATCCTTTTCGTGATGGAATTAGGTATGCCTAACACCCTCCTTCCCTTTGATCATAATAAAGAGGCTTAACAGTATATGTGTGAATCTTGTATGGAATAAAATTTAGATCTAACATAATGGTGATTTAGATACAAGATTGTTTGGTAAGTAACTTGATTATTGTTTGAAGTTGAAGGCTTTAAGCTTTAATGTGAGTAAGAGAGGAGCACTTTTTAGAATTAGATCTCCTCTTCCTTCTGGAGACATTGACAATCTTGTTGCGCAGGGCCCTAGAAGTTGGCTATGTAGAGGTGGCTAAAAACGTCATGCACTGTGAGGACAATGTGAATTGCTCTTTAGGTTTCTTTTCCTTAACGGGCCCTTCTTGGGCCTCATTGCATCAACAAGTTGTTAAACAAGTGACATTTCGATCAGGTTTTGGGTTCATAAGAGTTCCTAATAGTTCCGTTCACTCACAGGTTGTAGGCTCGAACTCTTGCGCAAGCATGACATTAAGTACCTCCATGCGCCTCTTGGCTATCAAAGAAACAAAAGTAGGCTATGCTGAGTTAGGGATGATAATGGGTCGTGGTCGACTCCACGGTCCTCGACCCG
>JAVJIF010005714.1:0-67503 GCA_038442645.1 Agave tequilana | reverse complement strand
TCAAGGCTTCTGCTTTAGCTATGGTGGCTCGAGCAGTGATAGTAACCTGCTCTGCGCTCTGCATGACGAGTTCAGATTCTCTTGAATCACCAATCAGCCTTTGATGGTCAGCTTGGAAATGTTGGAGATGGTGGGTCTCTTCAGCTATCCTTTCCTCCATCTCCTTTCGCTCTTGTTCCTGAGCAGCAAGAAGCCTGGTCAGGGTTGCCCGAGTCTCGTGAACTGAGCCGGCGTCTTCCAAAGACTTAAGCTCTTTCAGATCACTCCCCAACTGCTCCACCAGCAGCAGACACGCCCTAGCCTATGAAGGACCTCCAGTATGACTAATGTTCCCGATCAAATTCTCGAGAAGCACTCGGGCAAATTCAAAGGAACTGCCCCCAGAGAGGATGAGGTCAATACATGATCGCGTGGAAGCAAAGAACTGCTGTACCATTTGACGTGCCAGTTCCTCCATGATATCATTGGCTGGAGAGAACCCTGCTGATGTACTCCCAGATCCCCTTTCTATCACAGGGTGAGGGATGGGAATCAACTCGTCCCGTACAGAAGTAGGGTCAACAACAGACACGGTAGAAGCTGAGATGGTCACCGCCACTTCTGGCGCAGTTACGACTGTCGTAGCGGCCTCCATGGCGACTGAAGTTGCAGCGAACTTAGCTTCTTCAGATCCCTCGGTCGGGGGTTGAATTGTATTGCCTGCTGGCTAGACGCTAGTTGCCCCTGTTGAGTCGGCACTGACTGCCAAGCCCTCTGCCTGAGCTTCCTCAGCACTCTCTGCAGATCACAAAACGTCAGTCATGACAATAAAAGGAAAATAGTCAGAACATTAATATTTCCTTACCAAGCCGAGGGTCCGAAGACGGCAGATCCCTGGGCAAATCTTGCAAGGTTGAGGTCTCCCGACCTCAATAATTGTCCTCTCTTGAGGCATCTCAGCCGCAGCCTCAACACCCTCCTGCTGGGCCAGCTCCTGTATCATCTCCTCGATATGGGAGGAAGTCGCAGCCTCGCTGTCCGCGGCCAACCCTGCAGTATAAAGGGAAAATGTCAGAACCTGTTCCCTAGTTAAAAAGGGAAACCGGGTCAACTAGACGATAAGAGTACCTTCAGCAGGAGCAGTTACCGCTTGTGATAACGCCATCACCAGATTACACCCGTATATTTCTTCCTCCGAGATATGTGAGAATTTGCTCGGATCTGGAGAGCGGGTTCATCACAAAATCGACTTCATCACCTGAATCATATTCGTCCTCTCCAGACGATGAAGACGATAGTTGAAGCCTCGACAATTGAGGTCTTGCCACCAAATACCCCAGTAGTAGGGCTGGGGTCAACTACTCGCGAGCTGGAGATTAATACACCAGGAGACCCAGGCTATTGTGCCTCATCTCCCCTTTCACGAGCCAAAGAAGACCCTGATTGAGTTGAGACCCCCAGAATCTCAACATCATCCCTCCCCATCAGGGCAACCTCGAGCTGCTCGGCCTCATCAGTTGCGATGGGTTCATCAGCAAGCTCCCCTTCTTCTAAAATTACGGGGCCCCTGCTGCGCAATCCATGAGAACGAACAAGGGAGGCGTTGTCTTCCTCCTTCTTTTCTTCCCTCTGCACTTCAACGCCGGAAGGGACGGCCTCTTCAGCCGTTAAGTCTTTCCTGGCCCTCTTCGGGGCAGGCTCAGCTGTGGAAGTAGAGGCAGGCTCAGCCTGGAGAGTAGCGCCATGAGGACGTTTAGGCACCGCCCGTCGATGCCTTCTGGCAGGCTGCTCCTTAAGTGTTGTTGCTCTCGGCTCCCCCCGTGTCTCCCCTCTGGCCTCCCTCTGAGCCGCCTGATATTCATCGAGGCCTCGCGAGCGCTTGTTGGACGCCACTTTCTCCTCATAGGACGCATTAATGCTCTTAATGCGTGAACGCTCCATTGAGTAGCCAGGCATCTTGCTAGCCTGGAAGTACCAGGTGCAGAAGCTAAGGCTTGCGTAGCAGTTGGGTGTCTTATGAGGTAAACGGAAAAGAGCCTGTATCCCCCCAGCCACGCTGTAATACCAAGCCCGAGCCCCTTCAAACAGATTTCCACTGAAGGCAAGCTGAGCGTTAGGATTGCCGACATATAGTTGGTCATAGCCGAACTGTCGGGCAAAGCGATTCGGCATATAAGGCTTGATCGTGCACGAGTTCCTTTGCCGAAAGAGCAGATACCCGGGCCGGATATTGATGAACACCAGAAGACTCCCGACGGCAGCCTCGTGAAGCCGTCCGGACCTACAATGTCGGCGAACTTATCCCCATAAGCAGCATCTGTAATCTCGGGGAAGCAACGGTTGAGATGATAATTTGAAGCGTTCAGAATACACTTCCGAACGTAGAACATATAGTTGTTGCACCAGCTCGAACTCTCCAGTCGCTGCACAAAAGGGACAAACCCCTCGCATCGGGACACTGGCGTCATCAGTGAGGGGCAGTGCATCACGTACCAAGCCATTAAGTACGTGTAGGGAAGCTCGATCTGAGGGTTAGGGGTCTTCACTCTCGACCTTCCCTCTGAATCGACCTCCGGGTTACCTTGGGAGTCGACGATGGCCTCCACCCAGCACAGGCTCTGAGTCAGGGCCCGTAATCCGCTTTGGATTCCAGACACCATTGCCGGAAGAAGGGCTATGGACCTACCATAGGACAGCAGCACCGCCGGATACGCTATGTCGACAACGATCACCTCATGCGGCAGTGTCGGCACTACACAGCGCTTCAACCACAGCATGAGGAAACCCACCAACAGTGCCCGGTTAGAAAGGGGGACCCGGGCTTGATGATGGAAACTTTCGAAAACTGTGTCAGGTTTGAAAGTGTCTTCGTTCGACTCTGTGGTATAAGAACTCACAGAGGCATCGATTCTCTTGGCGATTTCTTCGTTAGAGCTGGGAGCCAGACTGGTCACTGAGTGGTCTTTCTCGGTGATACTATTAAACAAGTAGCTCGCCCAAGACAGCTGCTTACTCCCCTAGTCCTCCAGGAGGTTATTTGGCCACAGATATAGAAATGACATAGCACTTCCCAGTAGGTCTCATATATACGAGGGCACTCTTTCTTCAAGAGATGAAGCTCCTCAGAGGTGGGGACGTATTCCTCATAAGGAGCATCTCCCATTACTAGCCCCGAGACTTCATATAATTCATGCAGGGCGAGTCCCATTTCTCCAACCGGGGTGAAGAACGTCCCCGGCAAAGGGTTGTAATGATCCAGGATCCCAAAGAAATTTGGGAATTCTGTGGGATGCCATATTGCACAGCCCTGACTGCTTGGTACAGTCCCACCTGGTCCAATAGACCTCCGAGTTCGGTGAGGACAAAGCTCACCATCTTGCCCCACCAGTACTTGTCAGTGGAATGAACCCACCCGAGCGGGCGGAAGTCAGTGGGAAAATCACCCCCTACCTTCATGAATTGATTAATAAAAGTAGTGCTGAGCTGAGGGGTTTCTCCTACTGGGTAATCAGACCTGAGCAACCCAGGAAACAAGCTAAAAACTTCCCTTCCATGACCAGCAGTGTGTACCTTCTTGGAACCCAGGATGCCAAGAGAGACACTGGGAACAGATCGGGCAAGATCCCATTCCATTGCCCGAGGGACAGACATGTGCTGAAGGTAGGATAGGGGATACATTCTCTCCATATTTAGAAGAAAGAATTTCCTACCCCCTATCTGGCGGAGCCACTTGTAATCGCCATCATGCAAGACGTAATCACCCTCGCCAATATTATCCCCAAAGAAGAAGACGGGTTTCTTCAATGGAATGCGCGAATCCGTCTAAAACTCTGCGTCGGTCATAAGTTCCCGGAATGTCGCCATGTCGACCTTGGAGAGCCTCTCCCTTCGCTCCCTCGGCTTGTCGGCGGCCACAGGAGCAGTCCTTTGCAACACGAAGGTTAAGTTGCGATCAGCACCACCTACGTGCCTGAAGTGACACTTCTTGGAGAGAGGATCGGCGGAATATCGTACTGTAAAAAGAAAATGACATTTGATCAGAAATCTGAAGGGAAATGTTAAGTGTCCACAACTCAAACGCAGGAGTCAACCCAGACGCGGAAATCATCAAAATCGGCGTCTAGACCCGAAGATCGCGAGGCTAGCATGGAGCCCGCGTTTTGAAAATCTAAGACTTATGAAAAATCTCTAAGTACTTGGACTCAGACGCAAGATTCATGAGGACCAGCGTCTGGTTTCACAAGACGCAAGAGTCATAAGAAATCTGAGCCGAATCTTTCACAAGCGGCAGGTTGATAAGAGATGGGGTGTGGCTCCGCCACGTGAAAGTGAAATCACCTAGAGGAAGGTGAATAGGTGATAATGCTAATCAATGCACAATTTAAAAATGAGATGATGCAACGATTACTCAAAGCAAGATTAGAAGCCGAATACCCCGTGAAGGGCTCTAAACTCCTTCCTCGTGATTCCTCTAAATAAGAGTTTGAGGTGCGCAATTCAATCTTGTCGTGAGAGTATAGATCGACAATATAAGAATGAATGGAAAGCAAGTAAATAACACAAGTAAACCAATCGCAAACACATAGATTTGTTTCGAGGTTCGAGCACCCAGCTCTACGTCGCCGCCTTCACCTAGAAGGATTTTTGATTCACTAGAACTTCCACAAAGGATTACAACCACTAGAGAGTACACAACTCCTCAATCACACTCCTCTAGTCCAGAGGTAGTGGAGCCACAAATACAATAATCACTAGATGATCAAAAGACCACAAACTCTCTCTTGAAAACTTTCTTTAAAAACCCTAGAGAATAATATATAAGATTGAAGCTCAAGGTTTTGTAAGTGATATAAAAATAGAAGAGAGATTTTAAGAACCAAAAACTTTCAGAAAACTTTTGAAAATAATAGCCCAAAACTTAAACAAAAGCTCTTTCTCAAGAAAACTCAAAACTTTTGATCTTTGAATTTGTTGTTGTGAAAACCTCTACCCTAGTGACCCCTTTATATAGGATTTAGGAAGAGTAAACATAGAAAACTTCTTTTTGATTGCTGCAAAAGCACTAGTAAGATCAGAAAATAAGCTCTCCAAAAACTTGTTGAAAACTGTTAAGAGAAAACTCAATTTATAGCCATTTGAAAAAACTAGCCATTGGCAGCAATTATCGTCAGAATTGACCATCCGGTCGACCGGCCAACGGTCGAAATTTGACCGTTGCCAACCACCGGTCGACCACCCGGTCGATCGTCCTTACCCGAGAGTAAGGGGACTTCAGTCGGTCGACCGCACGGTCGACCGGCCAAACCCAATGGTCTTTGTGCACGTCTCGTGCATGTCCGATCGACCGGTCCGGTCGACCGGCTCCTGGTCCGGTCGACCGGTCCGTCGACCGCCAGAGCCTGGCAGGCTGAAATCAGGATTGAAAACTTGAGTTTTTAATTGCCAAATAAATCCCATAAAATCTCAAAAAATCTACAAAAATAGTTTTAGTATAATACTTTGATATACAAACATGTGCGAAAAAATTCAACACATATTTCAAACAATTTGAACTATTTTTGTGTTATGGAAATTTTATCGAAAACCAAATTCCGTATTTTCCAAAACTTGAATTTTTGAATTGAAAATTCGTTTTGTCCAAAACTCATCCAAACACAAAAACATGATGCTTAAATAATTTAAAGCATGTTGTATATGGATATAATCCAATATACATGAAATAGATATATATCAATGTTTTTGACTAAAAATCCAAAAATATGTTTTGTTAAAATACCAAAACACCAAACTCATGAAATAGACTATCAAACTAATTTTGTCTAAGATATGAAGCATACATGTATATAGAACAAATCTAATATACATTAAACCATGTAAACTTGTTGATTCTATCTATTCATGAAAACTAAGATCGGTTAAACCAAAAATCGAAAACCAATAAACATGAAACTAGAAACAAGTGTGTGTGTGTGTGTTGTGAACTTGAGCATCACACTATCTAATCTTTAACAAATGGATCTAAAAACACAAACTAAACTATGTACCGAAGTCTTCTTGTAGAGCGTCGTCTCCAAGTTGACTCGATCCAAACGTGATCCACCAAGCTTGACTCCAACGAGTGCTATCTTTGACGCTCGGGCTCTTGAATCACCATGAAAAGCTCCAAAACACCTTGTTGAAGCTAATCACTACTAATATCTTGGTTAAATATCTGAAACTAAACACCACAAGATTATTAGTAAACTATAACTACATGAGTTAATCATCATCAAAACTAGAGTGGAAGGCCTCTGATTTGACACCTGTCAGTGTTTTATTGATAACTTTCTATTTAAAAATGAGATGATGCAACGATTACTCAAAGTAAGATTAGAAGCCGAATACCCCGTGAAGGGCTCTGAACTCCTTCCTCGTGATTCCTCTAAATAAGAGTTCGAGGTGCGCAATGCAATTTTGTTGTGAAAGTATAGATCGACAATATAAGAATGAATGGAAAGCAAGTAAATAACACAAGTAAACCAATCGCAAACACAGAGATTTGTTTCGAGATTCGAGCACTTAGCTCTACGTCCCCACCTTCACCCAGAAGGATTTTCGATTCACTAGAACTTCCACAAAGGATTACAACCACTAGGGAGTACCCAACTCCTCAATCACACTCCTCTAGTCCAGAGGTAGTGGAGCCACAAATACAATAATCACTAGATGATCAAAAGACCACAAACTCTCTCTTGAAAACTTTCTTTACAAAAACCCTAGAGAATAATATATAAGATTGAAGCTCAAGGTTTTGTAAGTGATATAAAAACAGAAGAGAGATTTTAAGAACCAAAAACTTTCAGAAAACTTTTGAAAATAATAGCCCAAAACTTAAACAAAAGCTCTTCTCAAGAAAACTCAAAACTTTTGATCTTTGAATTTGTTGTTGTGAAAACCTCTACCCTAATGACCCCTTTATATAGGATTTAGGAAGAGTAAACATAGAAAACTTCTTTTTGATTGCTGCAAAAATACTAGTAAGATCAGAAAATAAGCTCTCCAAAAACTTGTTGAAAACTATTAAGAGAAAACCCAATTTATAGCCATTTGAAAAAACTAGCCGTTGGCAGCAATTATGGTCAGAATTGACCATCCGGTCGACCGGCCGGTTGACTGGCCAACGGTCAAAATTTGACCGTTGCCAACCACCGGTCGACCGCCTGGTCAACCGTCCTTACCCGAGAGTAAGGGGACTTCAGTCGGTCGACCGCACGGTCGACCGGCCAAACCAATGGCCTTTGTGCACGTCTCGTGCACGTCCGGTCGACCGTCAGAGCCTGGCAGGCTGAAATCAGGATTGAAAACTTGGGTTTTTAATTGCCAAATAAATCCCATAAAATCTCAAAAAAACACAAAAATAGTTTTAGTATAATACTTTGATATACAAACATGTGTGAAAAAATTCAACACATATTTCAAACAATTTGAACCATTTTTGTGTTATGAAAATTTTGCCGAAAACCAAATTTCGTATCTTCCAAAACTTGGATTTTTGAATTGAAAATTCGTTTTGTCCAAAACTCATCCAAACACAAAAACATGATGCTTAAACAATTTGAAGCATGTTGTATATGGATATAATCCAATATACATGAAATAGATATATATCAATGTTTTTGACTAAAAATCCAAAAATATGTTTTGTTAAAATACCAAAACACCAAACTTATGAAATAGACTATCAAACTAAGTTTGTCTAAGATATGAAGCATACATGTATATAGAACAAATCTAATATACATTAAACCATGTAAACTTGTTGATTCTATATATTCATGAAAACCAAGATCGGTTAAACCAAAAACCGAAAACCAATAAACATGAAACTAGAAATAAGTGTGTGTGTTGTGAACTTGAGCATATCACACTATCTAATCTTTAACAAATGGATCTAAAAATATAAACTAAATTATGTACCGAAGTCTTCTTGTAGAGCGACATCTCCAAGTTGACTCGATCCAAACGTGATCCACCGAGCTTGACTCCAACGAGTGCTATCTTTGACGCTCGGGCTCTTGAAGCACCATGAAAAGCTCCAAAACACCTTGTTGAAGCTAATCATCTATTAATATCTTGGTTAAATATCTGAAATTAAACACCACAAGATTATTAGTAAACTATAACTACATGAGTTAATCATCATCAAAACTAGAGTGGAAGGCCTCTGGGCCAACAATCTCCCCTTTTTGATGATGACAAAACTCATGGAGTTATATATGCATGGATTAAAGTTAAGCTTCAAAGAAGCTCCCCCTTAACTCATGCGTAGCAATAAACATAAGATATTCAATGAATATTAAATATGAATAAGCATAAACAAATGTATGCAACAACTAGGAGAAAGAAACATGTATAAAACAAACATATGTTTCAAAATCAGTAATGCATTGCATCAATCAGCTTATCACTACAACCAACTTATCCTGAAGACTATCTGATTATGTCCCTAATGAGTTCACGGGCCATGAATTCTCTTTTGCTCATCACTAGGTACAGGTGAAATAACCACAAGTATAACACCAAGCATTTCTTGCAAGAAAAGGAAAGATTAACACGTACCATCGAGAAGACAATAGATATGGAAGATGTATACAAGATGCATCTCCTTCACAAAAGAAAGGCAAAAAAGGACTCTTAATCTAGATTTTGCTTGAATTGAATAATGAGCCCACCCATTTTGTAGGCGATGAGGTAAATGAAGATGCAAGAGATTTTAAAATTGTGAGTTATCAGCATGGTTCAAAGTAGCGGTCTCGGCCGCTGACTCGGAGGGCACCGTTTCACATCGGTTTCGGCATCGCGGAACGGACTCAGGCGATACGCACAAAACGCGTCATAAAAAGCTTAAAAAATTCTAAAAATTCACGACAAATCTTAAAAAATGGTAGACATCAAATTGATGTATAACATGTCCAAAACATATCATCTAGCACATTCAACATGAAGAGAATGCATAAATACATGCATCACGGTATTAAAATATCAAAATAAATGTATATATAGTAAATTTCACAAAATACATTCATAAATATTTGCATAATATAGTCATTTTCATATTGAATTGTGATGAGGCACAAAATCATCATAATAATCCCGACAATAAGTGAAAAAATCGGATCCATAAAGATAACAGGAAATGCTGCTGTGCTCCAGTAGGTAGAGATGATTGGGTAGAGGATGCATCATCAGAGTAATATGTGTTGGCCCAAAGGCCCATCACTCTAGTTTTGATGATGATCAACTCATGTAGTTATTGTACTAATCATCTTGTGTTTAATTAGTGACAGATTTGTTATCAAGATCTTAGTAGGTGTGGAGCTTCAACAAAGGATTTAAAGTCAAGTTTTGGAGTTAGCACCGGTTGATTCACGAGCCTATGCATCAAGACCACATCAAGAGTTGAGCTCGTTGGATCGTGTTTGGACCAAGTCTAGAAGATGAGAAGGCTTCAAGTGAAGACTTCAAGAAGATGAAGACTTGTATCTAGGTATATGATTTTGCTTTTAGATAAAATGTAAAGGATAGAATAGTTGGTGGATTGCTCAAGTATATATCACACACACACCCTTGATTCAGTTGTCTTTTCATAAAAGAATTTTCAGATTTAGAAAAGACTTTCATTTTGAAAAATACTATTTTGGTTTTTGGTGTTTCTCATGTACATGTCTTTTGAAACCAAAACCATGTTTAATGCTTAATGTCAAAAACATAGATATCTTATTTGTGTAGTGGATCATATCCATACACACTATGCTTTAATGAATTCAAAATATCTTGTTTTTGTATCATGAAGAAATTTGGAAAACAAGTTTTAGAAAAATACAAGTTTTCAATTGAGCCAATATTTCAAGTTACAAAAATAGTCCAAATCATTTATAACATGCCTTGATTTTGTGCAAGCATGTTTGTTTATCAAAGTATATTGGTAAAACTATTTTTGTATATTTTTCAGTATTTTATGGGATTTTTATGTGAGCCAAAAGATCAAGTTTTTAATCCCTAGTTCAGACCTGACCTGGCTTCAGCCAGTCGACCGACCCGGTCGACGACGTGCACAGACGTGCACGCCAGTTCTGCAGGATGGCCGGCCGACCGACCCGGTCGACCGTCCAGAGAGTTCTGCTCTCTGGAAAGGCCCCGCCGACCGCGCGGTCGACCGGACAGAGAGATTGCTCTCTGTATCCTGGCTCGGTCGACCGGCCGGTCGACCGATGGCTCAAACGGTCTGAAATATGACCGTTGGCCGGTCGGCCGGACAGTCGACCGATGGCTCAAACGGTCTGAAATATGACCGTTGGCCGGTCGGCCGGACAGTCGACCGACAGGCCTGACAGAAACCCAACGGCTAGTTTTTCTGAGCCTATAAATTTGGGGGTTTGGGCATTGTTTTCACCAAGATTTGGAGAGTATTTTTGAGCCAGTTTTTCCAATCCTTTTCAGAGGTTTTTCTCCACAAATTTGAGAGAAAATATTTCCTATCAAAAGGGATGATTTTATCATGAGTGTTAAAAGAGATTCTTTGAGTTTTCCTCCACCATCTCATCCTAGTTTTCTCACACAAACACTTGAGCTATCCATTGATTATTCATCTTATAGGAGTGTTGTAGTGAGATAGTTTTAGGTGATCAAAGAGTTGTGATCACCAAAGACTTGTTCTTTGTTCTTTGAGGAGGCGGACAAGTATGTTCGCGGTGGTTTAGAGTTCAATTATGAACTCGTGGTTTGAGGTGCAGCCTCGGCAAGCTTGTGGGGCTTGTGTGTGTACGGGACTAGGGAGTCCGAAGGATTGTAGGTGTTGCGGCACCAAGGAGAGATCCATTGGGATCGATTATAGTGGAAATCCTTCGTGTGTCGAAGGCGGGGATGTAGAGCAAGTGTGCTCGAACCTCGAAACAAATCCCTTGTGTTTGTGATTGCTCACTCTCTCACTCTCTCTCTTGTTATATCTTGCAAACTATTTATTGTGCTTATCCATTATATGCTTGATATACATTGTGCTTAATTATATATTTGCTTGGGTTTGTTTGCTAACACTTGTATTCAACCAAGAGAGCCAACGCGGCACCTCAACCCATTCAAGGGGAATCTAGAGGAGTTTGTCCAGAATCCTTCACGGGAATTCGGCAACACTCTTGTGTTATACGTGGTGTTTAGTGTAAGAGTTTGGTTTAGGTCATAATAGCTTTTACTTCCGCATTATTTGGCATTAAGTGACCATTAGATTAGCCATCACCTATTCACCCCCCTCTAGGTGAACTTATAATTGGTATCAGAGCCTCGTGCTCTTGATTTGGGTCAACAACCTAGAGTTAAAGATCCTCATTTTTAGGCTAATCACAATATTTTGTACACACACCATGGTCTTCATGTCACCACCCACCTTTGACATTCTTAACATCCAAATTTGGAAGGTTAAGATGTCTTTGTACCTCAAGGCCCTAGGCATTCATGTTTATCTTGCCACTACTAATAATGCATATTGTTTAGATGGTAAGAATTTTGAGGCTAATGCAAAAGCCCTTCATGCTTTAAAGCCTACCCTAAATGATGATTATTTATCTAGGGTTTCTAATATTGATTCAGCTTTTGTAGCATGGAACATCATCACCTCCCTTGACGAAAAGGATCTATAGGAGCGATTCGGATGTTGGAAGCGACACCTCCAACAAGTGCTATATGGTCCAAGGGGATAACCCCCTTGAGGTAACTACCGAATCCGAGGATGAGGATGTTAACATGTCATATGATGAGCTCACTTCATTTTGCCAACTTTTGCTTGAGAAATATGACATGATTAAACAGGAAAATAAAAATTTAAAAAGAAATTTGATTGCATGCATATAGAACAAGATTCATTTAGAAACAAGATTGCATGCTTAGAAAAAGAAAAGGAAGATATGAAAAATGAGAATGTTTTTCTTATTTTCAAAATTGAATGATTTGTGTGAAGGAAACAATACTTTGAAAAATAAAATTTATTTGGTGGAAAAAAAAAAGGAAGTTGTTTTTCAAGAAAATAAGTCTTTAAAAAGAAAATTTTGTGAAAAAGAAAAGATTTTGTTTCTAAAAAGAAAAAGAAAAATGATTCTTTATCTCATCATGCTTTACATGCCACCACTAATGAGATTAAAGATTTAAAAATAAAGTGGATTGTTTGAGTTCAACTTTGAACTCTTGTGCATTTTACCATACTAGGTTGGAGTCTATGTTTTCAAAGAAACAAACTCCACACATTCATGCACAACATCATCATGCATATGCTTATGTTGCACGTCATGATCACACTCCTACACATAAGCATCCTAAGGTGTACACATGTACACATTGTGGCCGCAAAGGCCATTTAGCAAAATTTTGTTATGACAAGTTACATCATTTTAATTTTGCTAATAATAAGAATTTTTCGGTTCCTTACAAGACTAACCCCAAAGGACCCAAGAAAATATGGGTACCAAAATCCCCACCTTGTGTATTTGATGTAGGTGAGGGCTCTCACAAAACGTGAGAGATTTGGTGCCTTGATGGTGGGTGCACTTGAATTAAAAGGACACATATTTGGAGCACCGCAATCAAGGAGGTTTTGGTGGGAAAGACCACCAAGCTTGGAGCTTTGAAGTTGGTAACAATCTCTAAACTCCTATTTTTTATGTACATGCTTTTTTCATATATCATATTCATAGCATGTTCATGTTTTTTTTTGTTCTTATGTGCTTCATGTGGCAAAAACATGCTTAGATGTACTTTTTATCAAAACTTGTATTATTCATGTACAAATAGTGAGTTACATTTGATTTATATATATGTGCACTTTATGCTCATTTGTACCCACTATATGCACATGTATAAGCTAATTTTGATGATTTCCTCATTTACACTTGTTTTGCCAATTTTCGTGTTTTTACTTCATGTATATGCATTTTTATTCAAATCTAATAAATATACATATATATCCTTTTTGAGTCTCTTGCCTTCATGCAAATATCTTTAATAGACTCTTTTATGTTTGGGATATGTATGTGTATTGTTAGTTTTGGATAAATCATACATATACCATGAAGATTAGTGTTTTAATGAAAAATGATTTTTCATTATTAAAATGTGACTTATGATCTTTTGAGCTTAAATGACTATTTTCATAAAAATGCTATTTACATGACCTTTTAACACTCACATCTTCATTTATTATTTCATGACTTAGTTTCATGATCATTTTGAGCTTTATAGACCATGAGTGATTAAACCTTTATGTACTTAGTTATGTTTTATGAAAAACATATGATTTGATGTATTTGAAGGATTTTTAACTAGTTGTTCAAAAACTATTTTATACTAGTTATTTATTCTTCAATTAGTTTATAAGTTATACACATGATCCTATTTTTAATCCATTGGATAAATTCTTTTGTATTCTCAAGATTTGATGCTTCATGAATTGAATATTAGTTTAAATGTTAGTTTTTGTCAACACTAGGATTTATACTTGTACATATTATGGGTCACAAATAAATCTATATATGGTTGGGTTTGATTGCTTATTTGTGCCCATTAGGTGTGCTAGTATGGCCTAGTTTTGATGATCCTTACATTTTTTAAACTTGTATTCCATTTTGGATTTGTGTTATGATCATGTGATTTTATTTCATATATATGTTTATTTTGCCAAACTTTAAGATATACATGTATACCTCTTGAGTCATTTGTCTTTCATGCAAATCTATATATATGAACTCAATTGTGTTTAGGGATATGTATGTATACTTCTTGTGTGGTCAAAACATACATATACCTTGAAATATAATTTTTTAATAAAAATTTTGTGGTGATTTTTATGTTTTCAAAATTTATGATAATTTTCACATTGTCTTATTTAAAGGAATATTGAGTTTCATTGCCATTTTCATGTGATTTACACATATTTCATGAAAAATATTTTTATTTTATTCCTTGATTGAAGGATTCCGTACTAGTTTTCAAACATTTTCATTTAACTAGTTCGAGTTCTTCATGTGGTAGATTATATGATGTATACATTTAAGCTTATTTTTTTATTGGTATCATTGGATATTTTCAATTGATATTTTCAATTGGTATCAATATGAACTTCTTTTGTATATACTCATATTTTGTTTTCCCATATATGTATGTATCAATTTCATTTGGTATACTCATTTTTCATACATATATATGAGTTATTTGTGCTTGAGTTAAAATTGTTTTACATGTTTAAAGCACAAAGTTGTTTATGATAAGAAAATAAATATTTTAAGAAAAATTCTCAAGATTTGTTTTATTGAGAAAATTAAAAATTTTGTTTTATAAGAAAAATTCAAAATTTTGATTTGTATTGCCTATATGCAAGGAGAGCTTAACATCTCTTCTACATATAGATTCATGTTGAGTGTATTGTATATTGAGGAGCTTGACAACTCTTCTTTATGTGGTACACGTGTGCAGGGGGAGCTTCACATCTCCTCTTATGCATTACATAATATGTGTTATGTGAATTGGGGCTTGTCATCCCTTCTTCATGTAATGCATATGTGTAGGGAAGCTAACTTAGCGTCTTCCTCTTCATGAATGTATATCGCATATAACCCTTCTTGATTGATTTGATTTACCCCTTCTTTGGTTCTTTGTTTCGGACAAAAGGGGGAGAAAAATTTGATGATTTTTTTTACTTTAACCCCTTTGTTGATGATTGACAAAAAGGGGGAGAGGCATTTGGTATATATGCATGCTTTTGTGAAAAAGGATTGTTTATGCATATATGTTTTTGTTTTGCAAATAGAGAAAAAGAATTCTTGATTTGTTTTATGCTTGAGTACATGTTTATCTCCTTGATTTGCATACATGTCATGTGCTTCATTTTCATATTATATTGTTTATTTGTTATGCATGAGTTAAGGGGGAGCTTCTTTGAAGCTTTACTTTAATCCATGCATATATAACTTCATGAGTTTTGTCATCATCAAAAAGGGGGAGATTGTTGGCCCAAAGGCCCATCACTCTAGTTTTGATGATGATCAACTCATGTAGTTATTGTACTAATGATCGTGTGTTTAATTAGTGACAGATTTGTTATCAAGATCTTAGTAGGTGTGGAGCTTCAACAAAGGATTTAAAGTCAAGTTTTGGAGCTAGCACCGGTTGATTCACGAGCCTATACATCAAGACCACATCAAGAGTTGAGCTCATTGGATCGTGTTTGGACCAAGTCTAGAAGATGAGAAGGCTTCAAGTGAAGACTTCAAGAAGATGAAGACTTGTGTCTAGGTATATGATTTTTGCTTTTAGATAAAATGTAAAGGATAGAATAGTTAGTGGATTGCTCAAGTATATATCACACACACCCTTGATTCAGTTGTCTTTTCATAAAAGAATTTTCAGATTTAGAAAAGACTTTCATTTTGAAAAATACTATTTTGGTTTTTGGTGTTTCTCATGTACATATCTTTTGAAACCAAAACCATGTTTAATGCTTAATGTCAAAAACATAGATATCTTATTTGTGTAGTGGATCATATCCATACACACTATGCTTTAATGAATTCAAAATATCTTGTTTTTGTATCATGAAGAAGTTTGGAAAACAAGTTTTAGAAAAATACAAGTTTTCAATTGAGCCAATATTTCCAAGTTACAAAAATAGTCCAAATCATTTATAACATGCCTTGATTTTGTGCAAGCATGTTTGTTTATCAAAGTATATTGGTAAAACTATTTTTGTATATTTTTCAGTATTTTATGAGATTTTTATGTGAGCCAAAAGACAAAGTTTTTAATCCCTAGTTCAGACCTGACCTGGCTTCAGCCGGTCGACCGACCCGGTCGACCGACGTGCACAGACGTGCACGCCAGTTCTGCAGGATGGCCGGCCGACCGACCCGGTCGACCGTCCAGAGAGTTCTGCTCTCTGGAAAGGCCCCGGCCGACCGCGCGGTCGACCAGACAGAGAGATTGCTCTCTGTATCCTGGCTCGGTCGACCGGCCGGTCGACCAATGGCTCAAACGGTCTGAAATATGACCGTTGGCCGGTCGGCCGGACGGTCGACCGACAGGCCTGACAGAACCCCAACGGCTAGTTTTTCTGAGCCTATAAATTTGGGGGTTTGGGCATTGTTTTCACCAAGATTTGGAGAGTATTTTTGAGCCAGTTTTTCCAATCCTTTTCAGAGGTTTTTCTCCACAAATTTGAGAGCAAATATTTCCTATCAAAAGGGAAGATTTTATCAAGAGTGTTAAAAGAGATTCTTTGAGTTTTCCTCCACCATCTCATCCTAGTTTTCTCACACAAACACTTGAGCTATCCATTGATTATTCATCTTATAGGAGTGTTGTAGTGAGATAGTTTTTAGGTGATCAAAGAGTTGTGATCACCAAAGACTTGTTCTTTGTTCTTTGAGGAGGCGGACAAGTGTGTTCGCGGTGGTTTAGAGTTCAATTGTGAACTCGTGGTTTGAGGTGCGGCCTCGGCAAGCTTGTGGGGTTTGCGTGTGTACGGGACTAGGGAGTCCGAAGGATTGTAGGTGTTGCGACACCAAGGAGAGATCCATTGGGATCGATTATAGTGGAAATCCTTCGCGTGTCGAAAGCGGGGATGTAGAGCAAGTGTGCTCGAACCTCGAAACAAATCCCTTGTGTTTGCGATTGCTCACTCTCCCTCTCTTTATCTCTTGTTATATCTTGCAAGCTATTTATTGTGCTTATCCATTATATGCTTGATATACATTGTGCTTAATTGATATATTTGCTTGGGTTTGTTTGCTAACACTTGTATTCAACCAAGAGAGCCAACGCGGCACCTTAACCCATTCAAGGGGAATCTAGAGGAGTTTGTCCAGAGCCCTTCACGGGGAATTTGGCAACACTCTTGTGTTATACGTGGTGTTTAGTGTAAGAGTTTAGTTTAGGTCATAATAGCTTTTACTTCCACATTATTTGGCATTAAGTGACCATTAGATTAGCCATCACCGATTCACCCCCCCTCTAGGTGAACTTACAATATGGCGGTGACGGTTGTGCAATATCAGCACCATGATGATAATACCTAAAACCTTGATATTCTGCGCTGGTAGATATTTACGTAGTACTTGCAAATCTCTCAAGTTGTAGCATCTGACCATAACCATATCCCATACTATAATGTTGGCCTGATGTCAAGCCCAAATCCTGCATATGACCTTCAAGATTATGATAACCCCATGAGTATTCTTATGTCCACTTGAATGATCATTAGAAGAAAAATCAACCAGGCGACCCAAATGCCTCCGCTGATCAGAAATCCCTAATCGGCCTCCATGATCAATATCCTGTGTGACATAATAATTTGAATACCATGATGGACCATCTTGTTGGCTTCTACCAACACCACTGGTCTCTCCCTCAGCTGTTTCCCCCATTATTGCTATCATCAGATTCATTACCACTAGCTTCTTCACCGCTATTACCACCATTTTCATTATCACCACTAGAAGTGGATGAATGCATCGCAATACCCTTGCCCTTTTGGCTATGGCCTTCATCACCATCCGTGGCACCGCTTTCTCACCTTGACTTATCCGTTCATCCAACCAATATAAGTCATCTTCACACAAAACGGGTTCTCTCTCATGAATCCACGCATCCAATATGTTATCGTCATTGAAAACATGGTTCAGATCGATTGGGTTGTAATAATCATCTTGATCACGTTGGTGTGTTAAGTTTCTTACACGCATCCATATTATAATGCACAAACACTAATTTTTCTTTCACAAACCGATGAGGAATAAGTTTGACTTAATACTTTAATAGCAATTTTTAGCAGATTGATAGCTTCTTTACCATAGTTAATCCACCAATCAGATAGAAGAGGTTGCTGTGCCGCCCTTCTAGTTAGCGATGCTCCAAATTCTCCAACTCTGTCCACAAATAATTTGATCTACAATAATCCAAACTGTAAGTATTAATAGTTGCAAATGCATAGCATTATTGCAAACAAGTAAATAAATTGATATGACAACTTACCTCATTAATAGCTCTTGCTTGTTTATTCAAATCCGGTTCTAACCTTTTAATCACCTCCTTTAATCTAGCTCTCACCTCTAGATAAGTAGAATTTTTTTTTGAATATTGGAGTGCCGGATTTAAAAAATATGTTGCAATAATGTAGACTCAGGAGAGTTATACTATGAAAGTTTTTTCTATTCAACAATTATAAATTGTAAGTATGTAAATGAATTACCAGTAGCATACAAGTATTTATGCAGTTGTCCCTCTTATTTGTTATTAATGATATCTCAATACTTCTTTTAATTCTTATTGGATGCCTTAATAGCCAACTTTGCTTTATCCATAGCCTCATAAATAATAGTTAAGGTTGGCCTTTTGTCCTGATCCACTATCTTCAAGACCCTACTAAGAGGATCCATAATATTTTGGACTTCTCTTGCTTTCTTTCAGAATTGATCAGTCAAAATAAGGTTGGAAATCTTATCTCTCACACTTATTCTACCCTTTTCCTTGTTGACCTCACGCCATTTGGTTGTTGTACACTCTCTCTTTAAATCCTGCTAATAGTGAAGAAGGCTTTCAATAGCAATGAACTCTGTGGTAAACCGTGTTATACTGGTCTCAACAAATCTCTATCTCTGATAAATTGTTTCATTAAATTCAGCATTTTGAGACTATTTTAGATAAATGATATAATCAGTTTAGCATCATCTAATGTCTCCACTGATTTCAGTGAACGGATATTTTCAAGCATCAAATCAATGCAATGTCTTACACAGGGAAACCAAAACAAATGCTCTCTTCTCCATCAACAAGTGACCGGTTGCTTTGAAACTTATCTCATTGTTGGTTACAATCTGTATGACATTCTCTTCACCAATTTCATCAACTTTGTTAATAAGAAAAATATAATCAGCAGTCTTCCAGATATTTGTAGTATCAACTAAAATATAGTATATCATGTGTCTATCACAATAAATCATGAAATTAATAATAAGCTTCCTAGTCTGTAAACTTCAGCCATCACACATGATCGTGCAACCAGACTGCGACCATTTTGCTTTTATTGAAGCAATATAATCTTCAATTTTTTCACTTCCTCCTTCGAATATTGATTGCTAATCTGATATCCTGTGGGGCTTTTAACATTCGGCCTGCTTCTGCAATTGTATTAATCATTGCTTGATAGTATAAACCACTCTCAGCTACATTGAATAGTATTGCATTGTAGAGGAAGAACTTCAAAATGACTTTTCTAACTTTTTTAATATTCTCCGATGAGAACATGTTTTTGATTGATTTCTGCTTAGATGAGGACATGTAAGGATCAACATCACGAGAATGAATTTCAGCTTTTCTAGTGATAAAACTCAGACGCAATTCATGCTTGATCTATGCTCTTGAAGGCTGCGAACTATTGCCACCAACATCTTTTGTATGACCTTGTGTCTCTCTCCATGTCATTTCACGACTTTCTTTCATAGATTGCTTTAATTATCTTCTTTCAATTTCTTTCAACCCACCTACTTTTTCAAGTTCATCTTTAGATTCATCGCCACTAATTTCATAAAATACTCACTTAAATATTTCATGAGATGTTCTTTCTTGGCTTTTATGGATGCTCTTTCTTTGCTACTTTTGGAAAGATATTTTCTCAGTAGTGTACATTTCTTTGGGGACTTTCTAGCAAGCATTCGCCTGGCCGGATACGTGTGTTAAGTGCTGTTTCATTCTAGTTATACCACTATGCACTATCTTTTCACAATAGTTGCACTTCACTAATTTTCTGCTTCCACCAACAGATGTAGTATGTTCCCATCCAATGTCACGTTGCTTCGGTGGTATTCTGAAATTAAGAAAAATCAAATGAAATTAACTGAATTAAACAAAATTAAATATTACAAAAAACACGAAAAATCTTTTAAAAAATATAGACATCAATATTTATGTATTACATACCCAAAACATATCACATAACACACTAAATATACCAAAATATATGCATAATTTAGTCCATTTCACCAAAAACATGTTTAAATATACATCATGTTGGTCATTTTCACATGGAATTGCGATGAGGTACAAAATCATCATTGTAATCATTTCTGCGATAAGTAGAAAAATCAGTACTAGTAATCGCAAATCTCTCAAGTTGTGGATAAAAATCATGGTCATATGTTAAACCCAAACCTTGCATATGACCTTCAAGACTATAATTTGGATCCCATAATATAGCACCAACTCGTTGACTTTCACCAACACTATAAGTTTCTCTATCAGCATCGTTGTTGCTTTCATTATTGTCGTCACCAGCTCTACCGCCATCACTTTTGTTGTCGTTATGATCATCATCATCATCAATATCTTTACCATCATCAAGAGTAGAACAAGTTAAACCCTCACATCTTCACTATCATCATCTACATCTCTCACACCTGTACTTACCTCATTGAAGATCTTTGAAATGAACTAACTTCTAACACTCTTCAATGCGAACATGTTTTTGACTGTTTTCTGTGTCGATGGGAACATGTAAGGAATTAACTAAATTAAAGAATTAACTAAATGACTAAATGAATGGGTGTAACTAAATTAAATTTAACTAAATTAAATGAACTAAATTAAATTATATCGTATTAAGTTAAATTTACTTCAATTAAATGAACTTAATTTAATTAACTGAATTAAATTAAATTTTAGTTAAATTTACAATAAATGAATGGGTGTAACTAAATTAAGTTAATTAAAATAAATTATATCATGTTAACTTTAATTTACTTCAATGAAATGAACTTAATTTAATAAACTGAATTAAATTAAATTTTAGTTAAATTTACACTAAATGATTGGGTGTAACTAAATTAAATTTAACTAAATTAAATGAATTAAATTAAATTAACTAAAATTAAATTAAATTAGCTATACTAAACTAAATTAAATTAAACTAACTAAACTAAATTACTAAATTTAATTAAACTAATTACAGATAGAGCTCGAGAGACATTTAGAGAGGGAGGGAGAGAGATGGAAGAAAGAGAGAGGAGAGATTGAGATGGAAGGGAAAGGCACGAGAGAGATCTAGAGGAGAGAGACAGGAGAGGGAGAGGGACATGGGGAGAGAGACGGGAGAGGGAGAGGAGAGATCCAGAGAGAGGAGGGACATGGGAGAGACGGGAGAGGGAGAGGGGCGGGAGAGAGATCCAGACAGAGAGACTAGACAGGGGGAGACAGAGAAGGGGGAGAGAGGTGCACCTGGGGGGAGGCGATGGGAGAGGGGGAAGACGCCGAAGCTGGGCATGGCGCGACGCTGGAGCTGGGCATGGCGCGACGTCGGAGATGCAGGTGAACTAATTTCTTTTTTTTTTTTTTTGCTTGCTGTTGTCTGATGTTTGAGCTCTCTCTGTTGGATTATAAAGGTGAAGTCATACATGAAAAATCACGGGCCAATTAGCTGCTGATTCACGGGGGAGATCACGGGTGTCTTCACTGCTAATTCATGGTTGTCGACTCGGCCAAAAATCCGAGTTGACTCGGCCGATATGGCCGAGTCAACTCGGATTTTCGGCCGAGTCGCGTGATTTTAGCCACATTTGCTGACTCGTGGAACAATCTCGGACCGGTCGACGCCGTTCTGGTTTCGACTCGGCTGAGTCAGAACCGGAACGACCGATAATTTGAACCCTGGTTGTCAGAAGCCTCTCATCCTGCTCGCCTCATCACCAACGCCTAGGAAATGTTTGGATTGAGGATCCAGTTCTCAAGAAGCATGTGGAAAGTGTCCCTCTTAACCCCTGTTTTTAAAGGAGATACCCATATTTGCAAGCCAACCCATGTGAAGATTTTTCTTTATGATTTCAAAAGCAAGATAACACCTTTTCTCTTCTACAGGAAACAACCCGTTCTATATCGATGATATTAGTATCGTCTTAGTCACATCGAGTCATATTGGTAATATCAATGTTAGACAATATTTCAAACCTTGCTTCTAACTTTATAAGTATTACATGCCTGATAGGAGCATTATGCCAATTTTGTTTAATACTAGCTATAAATAAGTTGTGGGTTCCATGCTATTATGGGCTCAAGGTCCTGTGCCTCCCTTTTGAGCAGGGTAAGGATCTGAGATGGTTCCCTGATCATCGTCGTCGTCATCACCACCACCACCACCACCTAAATCACTAGATGTGATAGAATAATTTGGCGAGAAGTTGAGTAATGAGTTTGATCTCTTAGAATGCCATTTTCCCAAAAAAGAAAAAAAAAAAGGCGATAGTCGGAGAGTTCAGAATACCAGTTGAATTTAGGACTGTTGTTATGAAATCTATAGGTATGGTGTTGCATTGTGCTCAGCATGCTAATCCTACAAAGTTGTATATTGCTTGTCCCATCTCTGATTTATTCATGATAATAATGACACAGAAAGTGAATGATCGCCAGTTATATTGGCAGACTGACTAGTAAGGTTATACTTCCTGTTTAACCATCCTTTTTTTTTTTTTTTACCATCAGAAAAGTGTGACCAGAGCACATGTGATGCTGAAAATGTGCTCAGTCTCATAAAACGAGTAAATCTGCACCTTATACAACTAGTTATTGTAGAAGAATGTTAGAATATTCTTCAAGCTATTCTTAATCTAATGAGCTTTTTCAATACGTGTACAATGGGAATTTCTCAACGGACTTCTTATTAGCTGCAAATTAATGAAAAACACTTCATTATATTTCAATATGTGTTTATGCATGTATCACTTGGCATATTTTATTTACATTTATCTGAGTATATCATTGTTTGCCTAATAGCATCCTCATGTGTTTATTTGTGTATCACAATATCAGTGTGCATTTGTTGGTATTTCTTGGGTTTTACATATAAGCATGATAATGTGGCACCTTTTAAATTTATACAAGTCCTGTGGTCACATATGTAGCAGGTCAGTTCTAATAAGCTCATTAATTCTGTATATTGTTCTTATCATATATAGTTGGATATGTTATGATGATATGTACTTCAAAGGGTTTGAAGGGTCTCCTTGATCAGGTGAGGATACTGAAATTGTTAGATATGTTCTGTATATATATGAAGAGTGAAAAACAACAGTTTTCGTTGGCTATCTCCTGTTATCTAAAAGTCGGTGCTAAAATTTACGCTGGACCCACTTGAGAAGCTATAATTTGGCCTTTTCATCTCCTCATTCCCTGAGTTGAAGAAGAAAATATAGATTTTAACAGCTACCTAATTGATTTAGATTGAACCCGACCTAATTTTCTGTGAATAGGCAATAACTTTTGTGACCACTGGTATAGCATCTTCAATGTTGGTTGCTTGATAGGATGTTGTAAGCCCCATATTCTTGTAAGCCCACAGAATTTAGTGAAACAGAATAAGCTTGCTAGGTCCCACAAAACTGGTCGCTATTTTGCCCCTTTACGGCAAAAGAAAAGATGGGGAAAAGAAATCGACATTGCGTTTAAGAGAGGTTGGACACCTCTTCATTAATCAGTCCTGTTAGGCACTTGATAATGGAGCTTAACAGGTAATTGCTTCCCTGTGATCTATTTTGTGCATTTCTGTTGTCATGATTTGATGTTTGTCTCTAATTCTTAATTGGACAACTGAAGCTGATGTTGAAGCGCGCTCTAATTCTCCATAATTCCTTTTGCAGAAACAGCAGATTGGGGAAAGAGGACAATTCCAAAAGGTTGTCTTCGGAAATCGTAACAGCAGAATGATATGTCATTAGCATGTTCACTGTCGTGGTCGGGACAACTCAATTAGTCATTTATGGGCTGAAAATGGCCGGAAGTGTAATAGTCTATAATCAACAATGATTTGATAGGAGCATGGTTCCTGAAAGGGACTCGTGAACTAATGAAATGTGTAATCAATGATCTATTCATTGTGTCAAAAATTTGTAAATATTAAGTGTGAAATGGTAGTCCTGTACACATTGGTTTGGTGGTTCACAAAAACTGAACTCACAATATTTCCATTTGAAGCAATATGCTGTTGAGTGAAATGTAATTCCTTCTTGTGCATTTGTGGTGCCCAGATGTGCAAAAGTTCACAAAAATTTTCAGTTTGTATGAAAATGTGTAATTAATTTTTTTCTGTCGGGTTTATATAGAAACATAGAATCTATCGACCGGTTTGATTCTGAATTATTTGTTACGTTGCAGTTCTTTGATCGTGCATGCTTCAGATTAAATCATTGCCAGGTGTTGGTTGTTTTTTCTGTTTTTTTTGTTGATTCTGAAACCATGAAATCACAAGAAAAACCCTCGTTTCGTGAATATTTGGGTTCACCCTTTGTGTTTAGTTTTAAATTTATAGCTACCATAAAGGTTCAAGTGTTTCAATCGAAGTTGGGTTTGGCCTGTACCTAACTTTTCTTGTTGCCCCGTTAACTCTTGGTCTATTGTCAATTGAGTATAACTCAAACGACAAAAACACTTCCTTCTGTGGGTTGGAAACTTTGAATATCCCAATCTACAGTGGGTAAAGTAAGGATTTTTTTTTCGAACTTTTGAACTAATTTGTACGATGCAATAAGAAATATATCATGCAATGGGTCGACTCCATGGCACACGGAGAACAATAGCCTTGACTAACAATTTGTGGAAGCTCATTCACGATGTATATGAGAACTCTCTGAAGAAGCAACTTTCACTTTGTGGAGGCTAACTCGTAATTCGTGTATGTGTAGCAGAAAGGACGTTTCATTATTCTTTCATGAGAGTTTCTTTTCTTTTATCAGGTTGGTTTTCTTTAGTAAAATTCCTTCCCTATTATGATTAATATATTTAACTTTTGTTAATTTGTTGACGCCATTGCACCAAGCACCCGTGGCCTAATGGATAAGGCGTCTGACTTCTAATCAGGCGATTGTGGGTTCGAGTCCCACCGGGCGTGTTACGCTTATTTCTTTATTTTTTTTTATCTATTTACATCTATGTTCTTTTTTTGCTTTTCTTCTTTCTAATTTACAACAAATTGTGATGCTCTTTATCTTTATTTTTTTTTATCTATTTACATCTATGTTCTTTTTTTGCTTTTCTTCTTTCTAATTTACAACAAATTGTGATGCTCTTTATCTCGTACTATCATAATCCAATAGTTTACACACGCATGAATCTTCATATAAGCTATAGTGAGTGCCAGTGTCTTATGCCTGCAATTTAACCATGGCTCTCTTTGGTCTCTCCATTTGATCATTCCGGTGCCATTGCCGAGACGGCGACGGGTTCTGTCCCCGTTCCGACAGAGACACACAAATATTGTACCGAAGGTCTAAGATAAGGTCACACTGAGAAGAACCGTTTATCATTATGATCATAATAACTGTCGAGTGGAAGTGCAACGATGTATGCAACTGAGAACTTATCAATTCAATCAAGCAATCACAGTCCATTATAGTTGTTCAACTATTTGACTATTGGAAAAAAAAAAAAACCAAAAAAAAAATATATGTTCTTTCCTTTCTGGCAATATTTTTTTTTTTTTTTGTGCTTTTCTTTGTTCACGATGATTAAACTCTACCGTGATGATGATATTGTGGTAGAAAACCTAACGCCTCTTATTTTATTTTATCTTATAAAGAAAAAGATAAAAATAAAAAAGAGTGGAATGTTTATCTTATCCAGAACTCAACCACGTACTTTAGTACTTCACTCCTGCTGCCAACAGAGACAGAAGAATAATAGAACAACACTACTGTGAGTTGCAATTCTCTCAATCAGTAATGCTCAACTCATTGTCATGACAACAATTTTGAGATGCTTTTATGTCTTGTGCTATCGTAATCCAACAGTTACAGTCACAGACCTAATACCTCTTATTTTATTTTATTTGTAAAAAGAAAAAGAAAAAGAATGGAATGTTTATCTTATTCAGAACTCAACCACGTACTATTGTACTTCACCCCTGCTACGAAAAGAGACAAGAAGAATAATAGAAGAACACTGCTGTGAGTGCAATTCTCACAATTAGTAATGCTCAACTCATTTTCATGACAACAATTTTATGTCTTGTGTTACCGTAATCCAACGGTTACAGTCACAGTATTTTTTTTTTTTTTTTTTTTTTAATTTTTGGGGTGAGGGTAGGGGGGTGTCGGCAGTCAACGACACGCTCGATTCTTTATTTTGTGTCCCTCCATCTTTGAAATCGTGGCTCCAGCATTGGCTACAGAAGCATAGACTCTTCATTCAATGATATTAAATGCAGTGTATTTGTGCTTTGCAAGTTGATGAATAATGGGACTTTAATCTCCTCACTTGATCACTCAATATCTATAAATTAATATTTATTATTGTTGCTTTGCCTCTTTCATGTCCACTTCACTTGCGTTAGTTACAGCAACTCAAGATCTGGTATATTCTCGAGGCCAATAAATGATTTTAGTTAGAAAAAGTGATAGAATCATAGTTGAAAAAGTTACAAAGACTCTGCGCACGAGAAAAATGAATAAACAAGCAGAGAGTCAGTAATTTTTGGTTGCCATTAAGAGGGAACAAAAAAGGAGACCTAAGACTAGAGCTACGGGAACTCAGAGACGTTCCAGATATGTGGGGCATGATACTGGAGTAAGGTATCAAAACAAAGTAAAATCTAATCATATAAGAAAATGCATGTGAATCATACCGTTAAAAAAGGTTGGGTTCCAACTTAAACAGACTTGAGACCATTTGAAAGAAATGTCAGAAAGAAAGAAGGTACGAAAAAGATGGGAGGCAAGATGAAAATAACGAAAATTTTAACATAAATCCCACAATTCATCATAAAACGTTAATTCTAAGACCGATTTTCAAAAACATAATGATTTGAGAGATTTGTGACGGAAATAAAAGAAAGACTAGAGCTTGACTTTAAACTTGAGATCTCATATAACTCAAAACCTCCTACTTTACTACCCAGCTAGATCTCAGTGGTATAGTCCCCCCCACACACACACCAAGTGTGCACTTGTATGTAAAGAGAGAAGGTAAAATCTTGTTGATAGAGTTTTTTAAACTTTATTAGAGTTTAACCAAAGATCGATGCAATTAATGGTGACAAATGTGAGAGCGTATCAGTCGTATCAATGGTGGATTGCACAGGAGGAACCCAGCCTAGTTGACTAATATTGGGCCTAGTCAACTAATGATTGGATACAGAGAGTTGGAGTTTCTGTTTACTATAGACTAATAGACTAGGATATTTCATAGTTGACTAATAACATTGATTAGTCGACTTATAGTTGACTAATGCGAATGCGTGGCCTGTTTTCAAATCTGATTCAGAATTCATTTCTGATCCAAATTCTATGTTTTTGTTTTGTTTTCTTCGTAGATTCTTTGGCTATATATAGATTGATTCAATAAGAACTTGTAATTGATTGATTCAATAAGAACTCTCTCCCCTTTTACCCCGAAGATGTAGGCAAATTGCTGAATCTCGTTAAATCTTGTGTTCTATCTTTGAAATCAGCTAGAGGGTAGGTGAATAGGTGATATGGCTAATATAGAAACTAAATGCGGAAATTAAAACAAATTTGCAATAACACTTAGTACAACCAACGAGTGTAGCCGAATTCCCTGTGAAGGGCTCTGGACTAACTCCTCTTGATTCCCCTGAATAAGAGTTGAGGTGCTATATGAAGCTCTAGTGGTTAAGTACAAGTGAGGCACACAAACACAAGCCAAGCATATAATGGATATATAACACTATGAAGGATGCAAGGCACAACACAAACAAATATGATATGAATGATATGAATGATGCACAGCACAAATAAAGAGAGAGGGTTAAGAGACAATGGATCAAACGCAAACACAAAGATATGTTCCGAGGTTCGAGCCCCTAACTCTACGTCCCCGCCTTCACCGAGAAGGATTTCCAATCCACTAATTCGTCCACTTAGGACTTCCACCGAGGGAACCTCCACCGAGGAGGATTTTGTACAAATACAACCCGGAGTACCGAACTCCTCTCTCAACCAATATAATCTCCACCGAGGCAACACAATCACAATCCACCTCACCAAGAGGGAGTAAACAACAACCTCAACCTCTACCAAAGAGGGAGCACCCCACAATCCAAATCAACCTCTACCAAAGAGGGATACAACAAATGAAGGGGTTTACAACTTGGAGGTTTTCACTACCTCAAACAATTTCTTTTTCCACAAAACAATGATCCTAATAGAATAGGATAGAAGATAGGCTCAAGTGTGAAAAACAAAGTGTTTTGATCAAAGAAATTCTCTTGGGAAAACACCAAAATAGATATAGAAATTTTAGATCAAAACTAATTCCCAAAAACATAATTTATTTGAAATAAAGAAAACACTTTAAAACAAATAAGATGGATCTTTTGAGCTCTTAAACACTTTGAAAACTTGTTTTAAAAAAATCAGTGAATAGAGAAATTTTTCTTGTAAAAAATCTTAGCCAAAATCCCAAAGGAATGGGGTTTATATAGGCCCAAACAGAAAACTAGCCGTTGGCTGTTTTTACAGCCAGATACGGCTGGCAGTCGACCGCTCGGTCGACCGCCAACGGTCATATTTTTGACCGTTGGCTGCCTGCGGTCGACCGGCCGGTCGACCGTAGAAAAACAGAGAGCAGAGCTCTCTGGTCCGGTCGACCGCCCGGTCGACCGGCCCAAGTGCCAGCCCAACGTGCACAGATCTGTGCACGTCGATCGACCGATCGGTCGACCGACTCTGGGTCCGGTCGACCGGTCGGTCGACCGCCAGAGCCTGTCAAGCACTGTTCTGGGTCAGAAAACAGGATTTAAAAATATTGTAAAAATTCTCATAAAACTTCTAAAATCCACAAAAATAGTTTTATCATTTTACATTGAAATATAAACTTGTGTTAAAAATTTCAACACAAATTTCAAACATTTTGAACCATTTTTGTGTCTTACAAATTTTGTCAAAAACCAAAACCTGTATTTTTCCAAACTTAGATTTTTCAATAGGAAATCTGATTTTCCTAAAACTCATAGAAATATAAAAACATGATACTTAAACACTTTTAGGCATGTTACATATGGACATAAGTCCAATATACATGAAACATATACATATCATAGTTTTTGTCTTTAATTCCAAAATAATATTTTGTTAAAAATACCAAAACACAAAACCTCATGAATAGGCATACTAAAATAAGTTTGTTTAGGAAGTTAAGCATGCATGTATATAGAACACATCTAATATACATAAAACCATGTAAACTTGTATTGATACTAACTATTCATGAAAACTAATATCGGTTAAACCAAAAACCGAAAACTGAAAAATATGAAACGTGTGTGTGTTGTGAACTTGAGCATATCACACTATCTAATCTTTACACATGGATCTAAAACACAAACTAAACTAGGATACCTAAGTTTTCTTGTAGAGCGCCGTCTCCAAGCCGACTCGATCCAAAACTCCGTGATCCACCGAGCTAGACTCCAACGAGTGCTATGTATGATCTTATTGCTCAGGCTCTTGAATCACCATGTGAAAGGCTTCAAAACTCCTTTGTTGAAGCTAATCACCAACTAATATCTTGATTAATGATCTGAAACTAAACATCACAAGATTATTAGTAAACATAACTACATGAGTTAATCATCATCAAAACTAGAGTGGAAGGCCACTGGGCCAACAATCTTTCTTTTATTGTTTACTTGTTCGTGTGATTGGTGACTATTCTCTGGTGTTGCTGTTCTTTGTTGCTTGGATTCCAACAAATGTATCAGAGCTTTTCGGGTTCGACGGGAAGTTTTTCATTCAGGTGGAGCAAATCAACTTGAAGTCTGCCTACAGTTTCGTTCAGAGATAAAGATTTGATCTTTCCTATGTGGATTTGTTTTCACTAATTATTTTTCGCATTGTGTTGAGGAATCTATTGAGGAGATGTCTGGAGAAAGTTAATCCACGGTGAAAGACATGAACCCACATCTGATGAAGATCGATGTGGTAAAGTTTAATGACACAAACAATTTTGGGATGTGGAGGTGTGAGGTGATGGATGCGTTGATGACATCAAACCTTGAAGACACTTTACGATTGAAAGAAATGATGGAGGAGACTTCTGTAAAGGATTGGACAAGATGAACAGGACAACATGTGGTCTTATAAGGTCTTATTTGACACAAGATATTAAGTACCATGTGCTATATGAGACGTCTGCAATGAAGATGTGGGAAATTCTCGAGAAAAAATATCTGAAGAAGAGAGCTGAGTTTCGACTGCATCTAAAGAGGAAGCTTTATCGCTTTCAGTTGAAGAAGGGACTCTCTATTGCTGAGCACAGGAATGACTACTTCTTATAAATTTGGTTAATGTGGATGTGGGTATCGAAGAAGAGGATAAGGCGTTAATTCTTTTTAATTCTCTTCCTGGTGAAGTGTATGAGACCTTCATCCTCACCTTGATTAATGAGAAACAATCACTTAACAATAATGATGTGTCGCTGCTGTTGTAAATTATGAAGTGAGGAGGAAGGATAAGCAATCCTCTTCTAGTAGTATTGTAGACTGTCTAAAAATCACTAAAGACAAGTCTTCAAATGCGGATCTCAATCCAATGTGAAGGTTGCGTTTCACACAAACGCGAACCTTGCCTCTAATGGTAAACGCGGACATAAGTCTGTCCAGTGTTCCCCTTTCAGACGTGAAGCTCAGCCAAAGTCGCATTCTAGTTTAAATGCAGAGCTCAGCGAAAATCACGTTTTAGTTCAAATGTGGAGCTCAACCAAAGTCGCGTTCCAACTTAAACGCGGACCTCAGAAAACTCCACGTCTCAGCTCGAATGCGAGCCTGCGAGCTCCGCATTTTAACAGAATAGAACTCACGAGGGTCGCGTTTCTGTTGTAACTGCCCCATTACTGGGTCAATTAATACTCACGTAATATGGAGAGTTAATCCCCATTATAGAGGGATTCTAGGGGATAATTTTTACCTCTATGACTCCCTATAAATAGCCTAAGGAGATATGGAGATCGGGGAGGACTCTTTTTAGTAGAGAAGAGAAAGAGAAACATTTAAAGGAAAATTCTCAAGTTAAAAGCTTCTTGCTTTTCTTTTGCTTGTTTGAAAATTCAAAGAGGAGAAAAAGAGTAATTAATGGACTCTAAACATTTAGTATATTAAAAACAGAGCTTTCTCCTGATTGATTTTTGAGAACATTCCGAAGAGAAGCTTGTCATTCGGCCGGTCAACAGAGAACAAGAATTACTCTCCATCACCACATGAAGAACCCAACCTTAAATAAAGGGGAGAACCAGCTGTTCTTTCCTCTTTTGTAATCGGAATCATTCCGTTGTAATTTTTCATCTACTTAAAGAAATTTTACTTCGCGCTATATTTTTTCGACCAAATAAAAGATGGCGACTCCGCTGGGGATATCTTTCTCTACCGATGAGAATGCCATGGCGCAAGACGATGTCCAGCTTCTTGGCAAAATGGTGGAATCCCTTGTCATTGAATTCGACCAAGAAAAGTTTGTGGAATTCCTTTCCTCAGGCTCCGCCAGCCCCAAGACAATGCAGCACTATCGAAAAGTCTCTTCTGAGACTCGCTCTCCAATCTTTTCAGAGATTACTCCTAAAGTGGCCCGCACCACTGCTCATAGCGCAAGCGATGCCACTTCTAACGAGGTTCTGAAAACCTCTCGTGCAGCCCGTGCAGCCCGCGTCAACGTCCCTCAGGGGAACCACAGGGATAATGTGCCAGCACATGATCAAAGTGATGGTGAAGATCTATTCCGCCATCCTTCTCCTCTTCAAACTCTACAGTTCTAGATTGCCGAGGGTTCCCAAAAACCCTTGCGACTCAATCAGAATGCTGAACGTCGATGAAAGCATCGTGCTCGTCGACAACAGATCAAAATTCTGTAGATTCAATCTGCTCTACAGAATCAGAATGCGAGATTTATACCCACGTTTCTCTCAAACAACGCGAGGACCGCGCTTCTGTTCCAGAACGCGAGTCCCGTACTTCTCAAAAACGCGAGGTCCGCGTCTACCGTGAGACCCGCGTTTCTTGTTCAAAACGCGAGACCCGCGTTCTGCTTGTTTTAGAATGCAATTCCTGCGTTTCTAATTCAAAATGTGAGACTCACGTTCTGAGGCAAACACAACCAACACTGGAGATCTGCATTTCAACACCACGCGAGGTCCACATTTTAACAAAGAAATGCGAGACTCGCGTTCAGAATGGCATGTCTTCAAGAGATAAAAAGCCATAAAGCCATCATGCCCAGGGGTTCGAGGCTAGCTCCTCAGACGTCCCCGTGACGGACCTAAGGGACTAGCTGACAAGGAAGAGGAGTGTCCATCAAATCACTCCTCAATGTCACTGCAAGCGACTCATCTCAGCAGTGCTCTCTGATTGCCATTGTAGCCTTCAGATAACCAAGCCTTTGGTTTTCAGTCGGTTGTTAGCGGCTTCAAACTCAGCCAAGAGATGATGATTCCAGAAGAAGAAATCCTTCTCTGACATCGAGTACCCAGAAGTGACTGCAGACATGTGGGGCCGAGTTTCATACCAAGCAAGTCCAGAGGGAAGTAATTGGCTGTTAGTTTAGAGGAGTTGGATGTTGATCGATCTCCAGATTTGAAGGACATTCTTATTGAACCTGAAGGGGTCTACCGACACACTCGGACCCGTATGAGAACAATTGCCCTAGTCGACTACAGTTTGTTGGCTAGAAAAATTGAGGTGAATGATGAGCACTCCGCCATCCTTGAACCCAGTCTTTGAATTCTAATTTGGAGACAACCGTCTTTACTTACATGGTGGGAACTCCTGAAGAAGTGGCCAGACAATTCGAAGAGCAGGTCTAAATACAAAGAAAACAACTCGATATGATTCGAGCTCAACAAGAATCTATCGACGCTCTTAAGCAAATGTTGTCACAACAGCTTAAGGAGAAAAAGAAACCAAAAGGTAAAACTCCTTCCAAGAAGTCCAAGGGCAAACGAAAGGAGGGAGAGAGCTCATCCTCTGCAAACACTGAGAATGAAGAGCATTCCAACTCTAAACCCTCCAAATCTTAATCTGAAGAGGAGGATAACTTAGAAAATGGAAGCAGTCATTCCAGGAGGATGAGTAAATTGGAACAACATCTCGAAGCCCTAGCAAACCGAGGTGGTCTTCAAGATGTGGGATAGTCCAACCCTACCCAGCAGAATGGGATACGACTTCCCACCCTCCCAAGTTCAAGGCACCGACTCTCCATACTTTCGACGGTAAAGAGTCGCCGAACCAACACATATACTTCTTTATATCTCAAACTGGGAATGTAGTATCGAATGATGCTATTATGGCTCATTTTTTCATTGGCACTCTTAAAGGGGTTGCCTTTGAGTTGTTCATGAAACTTCTTGCCGGCTCGATGAAGATATGGGCAGACCTCGAGAAGTTATTTTCTGGCTCATTTCTTTGAAGAGGATACAGAAATTTCAATGCCAACTATCCTTGCAGCCAAGCAAAAGAAAGGAGAGTCCATCAAACTTACGTCGAGAGATTTCAGAGTATGGCACTCTGTTGTCCCAACAGCATGACCCAGCCAACACTGGTTGAGATGTGCCATCATAATCTGCAAACTTCCCTACTCGCTCAAATGGGGGTGGTAGAATGTTGCACTTGGAAGCAGTTAGTGCTACAAGGTGAACTGGCAGAAGAAATTGTCATCCGGGTCAGGGCTGAAGAAAAAGACAACAAACCAAGACCCGACAACCAACATGGCGAGCCTCAGAGTCATCTTCTCAAATAAGGAGAAGAGACACTTTGGCAATGGAGGTCAAGTCACCTTTGAAGACCCAGTTAGTCAGAGGAGGAATGGCTCCCAGCCAAGCACATGCCTATAAACTATATTCCTTCAAGGATGAGCACGTGATCTCTCTGTTCAAGTTACTCCAAAAGAGTAACAAACTCAAATTACCGGAGGTCAGACGTCCTGAAGAGGTGGGAAAGACTGATGATCTTACATTCTGCTTATATCACAGGATGTTGGGACACCCTATCAAGAATTTCTACATCTTCAAGGATGTTCTTCAGGCTCTGATTGATGCAGAGATACTTAAGCTCTGTCCAAAATAGAAGAAGGTGATTGCTAATATGACAGCTACGTCACCTATTCAATTCGGCCAGAATCTCTCACTAGCACCAACCGGAGTGGTTCCCATCCCGAAAAGGGAACTAAGAGTGATCAATATGGATCCTCCTAACCAGAAGCAGAAAGGTCTTATTCATGTTCCTACACCTCGAGGAGAGAATGTGGGCCCATCCTGACATTGTTGAAAGCCAGCAATGGCGACTGTTACAAACAAAAAATCTAAAGGCAAGACCAAAGCATTCTCCAGCAATGTGGTGGGTATCTCTACAAGAGAGACCGAAGAAGATGTCGCCTCCCTCACTAGTTCAGGAAACGAGGAATCTACCTTTGTTGCTGACACATGCACACCTCCCATGTCGAAGAACCGATCTGGCAAGAGATACTTGAAATAGTACGACGAGCTGATGGTAAACTCCCTACAGCCAGCTGATGAGACAATCGAGCAGTCTATGAAGCCATTTATGGAAAAATAGAAAGAGCTTTGGTATGTCAAAGTTCTTCAAAAAAGCGGTGTAGGACCATCAACTCTTTTCCGGTTTGATGTCATGGCTCAACTAGCCAACATCCCTACTCGAATCACTCTGTATGAACTCCTTAGTCTTTCCAAGTCAAAAAGGGATGTCTTAAGAGAAGCATTAGCAGATGCAAAGATTTTTATAACCCAGATTCCTACTATATGCGGAGAGAAAGAAGGCAACCATTGTCACCATACCTCAAAGCAGTTTTCCTCCATCACCTTCATCCCAGAAGACATGCAAGTTAAAGAGAAACATGATAGACCCTTATATTTATATAGGGTATATTGGATCATCTGAAGTGAGTCGTATTTAGGTTGATCCAGGATCCACGTTGAGCATTATGCCCCGGTTATGCAATATTTGAGAATCCCCACCCAACGATTAAGTGTCACTCAGACAACCATCTATGGCTTCTACACCAATGGTACGCTCCCGATGAGAAGTGTCAAATTGGGGACCTGAGATCCGAGGTGACATGTTATGTCATTGACGCCAATATCTCATATAACTTACTGCTGGGACGACCTTGGATTCACCGCAACTCTATCGCCCCATCCACTCTTCATCAAGTAATGAAATACATTAATGAAGAGGAAAAGGTGAGAACATTGATTATCGAAAGGCATCCATTCAAGGGAGTCGAGATTACTTCATTGGTACCCTCCTCTATCAGGATTCTTGAGACTGATGAGAATCCACACCAGAAGAGCACGACTCTGGAAACAAAGTTGATACAAAGCCAGAAGAAGAAGAGTGCCTCTAGAAAATAAATCCCCTTGTAACGAGTATTGACAAACTCGACTTCAATACCATCGCTAATGTTGATAGCGAGTGGTTTATCAATAAAAATTTAGATTTGGCTTCACTTCTGCATTTTCTTCTGATTCTGAACCGTCAGACACCAGTACTGATGTAGACAGTAACCCTTGGTCAGCAATGAATACTCTGACATCATTGCGTGCACCAATAAAGTTATCCCTTATGGTACATGAAAAGATCGAAGACGCACACAATGCTCTCTTTGAAGTACCAGCCAAGCAGAAAGGTCAAAAGCCAATTATATTTAGACGAAGCGAAACTCAGCCCATAGCTTGTGAAAGCTCTGAGTCTCCACAATTCTTCCATTATGGACCAAAGTCACGTCACATGATAGAAAGAATAGGGTATGATCTTACCAAAGGATCGGGCCTTAATTTCAGCAAAGGAAGGCGAGTACTACTTCATTCATTTGTACCGAAAGGCAAAGATCCTGATTACTACCACAAGACCTGAAGAGGACTTATTATATAACTACGCCAGTCTTGTCAAATTCTGATTCTGAAGAAGAGGTCTATCATGACAGCTCATCAGCAACATCATCGTGAGACTCAGATGTTAGCGTCAGTGATATCTTCGAAAGTCTCTCAGTGAACATGGTATCAACCAACAATTTAGAAGATGAGGGAGAAGATACCTTTAAATCTGAAGAATTAGTTCACTCAGACTCGATTCCATGGATTAAACACCTAAATATTCTTTAGGATATACGCTTTGAATAATGTGAATCACCCATTAAGGATAAGGTGACTCAGATAAATCTTGGAGATGAGGCTAACCCCAAGCCCATTTTCATAAGCGAGAGCTTGTCACCTTCCGAGAAAGAAGATTTAATACATCTCATACGAGAGTATGAAGATGTCTTCGCTTGGAATTATGAGGGCATGCCCGGGCTTGATCCCTAGATTGTTATGCATCGTCTCAACATTAACCCGGATGCCAAGCCAGTCAAACAACAACAGCGATGGTTCTGTCCCGAGATCATGAAAGCAATCAAATCAAAAGTCAAGAACTCATAGACTCTGATTTCGTTAGGAAGGAGCAACATCCTGATTGGGTGACCAACATAGTTCCTGTTCCCAAAAAGAATGAAAAGATCTGGATTTGCATCAACTACCGCGATCTAAATGACACTTGTCCAAAAGGCTAATTCCCTCTCCCGATCACAGATGTCATGATTGATAATACATATGATTTTGAGAGGATGTCTTTCATGGATGGGTTCTTAGGGTATAATCAATAAAGATATACCCTGAAGATGAAAAGCACACATCTTTCAGGACACTTATGGGCATACTGTTACACTTTGATGCCCTTTGGATTGAGGAACGTTGGTGCAACATATCAACGCGCCATGAATGCGATCTTCCATGAGCATATACGTAAGACCATAGAGTGTATGTCGACGATATTACTCTGAAAAGTTGTAACAAAGATGATCATCTCGAAAACCAAAAGAGAGTGTTCGACATCATGCAGGCTCACCAGTTGAAGATGAACCCAACTAAGTCCTTCTTGGGGGTAGTTAGTGGCAAATTCCTTGGATTTATCATTACATCCAAAGGAATTTACCTGGATCCAGAGAAAATCCGTGCCATCCAAGAGATGCAACCTCCGAGAAATCTTAAGGACCTTAGAGGCTTACAGGGATGATTGGCATATATCCAGAGATTTATATCAAATTTTTAGGACGGTGCCAACCCTTCTCCAAGGTAATGAAGAAGGGAGCCTCATTCGTTTGGGACAATGCTTGCTAAGAAGCATTCGAAGAGATCTAGGAGTATCTCACACACTTGCCCGTTCTTATAGCTCCAGTATCAGGAAAACCTTTCCTGTTATATGTTAGAACAATGGATCATTCCTTGGGAGCTTTACTAGCTCAAAATAATGATCAAAATCATGAACATACAATCTACTATTTAAGTAGAACAATGGTTGGGGCAGAGCACTGCTACAACCCAGTTAAGAAGGAATGCTTAGCGTTAGTTTTCACTATCCAGAAGATGTGACACTACCTTATGGGGCAGCACATTCATGTCATCTCCAGAGTTAATCTCTTGTGATTGCTCATGATAAAATCATCTTCCCTAGATTGCAGATTAGCGAAATGCGCCATATTACTCATAATATAAGATGCAATTCATGCTACAAAAGATGATCAAAGGGTAAGTTGTGGCAGGAACTTCAAAACTTTATGATGATCTCTCAGACGAGATTGCAGAAGTTAACTTGATCAACACCTCCTCAGAAGAACAAGTGTGGCAACTATCTTCGAGGGATCATCAAGGACAAGTCCTGAGGAAAATACCATCGTAGGTGTGGGGTTAGTACTCATTTCCCCACATAATTATGTGATCCCTCGTGCATTCTCATTAAATGAGCTGTGTTCCAACAACGTCTTGGAATACAATGCCCTCTTGATTAGGATGCAACTTGCTTAAGAGATTGGAGTAAAAAATCTCAAAGTGTACGGTGATCCAAATCTCATCGTCAACCAGGTTCGAAGGGAGTACGAAGTCCGACATGAAGATTTGGTGCCCTATCACAACGCAACCATTGACATTGTAGGCTGTCTAAAAATCACTGAAGAAAAGCCGTCAAAAAAAACAGAATCCAAATTTCAGACGCATGGTTAATCATCGCCACCAGCACAGCACCAAGACGCGAGGGTTGAAACCCGCGTCTCAACATCACTGTAAGGACCAAGACGCGAGGGTTGAAACCCGCGTCTCAGCGTTATTGCAGTACCAAGACGCAGAGTCCAAAGCCCGCGTCTCACGTGAAGCTTGACGCAGAATTAGAAGCTCGTGTTTCTCAAGCATCACCTCAATGGCAAAACGCGAGGCCCAAAGTCCGCGTCTCGGTTAAAACTGCCCTCATTACTGGGTCAATTACTACCCACGTAATGAGGTAGTTAACCCCCATTATGGAGTATTTTAGGGGACACGTTTACCACCTGAAATCTCTATAAATAGCCTAGTTTGCTATGGAAGAGGGGTCAGAAAATTCTTGATAAAAAAAACTTCGGTTGTAAGCCGTAGAAGCACCAAGACCTCTAGCTGAAAAGAAAGAGAGAGTTTAACGCTTCTAATAACTTGCTGCTTACAAGTTTGTTTTTGCCTACAATCTCTTGGAGATTTTTGGTGGACAGGAGCTGTGTTACTTCGTCCATTATCTAAAGAGACGATTCCCAAGAGGTCCTGACGTTCACCCGGTCAACGAAAAATAAGATTCACTTTCCATCGCCACATCAAGAACCCAGCATTAAACAAAGGGGAGGTTTGAGCTTGAATATCTCCCCTCTCTTGTGAAAGGATTATTGATCCACTGTAGTTTTCTTTACAATCAAATAAAGAATTTATTCCTCGATCCCCCAATTTTTCCCACCAAATTAGAGATGGCGACTCCGCTGGGGACCACTTTCTCTACCGATGAGCAAGTCGTGGCGCAAGGTGACGTCACTTACAAGAGAAAAATGGTTGAATCACTCATTATCGAGTTGGACCAGGCAAAGTATGAAGAGTTCCTCTCTTCTGCCTCCAAGAGCCCTAGAGCGCGGCAGTACGGCAAGGTCTCCTCCGAGACCCGCTCCCAGTTCACTCTAAGATCCCTTCAGATACCACTGGCAAGAAGAGTGTCATGGTTAATCATATCACAAGCGTCAACGTCTCCGATGAGACCCGCGAGGTTAACGTTGCTGATATTCAGCCCGTTCATGCCCATCCTCTTCCTTAGTTCCAGGTCACGGGGGTTCCCATCAATCCGTACGACGTAACCGGAACGCTGAGCGATGACAAAGATGACGTGCGCGTCAACTTCAGGCGCTAGAAGCTGGAAAAATTACCTGTCCAGCACATGCAGAACGCGAGCCTCAAGCCTGCGTTTTTCCTGAACCACGACAAACACGCGAAGTCCGCGTTTGGAGACCTAAACGCGAAGCCCACCAGGCCTGCGTTTTTGAAGCTCCACTTCCCAAACGCAATGTTCAGCAGAGCAGGGACTATGCTTCTTCTCAGAGACACGAGACCCACGTCTCTACAACCAGACGTGGAAGTGAGAAAACCCGCGTATCTCAACCGTCGCTGACCAATGCGATAATCAGCAATGTGAGGTTCGCGTCTCTGCTCAGCAGAGGCACGAGACCCACGTTCTGAAGTCAAAACGCGAGAGCTGCGCCTGCTCTGCACAACGCGAGCTCCGCATTTCTGAACTCTGCGTCTCAGATTCTCGACGTAAGGATGACTCTCAGAAGCTGAATAGCCCTCAACAACCCGAGGTCAACCTCTTTGATCCCCTTCCCACGGATCTAAGAGATTATTTGACGAAGAAAAGGAGTGCTAATCAGATCACTCCGTCTTATTGCTGTGAACGGCTCATCACGGCAATGCTCTCAGAATGCCGCTATAGCCAACATACAAGCAAACAGTCGGTGTTCAGACGATTGACCCCAACCTCCCGATCAGCCAAAAGGTATCGCTCCGACAGAAGGAGAACCTTCTCTGACATGGAATACCCTAAAGTTGTTGGCCCAAAGGCCTATCACCCTAGTTTTGATGATGATCAACTCATGAAGTTATATTTACTAATGATCTTGTGTTTAATTAGTGACAGATTCATTATCAAGATCTTAGAAGGTGCATAGCTCAACAAAGGACAAAATATCAAGATTTGGAGCTAGCACGGTGTGATCCAAGGAGTTTTGGATCAAGTTTGGACCAAGTCAAGAAGATGAGAAGCCTTCAAGTGAAGACTTCAAGAAGATGAAGACTTGTGTCTAGGTATAAGATTTAGTTTTTGTTTTAGTTAAAAATGTAAAGGATAGATAGTTGGTGGATTGCTCAAGTAGATATCACACACACACTCTTGTTTAGTTGTCTTTTCATAAAAGAATTTTCTGATTTAGAAAAGACTTTCTTTTTGGAAAAACATAGTTTTGGTTTTTGGTATTCAAAATTATATGTTTTAATCAAAACCTTATTTAGAGCCTAATATCAAAAACATAGATATTTCATCTTGATTGTGTAATGGATCATATCCATACACACTATGCCTTAAAAGTATATCTTGTTTTTGTATTTGATGAAGATTTGGAAAAATATGTTTTGGAAAATATTGTGTTAGAAAAATACAGTTTTTATCATGAGCCAAATATTTTCAAGTTACAAAAATAGTCCAATCTTTATAACATGCCTTGATTTTGTGCAAGCATGTTTGTATATCAAAGTATATTGGTAAAACTATTTTTGTAGATTTTTTAGTATTTTATGGGATTTTATATAAGCCAAAAAGACAAACTTTTTAATCCCAGAAAAATTATTTCAGGCTTCAGCTAGTCGACTTATACTAGCTTATAAGTCGACTAACCCTGAAGTCGGTCGACCGGGTCGGTCGACCGACGTGCACAAATGTGCACGCCTGTGTGTACTGTTGGACGGTCGACCGTGCCGGTCGACCACTCCAGAGAGCAGTGCTCTCTGGAAAGTTCGGTCGACCGCACCGGTCGACCGTGGCTCCAACGGTCAGAAATCCGACCATTGGCGGTCGACCGGGCCGGTCGACCGGCAGTACTGACAGATCCCAACGGCTAGTTTTTCTGGCAGCCTATAAATTGGGGGTCTTGTCATTGTTTTCATACAAGATTTTAGGAGAGCTTTGAGCCAGTTTTTCCCATTCTTTTAAAAGGGTTTTCTCCACAAATTTGAGTACAAATACTTCCAATCTAAAGGGAAGAATTTACCAAGAGTGTAAAAGAGATTTCTTGAGTTTTTCACCAAAGTTTCAATCCTTGCTTTTCTCACACCACACTTGAGCATCCATTGATTATACATCCTATAGGTGTGTTGTAGTGAGAGTGCTTTAGGTGATCAAAGTGTTGTGATCACCAAAGATCTTTTCTTTGTTCTTTGAGGAGACGGGCAAGTGTGCTCGTCGTTGTTTTGAGTTCGGGTGCGGACTCGGTTGTTTGAGGTGCGGCCTCGGCGAGCCGGTGGGCTTGCGGTATGTACGCGACTAGGGAGTGCGAGGGCTTGTAGGTGTTGAGGCACCGAGGAGAGATCCATTGGGATCTTGCATAGTGGAAATCCTTCGTGTGTCGAAGGCGGGGATGTAGAGCAAGTGTGCTCGAACCTCGAAACATACCCTTGTGTTTGCGATTGCCATCTCTCTCTCTCTCTATCTCCTTTATATCTTGCATAGTTTATATTGTCTTTACATTTACATGCTTGATATATGTTGTGTGCATAATTGATATATATACTTGCGTGGGATTGTTGCTAACACTTGTATTCAACCAAGAGAGTCAACGCGGCACCTCAACCCATTCAAGGGGAATCTAGAGGAGTTTGTCCAGAGCCCTTCACGGGGAATTCGGCAACACTCTTTGGTTATACGTGGTGTTTAGTGTAAAAGGATTTAATTAGGTCATAATTATTTTTAGCTTCCGCATTATTTGCATCATTCATCATCAAGTGATAGATTAGCCATCACCTATTCACCCCCCCTCTAGGTGATTTACAATTAGTATCAGAGCTTGGTACTCTGATTTGGGTCTAACAACCTAGAGTAAAAGATCCTTATTTTTAGGCTAATCACATATTTTTGTACACACACCATGGACTTCATGTCACCACCCACCTTTGACATCCTTAACATCAACATTTGGAAGGTTAAGATGTCATTGTACCTCAAGGCCTTAGACATTCATGTTTATCTTGCCACTACTAATAATGCATATTATTTAGATGGTAAGAATTTTGAGGCTAATGCAAAAGCCCTTCATGCTATCAAGTCTACCCTAGATGATGTTTATTTATCTAGAGTTTCTAACTTTGATTCGGCTTTTGTAGTGTGGAATACCCTCATCTCCCTCGGTGAAAATGAACAATACTATGCGGGGAGCGATTCGGACGTTGGAAGCGACACCTCCAACGTATGCTATATGGTCCAAGGGGATAACCCCCTTGAGGTAAACTCCGAATCCGATGATGAGGACATGTCATATGATGAGCTCACTTCATTTTGCCAAACAATTCTTGAAAAATATGACATGCTTAAGAAAGAAAATAAAAATTTGAAAAAGAATATTGCTTGCATGCATGTAGAACAAGACTCTTTTAAATCTAACATTGCATGTTTAGAAAAAGATAACAAAAATTTGAAAAAGGATTTTGATTGCATGCTTAAAGAAAATGATTCTTTCAAATCTAAGATTGCATGCTTAGAAAAAGAAAATAAAGATTTGAAAAATGAAAATGTTTCCTTATTTTCAAAATTGAATGATTTGTGTGAAGGAAACAATACTTTGAAAAATAAAATTGACTTGGTGGAAAAACAAAAAGTAGTTGTTTTTCAAGAAAATATTACTTTGAAAAGAAAATTTGTTGAAAAAGAAAAAGATTTTGTTTCACAAAAGAAAAAGAAAAATGATCATATATCTCATCATGCTTCACATGCCACAACTAATGAGATTAAGAATTTGAAAAATAAAATGGATGGTTTGAGTTCAACTTTGAACTCTTGTGCTTTCAATCATTCTAGGTTGGAGTTAATGTTTTCAAAGAAACAAACTCCACACATTCATGAACATCATAACCATGCATTTGCTTATGTTGCACAACATGATCACACTCCTACACATAAGCATACTAAGGTGTACGTATGTACACATTGTGGCCGCAAAGGCCATTTAGCAAAATATTGTTATGATAGATTAGATCATTTTAATTTTGCTAAGAATAAAAGATTTTGGGTTCCTTACATCAAAGCTAACCCCCGTGGACCCTACAAGAAAATATGGGTACCAAAACTCCCACCATTTGCTTGTGATGTAGGTGTGGGCTCCCACAAAACGTGAGAAAATTGGTGCCTTGGTAGTGGATGCAATAGACTTGATGGACATACTTTTGGATGCATCGCTATCAAGGAGCTTTGGTGGAAAGACCACCATATTTGGAGCTTTGGAGTTGGTAACAATTTCTAAACTCCTACTTTTATGCACATGCTTTTAATTTCATATATCATATAGCATGTTCATATTTTGTGCTTTATGTGGTATTTACATGCTTAGATGTAGAAAGTGTCAAACTTGCTTTTATACATGTACACTTAGTGAGTATCAAATTGATTCATATACATTCACTCTTCATGCTCATTTGTACCCACTATATGCATATGTATAGACTAGTTTTGATGATTCTCATTTATACATGCTTTGCCAATTTTTATGCTTTACTTCATGTATATGTATTTTAAATTCAAATCTAATAAATATACATGTATACCCGTGAGTCTCTTGCCTTCATGCAAACATCATTAATAGACTCTTTTAATATTTGAGATATGTATGTATATTATTAGGATTGGATTAATCATACATATACCATGAAGATTAGTGTTCTGATTTTTCGTGTTTTTGTTAAATGTGACTTTTGATCTTTTTGAGCTTCATTGACTATTTTCATAAAAATGCTATTTACATGATCGTTTAACACTCACATTTTTATTAAAAACATTTTGAGCCTTATAGACCATGAATGCTTAAATTTTTATGTATCTAGTTATGTTTATGAAAAACATAAGATTTGATATATTTGAAGGATCTTTAACTAGTTTTCAAAAACAATTTATACTAGTTGTTTATTCTTCAAATAATTTTTTGAGATGATTCTAGTTTTCTCAAAATTTGATGCTTCATGATTTGAATATTAGTTTATATGTTAGTTTTTGTCAACACTAGGATTTATACTTGTACATATCATGGGCCACAAATAAATCTATTTATATTTGTGCTTGAACGCTTATTTGAACCCATGAAATGTGCTTGTATTGCTTGGTTTTGATGACACATACATTTTTAAACTTATATTCCCACTTTTTGGATTTGATTTATGATCATGTGTTTTTCTTTTCATGTATATGTGTATTTTGCCAAACTTTAAGATATACATGTATACCTCTTGAGTCATTTGCCTTTAATACAAATCTATTTATATGGACTCAATTGTGTTTAAGAGATATGTATGTATACTTATTGTGCTATCAAAACATACATATATCTTGAAATATAAATTTTGTTTTTAATAAAAATGTGTGATGATTTAAAGGTATATTGAGATTTATTGACATTTCTTTTTGCTTTGTTCCTTACTTGAAGGATTTCATACTAGTTTTAAAACATTTTTCTAGTGCAAATTCTTCATTTGGTAGAGTTTTTCAAACTAAGCTTATTTTCAAATCTATTTTTGAAAACCCCTACCATCTATAGGAGGATGGATGGGCGATTATGCCTTGTATGCTTCATTGAAAATCTTTTACCTTGTGCATATGAAGGGTGGTAGGTTATGAGATATACACTTGATTTTTTTTGTTATGTCAATTGGTATCATTGAATCGTTTCAATTGGTATCAATATGAACTTATTTTTGTATATACTCATATTTTGTTTCTTATATATATGTATGTTTCAATTTCACTTGGTATACTCATTTCTCATACATATATATGATTTCCATGTGCTTAACTCACAATTGGCTCACATTTTTAAAAGCACAAAGTTTATGATGAAAAATAAAAAAAAATTTCATATGTTTACTATTGATATCAAAATAAAAAAATATGTTGATTTGATATCTCAAAATGTGTTTTATTAAGTAAGTTCAAAATCTTAAAGAAAAATTCAAAATGTTTGATTTGTATTTCTTATATGCAAGGAGAGCTTAACATCTCTCTTACATATGGATTCATGTTGAGTATATTATAAATTGAGGAGCTTGACAACTCTTCTTTATATGATATACGTGTGTAGGGGGAGCTTCACATCTCCTCTTATGCATTACATAATATGTGTTATGTGAGTTAGGGCTTGTCATCCCTTCTTCATGTAATGCATATGTGTAGGGAAGCTAACTTAGCGTCTTCCTCTTCATGAATGTATATCGCATATAAATCTTTATTGATTAATTTATTTCACCTCTTCTTGATCTTTTTGTTTTTGACAAAAAGGGGGAGAAAAATTTGTTTGATTTGACTTTACTTTGAACCCTTTGTTGATGATTGACAAAAAGGGGGAGAAGTATTTGAGTATATATGCATGTTTTCATTGCTTAAGGGGGAGTAGTATTTGTCTTCCTTGTTATTTATGCATATATGTTTTGTTTTGCAAATAGGAGAAAAAGATTTATTTTGTTTCATCTCCATTATTTGCATACATATTTATGAGCTTCATTGTCATATATTATTATTTATGTCTATGCATGAGTTAAGGGGGAGCTTCCTTGAAGCTTTACTTTAATCCATGCATATATAACCTCATGAGTTTTGTCATCATCAAAAAGGGGGAGATTGTTGGCCCAAAGGCCTATCACCCTCGTTTTGATGATGATCAACTCATGAAGTTATATTTACTAATGATCTTGTGTTTAATTAGTGACAGATTCATTATCAAGATCTTAGAAGGTGCATAGCTCAACAACGGACAAAATATCAAGATTTGGAGCTAGCACGGTGTGATCCAAGGAGTTTTGGATCAAGCTTGGACCAAGTCAAGAAGATGAGAAGCCTTCAAGTGAAGACTTCAAGAAGATGAAGACTTGTGTCTAGGTATAAGATTTAGTTTTTGTTTTAGTTAAAAATGTAAAGGATAGAGAGTTGGTGGATTGCTCAAGTAGATATCACACACACACTCTTATTTAGTTGTCTTTTCATAAAAGAATTTTCTGATTTAGAAAAGACTTTCTTTTTGGAAAAACATAGTTTTGGTTTTTGGTATTCAAAATTATATGTTTTAACCAAAACCTTATTTAGAGCCTAATGTCAAAAACATAGATATTTCATCTTGATTGTGTAATGGATCATATCCATACACACTATGCCTTAAAAGTATATCTTGTTTTTGTATTTGATGAAGATTTGGAAAAATATGTTTTGGAAAATATTGTGTTAGAAAAATACAGTTTTTATCATGAGCCAAATATTTTCAAGTTACAAAAATAGTCCAATCTTTTATAACATGTCTTGATTTTGTGCAAGCATGTTTGTATATCAAAGTATATTGGTAAAACTATTTTTGTAGATTTTTTAGTATTTTATGGGATTTTATATAAGCCAAAAGACAAACTTTTTACTCCCAGAAAAATTATTTCAGGCTTCAGCTAGTCGACTTATACTAGCTTATAAGTCGACTAACCCTAAAGTCGGTCGACCGGGTCGGTCGACCGACGTGCACAAATCTGCACGTCTGTGTGTACTGTTGGACGGTCGACCGTGCCGGTCGACCGCTCCAGAGAGCAGTGCTCTCTGGAAAGTTCGGTCGACCGCACCGGTCGACCGTGGCTCCAACGGTCAGAAATCCGACCATTGGCGGTCGACCGGGCCGGTCGACCGGCAGTACTGACAGATCCCAACGGCTAGTTTTCTGGCAGCCTATAAATTGGGGGTCTTGTCATTATTTTCATACAAGATTTTAGGAGAGCTTTGAGCCAGTTTTTCCCATTCTTTTAAAAGGGTTTTCTCCACAAATTTGAGTGCAAATACTTCCAATCTAAAGGGAAGAATTTACCAAGAGTGTAAAAGAGATTTCTTGAGTTTTTCATCAAAGTTTCAATCCTTGCTTTTCTCACACCACACTTGAGCATCCATTGATTATACATCCTATAGGTGTGTTGTAGTGAGAGTGCTTTAGGTGATCAAAGTTTTGTGATCACCAAAGATCTTTTCTTTGTTCTTTGAGGAGACGGGCAAGTGTGCTCGTCGTTGTTTTGAGTTCGGGTGCGGACTCGGTTGTTTGAGGTGCGGCCTCGGCGAGCCGGTGGGCTTGCGGTGTGTACGGGACTAGGGAGTCCGAGGGCTTGTAGGTGTTGCGGCACCGAGGAGAGATCCATTGGGATCTTGCATAGTGGAAATCCTTCGTGTGTCGAAGGCGGGGATGTAGAGCAAGTGTGCTCGAACCTCGAAACATACCCTTGTGTTTGCGATTGCCATCTCTCTCTCTCTCTCTCTCTCTCTCTATCTCCTTTATATCTTGCATAGTTTATATTGTCTTTACATTTACATGCTTGATATATGTTGTGTGCATAATTGATAAATATACTTGCGTGGGATTGTTGCTAACACTTGTATTCAACCAAGAGAGCCAACGCGGCACCTCAACCCATTCAAGGGGAATCTAGAGGAGTTTGTCCAGAGCCCTTCACGGGGAATTCGGCAACACTCTTTGGTTATACGTGGTGTTTAGTGTAAAAGGATTTAATTAGGTCATAATTGTTTTTAGCTTCCGCATTATTTGCATCATTCATCATCAAGTGACCATTAGATTAGCCATCACCTATTCACCCCCCGCTCTAGGTGATTTACAAAAGTCACTGCAAACATGGCAAGCAAAAGTAGGAAAAAACAACCAGCAGTCAGCTCGGATGAGTCTGACACGGAACCAGAAGGAGTGTATCGGCATACTCGCACTCGGACTGGTGCGGTCGCCCCGATCAACTACAGTGCCCTAGATCGGGGCATTGAAGTAAATGAATCACATTCCGCCATTGCAGAATTGCAAGCCTCGAACTCTTTTATAGAGAAGGAAGCCTTCGCGTACATGACAAATACTCCTGAGGAGACGGCCAGATGCTTTGAACAGCAAGCCCAGGTCTAGAGGGAACAATTCGATATGATTCACGCTCACAAGAATCTATCGATACCCTAAATCAGATGCTGGCACAATTGCTTGAAGATAAGAGAAAGTGTACCGACAAAACTTCTTCTAAAAAGTCTAAAGGCAAGCGAAAAGATGGAGAAAGCTCATCTTCCGTACATATCGAGGAGAAGGAGCAATCTGATTCCGAGTCGTCTAAATCCTCGTCTAAGGAGGAAGGCAACCCAGACCATGGGAGTATTCATTCTAAAAGAATGAGTCAATTGGAGCAGTGTCTAGAAGCCCTTACCAACCGAAAAGGCCTCTAAGAATCAGGAGTGACTCGGCCGTATCCGACCGAGTAGGACCCTGTTCCATACCCTCTTAAGTTCAAAGCTCCGACCCTACAGGCTTTTGACGGCAAAGGGTCACCGAACCAACATATCTACTACTTCAAGTCTCAGACAGAAAATGTGGTAGATAATGATGCCATCTTGGCACGTTTGTTCATCGACATGCTAAAAGGGCTTGCCTTTGAATGGTTCATGAAACTCCCAGAAGGCTCCATTAAAAATTGGGGTGATTTGGAGAAGCTTTTCCTAACACGCTTCTTTGAAGATGACTCGGAGATTTCAATGCCTACTTTCCTGGCCACGAAGCAGCGAAAGGGAGAGTCAGCCAAATCATTTGTAGAGAAAATTCTGTAATATGGCACTCCAATGTCCTAGCGGTATGACCCAGACCACCCTGGTAGAAACTGTTTTCCATTATGTTTGCAAAGGGGGAAAACTTACAAATAAAAAAGTTTGAGGAGCTAAATTACAAGTATTCTTAAAAAGATTACAAGTAGATCTCCTCAGAGATTCTGGGAAAATGTGCCGATAGGAGTCTGGTCAGCGCGCGACCACTTTGTCCCTTTGACGATGCGAGCGATGAGATTCCCTTCTCGCCTGGTTCCGGGAATCAGAGAATAGAGGATTGGTAGAACCCTCTGACTACTTCTCAAAACCACTTCTGTGAGGAATTCCTTCTCGCCTGGTTCCGGAGATTCCTCGAGGAAAAGAGGTTGTTAGGGTATCACCACCCTGAAAAGAGAAGTATTTCTCTTGGAAGGTCTCTGAATTAGAGAACGCACGATGCGTTATGAAGAAGTCTCTGCTTGTGGAGTCCTCTCTCTCTCCTGTGCCCTCCTCTCTCTTGTGCCCCTGACGGGCTATTTATAGGGAAAGTAAGGGTATAATCGTCCCCTTTGAAGATATAGAAACAGATTGAACCGAATCTGTTTGAATCTGGAAAGTAGCCTTGCTGCGAGGCTATAATAGCTTCCGCGGAGCTAGAAAATGGCAAGTCGGTTGATCTTTCCGATGTGTTATGATCCTTTCCATATCGTTGATTGATTCTCCTTGATCCACCTACTCGTTTCAAGAGAGTCAAGAGATTGTGGCAATCACCTGCCATATTTGAATCCTGATTGGATTTGATTAGATTGAATCCGATCTTATCAGGAGATTTGATTGGTCAAAGGTTGACCATAGCAGGCTGATGGCGGTGCTGCCCGCTTTGAAGCTCATAGCGGAGCTAGAGGCAATTCCTGGCGAAGTCCGAAAAGAGGCTTTTCGGCGAAGCTGTCAGTTAGCTTCCTGGCGATGCTCTGGATGATGTTAGCCTCTCAAACGAGGCTATCTCTTTGGGCTAATGTAATGCTAAATGCTAGCATTTTAGACCTGCTGAGGTCTGTTTAGAAACAATCCGGGTTCACTGTTCTGCTTGCTGGATCAGTGGAGTCCAAACCGCTTCCTCGTCCCTTGGAGTTGGGTGAAAAACTGGTCTTCAGCTCGTCTGTCCCTTGTCTTTTGTAAATGTCAACAAGTTTAGACATCGTTCGGACCAATGAGAATCTTGTCTTTTTTAAGTGTCAACAAGACCCCCTTCAAAGTTTTCGAAAGTCTGCAATAGCCCAGACTTCGAAATACTTTGAACTGCTGTGATGGTGGTGTGGAGTATGAACATCTCCATGATGGTTGAGTTCAGCTTCGCCTTCAATCCTGCTTTGGGATGGATCTGCCAAAGAGTTTGCACTGGTTCGCGAATAGCTTCGCGTCGGGGTAGCTCCGCATCTGGGCTTTCAAGAAATAAGTTCGCTTTGGAACTCCTGTTGCTTTTTCAAAGCCAACTGCCGTGGGGCGGTTACGAGGAGGATCATTCCTTCTTTCGCGCCAATCGAGAGAGATGTTCTCCGATTTGCACGTTTCCAAGGGAGGATATTCCCTTTATTCAAGGCGCCATAAGTGCCTTTTATGAGGGAGACGTTTTCTTCCCTTGTACGGTTCCAATGGGAACCGTCCCTGTCATCAAGGCGCAATCAATGCCTTAAGTGCGCTCGTGCTTCCACGCTTGAGGTGGTTGTGCTCAGGCCATGGGGCCTATAAATAGGACACTTGAGGTCCTCTGAAGAGAAATGCCTTGCCTTTTTTCTGTTCTTCTCTTGGTTGTGAGAGATACTCAGATCTCAGAATTAGTGGGAAAGCCCACCCTGGTTGTCTAACCGGCCAAGGACCAGTAAGTCTTGATCATTCAAAGACTTCACTGCTTTTAGGGAACTCATCTCCCTTGATTTAGCTTTGGCAGCTCGCTTCAGAGATTAGCTTCCCTTGTTCTTCATCTTGCAATTGGCTGCTGTAGAGAAGGATCTCATCACGGCTTTCTGTGAAACCATCATCTTGATTTGATCAGAAAGACCATTGCTTGTTAAGTCCGCTGCGCAGGCAGGACTTGGGACTTGGCTTCTTCAATAGTTGAGCCAGTCTTGCCATATTGGCGAGGTTGAGACTGTTCTTCACAAGATCAGTCTGACTTTGCCGTATAGGCGAGGCTAGGACTTGGCGTTTGCTGAGCCAGCCCATGGTTGCTGTGCAGGTGGAACTTGTCCTCTGCTGAAGTCGGATTGCTTTGCCGCTGAAGAATCTGACTTAATGTTTTTGCAGCTCTTTCTGTGCTTAACTGCTAACTTGCTTCAATTTGCCTTGCAGCGAGCTATGCTTGCCAGTCTGGTGACTTGATGGAAGAAGCCATAAAATTGCCTTATGCTTCCCCGGTTGAAGCTTTACTTTTAAGCAGGAGGAACAATTCGGGGCAGCGGATGCGCGTCCCAGGGGCTGTTGGCAGCCTCTTATCCGAGATGATTCGATCTGAGGTGAGGCTGGCTGCCGACTTTCAACTTTGGTGGCCTTCGTCGGGGACGATCCACTTCATGGGAGTGGGCCTCACACCCGTCAGATCACTAGCATCAAAACTAGTTCCCATTATAGGTGATCTGACGTGTTGGCGGCGATAAGCTTTTATTGCCAGGCTTCAACAAAAATGGCCTGGTAAGATCTGCCATTTTGTGGAGAAAAATGACCGTGTCCTTGTGGCACCATCTGCTCATGTGCGAAGGATTACGGCCTTGTGCAGGAGGAAGGCCTTTCCTGTCCCGTTGATCTGGCTTGGTAGCAGATAAAACCGCTTGTATGCCTCAAAAGATCTTTGTTGGGCAACTGAGTGTGTTGTATGAAACACAACTTTGATGTAATATCAATGTACCCTTGCTTTTGAATCAATGAAAGTTCATTGTCTGATCATCTGATTTGCTTGCTTTCACTGAGAGTCTGGCCATAGCTGGGCTGAACTGTATGCAGAGTTAAGGACATTGTCCTTTCTTCGAATGATCTTCGCGAGACCGGCATGTCCCGCAAACAGCAGCCTCTTTGGCGGGCTAAGGTAGACCTCCTGGCGAAGTCTTTGAAGGTTTGTGCGAAGCCCGCACTTTGCTCCTGCGCGGAGTTAACCCTTTAGTGGGGTTGAACCGTCGCACTTTGGGAAAAGCGCCTCAGGCGCTTCGGGCACTGTTTCGAATTAATTCGAAACGGCGGCATGTGCCCTTTTTCAAGGCCTTGATTTAGGCGCTGATTGGCCTATAAAAGCCCGATTGGGCTGAATATGGGAAGATTTCCCTTTATTTTTAGAGAACTTTCTATCTCTTCCTCTTCTTCTTCCTCCTTTGCTTCAGAGTACTTTGAGCACTCTTGCATTCCTTCAATGGCGCCCAAGAGACGAGCGGGAAAGGAAGCAGCGACTTCTGCAGCGGAGGGTCCTCCTCCTCCGTTCATTGAGCGACCAATCGCTGGTAAGAGACTCTCCAATTTGATTAGAGAGTGGTCTTCATCCTTTGGAGTCGATACTCGGCTATTAGGACGATCGAATATGATCTGTCCTTATCAGGGAACTCGTTTCCCTTAACTTCCCTATTTTACTTGCACCAGGGAAGTAAGAACTGAACAGTTCTTCCCTTGGGCTTCCATAGGAAGCCATTGCTTGGGGCAGTCTTCATCCTGTTGAGGAACAGGATATGGGTAGTGTGCCTTCAGTCGTGGCCACGAAGGACGACTGTTGGTCATGAAGTCCTTTTGATGACGTCAGCCCTTAGGGCTATGCCAGTTCCTGCAAAGATGCAGTCTTATCTGTGAAGCGAAGCTTTTTATCAAAGCTATTATCCCGCTGTTCCTGCTTACTGGGCGAGGCTATGCCTTAGCGAATTTTTATGTCTTCGCGTCCATTTGATTGGTGAACTAATCATAGTTCATTTTTTTTTTTTTTTGCAGTACATTACGCCTCCGGCCTTCAGAACAGTCTATTTGGCGTAACCAGTCGAGCAGGGAGCATCAGCTTGCAGTTCATCGGGCAGGCTTCCTTGTTCAGTGAGCCGAGCCCCCTTGTACGGGATACGCTCATTCAGAGCGGTGGCCCGCAGGCCATGCGGAGCATCTTGACTACGGCTTCGTTTGAAGATATCGACCGTCAGGCTTACAAAAAGCCTGACTTCATGTTCGGGGATGCTGCACCTGATCCCGATCGCCAGCTGCAGGCCGGCGAAGGCCAGTGGATCTTCCAGTTGGATGGCGAGAGATTCTATCTCCCGTCTACTAAGCGGCATTTCGCTTTGTCTTCCTTCGCGAGCGTGACCCAGGCTCGGAAGATGGCGTGGGGCGTGAGCCTAAATGCCGAGTCTGTAAGTGTCGGGAGGTTGGCATTCCAGACCGGCTATTCGAGGGCGGGCCCTCCTCGTAGCATAATAGGGCTATACCCTGGGAAGGTGTCGCGGGACCTTCCAGTAGGAGAGAATCCAGCTGCGGCGCCGACCTTCGGTACTCAGTTCTGCGAGGCTGAGGGGAACTACCCCGCCACAGATTTCAGGGCTCCTGGTTGGGTCCACCCTCCTAGGTCATGGTGGGCGGAGTTGACCAATTATATCCTCAATCATTTTGAGGGGGAATTAGAGAGGTTGAACCTCTATGAGGCCGTCAGGGCGACCTGCTACGGCATTGAGATGAAGGTGGCGTGCTTCTACGCCATCCTTGAGTTGTACTGCCCAGCCTCGGGGACTTTCTTCACCCCGGTTGGTGAATTGGGCATGGCCCTGCATGAGATGCGAGAGATCTCTGCTTTGCCCTTCGGGTCTCTTCCATATGAAGAGTATTTTCCGTGTGAGACGGAGTTGGCTCTCTTGGAGAAGCAAGAGCCTGCTTTGCTTGAGACATATCGGGAATTGATGTGCCACCTGCACATTTGTTCCAGCATCCACACTGGTGGCAAGGGTAGCTCGAAGAGCTTGAAGAGCTGGGGGAACTACTTGTTCCCGGACATGACTAGTGCACCCGAGGCAGCTCATTGCGGAGTTGCTGAAGAGGACATCTTGGCAAGGATGGAGGTGCATGCTGAAAAGGACATCGTCGTGACAGAAGATGATGGTCCTTTCGAGAAGGGTGATGTTCTTCGGAGCTTTCACCATCAGGCCCGTCGGCCTATGTCTCGCAAGGCGTTGCTGGCCGGATTCTTAACCATCTGGTTAAAGAAGTGTGTCGTGCCTTCTTCTTCGGGTGACATTGTTCACCCGAATGTGCTGCTGCCTGCCGTTCGCTTGGTCCATGGCCACCGTCTGGGTCTTCTCCCGGCCATGGTGTGTTGTATTCAGAGGGGCCTTCATGTTCTGACGGAGGCTTTCTGCAGGCCGATGGCGTCAAGGCGGGGGAAGGGTGCCGTCCTGCCTTGTGACGGGCCCAATCCTAGGGTAGGTTTACCGTATACCTACTTGATGGCGTGGTTCGCCTTGCACTGCCCTACTTTAATTGGAGCTGGGGAGGACCCTCCGCCGGGTGTTCAAACGGCGCTTCTCCGTCGTTTTGAAGGCTGTTTGTGGCAGAAAACTTATGTGGCCGAGGCCCGTAAGTTAGTGCGTCGTTATGACGCTTACAGCCTGTTCCGCTGTTTTCCTCGCCTGCGGGGTGCAGGATACAACGAGGAATTCCGTGATGTGGAATCAGGTCGGTCCCCCATGAGTCGGGGTGTTTTCGAGTGGCTGGTGTGTATCCGGCCCTCGCATCTGCTGTACCGGAGTGGGGATACCTGCTACATGGAGCCCTACATCCCGAGCCGGTTCGCCCGCCAATTTGGGTATGACCAGTTGTATGTGGGCAACCCGAATCCGGACCTGGCTTTCATGGGGAGCCTCATTGATGGGGCTCGTGCTTGGCGGTTCTTTACCGCGGATGACACTGGAACGTGGCTACGCACGCCGTTGAGGGATCCCGGCCTATGGACGACCCTGTGTTTCTGCCAATGGTATGCGGCTTCGAACTCTACACCTGCTAGGTTTAACGTCAACCGTTCGGGTGTGAGGTTAATTTCTCATCGGATGAGGCAGAAGGCTTCTGATAAGATGGAGGGCAAACGAGTCCGTGTTCCTGGCATAGAGGAGTTCATCGCTATAGATGACAGCGAGGCTTCTGATGCGGGGAGCCCTCGCTTTGAGGCAGAGGCAAGGGCTGATGCCCACGAAGCTGGTGCTCGTGAAGCCGGGTCTGGTGTAGTGGGAGCAGCTCCCCCACAGCATGTGGAAGAAGTGGAGGAAGAGGACTCTGAGGTCCACTTCAAAAGGAAGCGTGGGAGTGGATCCCGTAGGAAGTCGTCGGCGAAGAGGCCCCGTCGTCATGCTCCTACAATTGTGGTAGAGGGCGAACCCTCTACTGCGCTTCCTTCTGCTGCTCCATTAGTGGCTGAGCCGTCGGTTGCTGAACCGACTACTGGTAAGATTGGCCCCATCTAATATGTCTTCAGCGCGCTTTACATAACTCATCATTTGTTTTTTGTTGCAGGAGCTGAGGCAATTGGAGGGCAAGGGAGCACTACGATCCCCTGTTTACTTATGGAAGTGCAGCTGGTTCCTTTGCTCGCTCGGAGGAGTCTGGGGATCATACGGCCGATATTGGCCTTCGGGCGCTGAGGCTTCTAGAGGAAGTCCTATGGCATCCAGCTCTGCCGGGTGGTCTGCGGAGGAATCGGCGAGTGGGCCGGCTATCCGCGTTGAGTCTGGTAAGAACTTTCCGATGGGACCCTTGGATTCTGATGCGGCTGACGAGGTGACATCGGCCTTCGGTAAGACTAAGATCTCTTGGTCCTCGCCTATTTGTTGCGTCCCCCTTTTTGACCTTGGTTTTGTTGCAGGTATTCGTCCCCAAGGTGCATCAGCTTGGCAAGAGGCGGAGGGTTTTCCTGGAGGGTCAAAGGGCGATATGAGCGCTTCGACCGGGGCAGACGCTGCTGTGTTAGACGCGCTGTATGGCGACCTGCCTTTTTATCAGCCCAAATCAGCGGAGGGCCCTGAGATTGAAGAGGCGGCAGTCCCGGAGGTACCCCCACTTCCATCATATCAACGAGTGGGGTGCAGACTGTCTTGCTGAATACGGCATTGAGGGTGATTGTGAGCCCTACCTCCCCGACGCTGGTAGTTGAGCCTGCTGCTCAGGAGGTGGTTGCCAGTCCTACCTCCGCGGTGGCTGGCGTGCTGGTGTCGCTGAGGACTCCGCCGAGGTCACCTTTGGCCTGCCCTGCTGCTGTCGATGTTCCCGCTTCTTCTTCCGCGGTGGTGTCGACTAGGTTGGTAGATTGCTCCGAGGTTGTCTCAAGGGTTGATGAAGCTGAGAATGACTTTATCGGTAATCTGGTCGACAGCTTCTATAATAGTTTGGAGCAGACTATCGGTCTAGTCTTGAAGGGCTCGCCTGTGCCATTTTCGAAGCTGAAGATGGTTCTCTCCCGTAGCATTGAGTGTATCCGGGACTTTGAGGGGTACCATCAAGCTACTGCTCTGGAGCTCCTGGTAGATGACCTTGAGAAGGACGTGGAGGAATGGCGCCATTTCTATCGTTCGACGCAGTGTCTTTGGCTGATGAACGGCTCGCACGTCTTGTCGCCCAGAAGCGCGAGGCTCAGCTCGCTGCCCAAGAGGCTGTTGAGGCTATCTCCTCTGACTTGAGGTCCTTGGAGGCAGAGGAAGCAGAGGTTGGGAGTGCAATTGATGCTTCCAACAGTGCTCTTTTTGACGCTGAAGATAAGATCAAGAGGGCTGAAGAGATGATCCGAAAGGCAAATCTCCTCTTGTCGAAGGCTACACAGATGCGTCATGAAGAGTCTGCGCAGCTTAAGCAGCTCAGGGCTCGAAGTGAGGAATTGGCGGAGCGGAAGTCATCACAGAGGGCGACTTTGGCGGAGACCGAGGCTCGTCTGGCTCAGGCGGTGGACTTCGATGAGGCAGAGCTAAGATCACAGGCGCTGGCCCAGGCTGAAGATGACAGGAGGACGCGGCTAGCTTCGCTCGGAGATCGGATCCGATCTTATCATGTACGCCTATAGGCTCCTCCATGTATCCCATCCTTTTGGATTTAATAGAAAATTTTTCTTTTGTCGTCTGTTGTTTAGATAATGAGACATGACTGTCTGTTGGTTCAGAGGTTGCAGTAACATAACCGAATGGGACGTTGCCAGTCTCGAGGTTAGCCCTTTGCGGGGCTTGAAAGGAAGGGAGATACTTGCCTTTTGTAAATGTCAGCAAGCATCGAGATTGAGACTTAGCTGTCAGCTGGTTCAGGGGTCGCAATGACATGACCAATTTGAGACGCCACTAGGCTCAATGGTAGATGAAACTTGGCTATCTGCCAGTTCAGAGGTCGCAATGACGTAACTGGTTGAGAAGCCACCAAGCTTCAATCAATAGGTGATACTCGTCTTTTGTAAATGTCAACGAGTATCGAGACCTGTCTTTTGTAAATGTCAACAGGGCTCGGGATCGAGACTTAGCTGTCTGCTGGTTCAGAGGTCGCAATGACATAACCAATTTGAGACGCCACTAAGCTCAATGGTAGATGAAACTCGGCTATCTGCCAGTTCAGAGGTCGCAATGACGTAACTGGTTGAGAAGCCACCAAGCTTCAATCAATAGGTGATACTCGTCTTTTGTAAATGTCAACGAGTATCGAGACCTGTCTTTTGTAAATGTCAACAGGGCTCGGGATCGAGACTTAGCTGTCTGCTGGTTCAGAGGTCGCAATGACATAACCAATTTGAGACGCCACTAAGCTCAATGGTAGATGAAACTCGGCTATCTGCCAGTTCAGAGGTCGCAATGACGTAACTGGTTGAGAAGCCACCAAGCTTCAATCAATAGGTGATACTCGTCTTTTGTAAATGTCAACGAGTATCGAGACCTGTCTTTTGTAAATGTCAACAGGGCTCGGGATCGAGACTTAGCTGTCTGCTGGTTCAGAGGTCGCAATGACATAACCAATTTGAGACGCCACTAAGCTCAATGGTAGATGAGACTTGGCTATCTGTCAGTTCAGAGGTCGCAATGACGTAACTGGTTGAGAAGCCACCAAGCTCAAAATTGCAATGGAGTTTGGGAAAAGTCTCGTTTTCACGGGGAGAAACGAGGGAATCACTGTCATAGGTTTGATGTTAACGTAACAGCGAGATATATATGTGGTCCTACCATTCTATGGATGAGAATTGGTAGGTGATTTTGGAGGTCTCGTTATCTCGGGGAGAAACGAGGGGATTGCTGTCATAGGTTTAATGTTAACATAACAGCGGAATATATGTGGTCCTACCATTCTATGGATGAGAATTGGTAGGTGATTTTGGAGGTCTCGTTATCTCGGGGAGAAACGAGGGGATTGCTGTCATAGGTTTAATGTTAACATAACAGCGGAATATATGTGGTCCTACCATTCTATGGATGAGAATTGGTAAGTGACTTTGGAGATCTCGTTCTCACGAGGAGAAATGAGAGGGCTGCTGTCATAGGTTAAATGTTAACGTAACAGCGGAATATATATGTGATCCTACCATTCTATGGATGAGAATTGGTAGGTGATTCTAGAGAGGGAATCAAGTGGGAGCAGGTCCCTTGGGATTTTAAGCAAACCCCCAGCTACCAACAGGTTTGATATGCTTGGAGAAAGAGAGAGGCTCTCTTTGTGCGTATTCCGGACGCGCGGGTCTCGATCAGAGGTGTAATGTTAACATGATCGAGAGCAAGATCCTTGATTAAGGATAATACTTCTTTAAGAATTTGCCATTGATTGGCATCATGAGGAGGTCGCCGTCTGCAGTCGTAAGGCGGTATGCTCCGTTTGAATAGACCGTCTCTATCACAAACGGTCCTTCCCATTTAGGCTGAAATTTGCCTTTGGTCTTGTGCGTCATGATCATCGGTCGTCTGACAGCTAAGACCAGGTCTCCTTTCTGGAAGACTCTTTGCTTTACCTTCTTATTGAAGGCCTTTGACATCCGAGCCTGATATAGCTCGATGTGTTGCTGAGCTTGTAGCCGCTTCTCGTCTAGGGCTTCGAGCTCTTGAAGACGCAGGCGATCATTGTCTTCTGACGTCATCTTAGTAGTCAAGGCTACCCGTAATGATGGCACCTGGATTTCCAATGGGATGACCGCTTCGCACCCATATACCAGGGAAAAAGGCGTATTGCCTGTCGGTGTCCGGATCGTGGTCCGGTAGGCCCAAAGGCATTCACCGAGCTTTTCGTCCCAATCTCGCTTGTTCGAGGAGACAAACTTCTTGAGCAGCTTGATGATTGTCTTGTTGAATGCTTCTGCTAAGCCATTGGCGGCAGGATTGTAAGCTGTTGAAGCCACATTCTGAATTCGGTATTTATCGCAGAACCGATAGAATCCTTGGCTTATGAATTGAGGACCATTGTCGTGGATGATCCGCCTGGAACAACCCAAATCGATGGATGACGTGGTGTTTGATGAAGCTAACCAGATTGGAGGTTTTGACTTCGGCCAACGGTATGGCCTCTGTCCATTTTGAGAAGTAGTCGGTTATTGCGAGGATAAACCGATGACCTCTTGCCGAAGAGGGACTGATTGGCCCTACGACATCGATTCCCCATGCTTCAAATGGCCATGAAGCAACAGTAGGGTGGAGCAACTCCGAAGGTTGGTGTATGAAGTCTGCATGGACCTGGCACGCCTTACACCTTCGTACATATTGGGTGGCATCGGCCATCATGGTCGGCCAGTAGTACCCAAGTCTGTGCAGCCTGTCTTTAAGCTTTGGACCCGGCTGGTGAGCTCCGCAAATGCCATCATGTGCTTCTTTAAGCACTTCCTGTGCCTCTGAATGGGAAAGGCAACGGAGGAGGACACCGTCATATGAACGACGGTAGAGTGTCTTCAAAGTGGGATCATAGTAGAAACGGAGCGACCTCGTCTGATGGACGCCGCTTCTTTGGATCGTCTGGAAGCAGACCGTGCAGAGCGTAGTCAATGAGGGGGAAGCGCCAATCCCTCGGCTCAAGATCCACGGAGATATTATGGACCTCTTGGATCCTTAGCATATGCTTGGAGCATACGAGATGCCTGGTTGCGACTGTGAGGTGATACTCGGTGTCGGCCGGTAAGGCTAGCGTTGTCGCTAATGCAGCGAGAGCATCCGCCTTGGTATTCTGAGATCGAGACACATGCCCGATGTAGAAGCCTTCAAATAGGCTAGCCAGTTCAATGGCTGTATGGTAGTAAGGCACCAAGTCCTCATGGCGGACTTCATATTCGCCTTTTACCTGGCTAATGATCAGCTTTGAATCGCCATAAACTTCAAGATAGCGTACCCCCATTCCATGGGCGAGCTGGAGACCGATGAGCAGAGCATTGTATTCCGCTACATTGTTAGAGCATGACTCTGTCAAGGAGAATGCCCTGGGAAGGATATGATCCTGTGGGGAGATGAACACAACCCCCACTCCGGCAATAATCTTGCCTTTAGGGCCCATCCGCGATGCTCCGTCGAAGAACATCTGCCACACTTCCTCTGCTGAGGTTGCATTAGACTCGAAGACCTCATCAGGGATGTCTTCGTGAAGTTTTGAATGTTCCGGAACTGGATGCGCAGCCAAGAACTCTGCAAGGGCTTGACCTTTAACCGCCTTTTGAGGGATAAAGGTTATGTCGTATTGGGACAATAGCAGCAGTGCCCATTTAGCCAATCTTGAGTTCAACGACCCTGGCTTCGTCATGAGAAGACGTAAAGGGTTCACCCTGGAGATGACATGTATGGTTTGGCCACCAAATAATGTCGAGTCTTCTGGACAGCGGAGACGAGAGCTAAACACTCCTTCTCAATAGGATTGTACCGAGATTCCGCTCCTATGAGAGTTCTGCTCAAATAATAAATGGCTTGCTCATGGCCATTGTCGTCCTTCTGGGCGAGGAGAGCGCCGAGGGAATAGTCCAATGCTTTTACATAAAGCAGGAATGGTTTCCCTGATGTAGGGGCCACTAAGACCGGAGGTTTGGTGAGATACCTCTTAATGTCTTCATAAGCTTCTTGGCAAGCTTGATCCCATATGAAGGCAGTACCCTTCTTCATGAGTCGGGTGAATGGCTGGCAGCGGCCTGAAAGATTTGCAATGAATCTTCTGATGTAAGCTAACCTGCCTTGCAAGCCTCTGAGCTCTTTGAGGCTCCTTGGTGGATGCATGTCCTGGATGGCTTTGACTTTGTCCGGGTCCAAGTGGATTCCTTTTGATGTGATGATGAACCCAAGGAATTTGCCGCTGGATACTCCTAAAAAGGATTTTGTCGGGTTCATTTTCAACTGATGAGCCCGCATTATATTGAACTCGTCCTTAGATCGCGAAGATGTTCATCTTTGCGGCGACTTTTGACAGCAATGTCGTCAACATAGCACTCCACCGTCTTCCGGAGATGATCGCGGAAGATCATGCTCATTGCCCGCTGGTAGTTGCTCCGGCGTTCTTCAGTCCGAAGGGCATTACAGTGTAGCAGTATACCCCCAATGGCGTTCGGAAAGAAGTATGCTTCTCGTCATCAGGATACATCTTGACCTGGTTGTACCCTGAGAAGCCGTCCATGAAAGACATCCTCTCGAATCCGCATGTGTTGTCGATCATGACATCGGTGATCGGCAATGGGAATTCATCTTTGGGACAGGCCGTATTGAGATCACGGTAGTCGATGCAGATTCGTATTTTCCCATTCTTCTTGAGGACGGGACTATGTTAGCCACCCAATCTGGATGTTGTTCCTCCCGGATGAAGCCACAAGCAATGAGCTTATGAACTTCGGCTTCAATAGCTTCCATGATGTTTGGGCGGAACCGACGTTGTTGCTGCTTGACTGGCTTAACGTCGGGCTTGATGTTTAGACGGTGCATAGCGACCTGTGGATCAAGTCCGGGCATGTCTTCATAGCTCCAGGCGAAAACATCTATATACTTTTATGAGTATTATCAGTTCTTCCTTTTCGATGAGTGATAAGCTTTCACTTATGAAAATAGGCTTGGGGTGATCTTGACTACCCAAGTTGACCTGGATCACCTTGTCTTCGGTAGGCGGCTCGCGCAGCTCAAACCGCTTTTCCCATTGGAGACTTAATTGCTGGGCCCATGATTCCTCATTGGCAACCTCTGCGGTTCCAACTGACTGCTTGAAGTCATGAGGCTTTCGAATATCCCTCCTATGCTGACATCAGAGTCCCATTCGGAGGATGAGGCCGACTGTGATGGGATCGATCCATCGCCTTTGACCTGAACTGTTGTTGATGATGTGGGTGTAACATAACCCAACCCCCTGCGCGTACTATCATAGTAATTTGCAGGTTTCCCTCTTGGGACGGAGTTACGCATCAAGCTGCGTCTTCCTTTTCCGAAGTTTAGGCCCGCTCCCTGCTTCAGGTTGTAACCCATCTTCTTCATGATATGGCGCGCTGATGGCGCGTAATGAAACAACTGTGGAGCATCCGACTCTGAGCTTGAGTCTGTAGTGAGGATCTCCCTGGCCGGACTTTGCCGAAGATTATCGGCGCCTGACCTTGCTTGGATGGAGGGACTACCAGCGTGGCCCCTTCTATGGCTTCCACGATGATGTACTAGCCACACTCGACTCATGTACGGGCATATGAAGAGAGCCATCCATAATGGATTTGATCGACTCGATGCTCGCAGGATAATCAAAAGAAATATTATCATTAATTATCCATTCGCCTTCCTCATCAGAAGGGATCTTACATCGGGGATCATTAAAGCATGCTACAATTGCTCGCCAATCAGAATGGCCGGCATGCCCGTTTCAGATTCCGAATCCGCCTCATTGCCGTTTTCATCACTGTCTGGCAATGGTTCTCCCGGCGTTCCACTAGCCTCTTGATATAGGAGAGCATCTGTGAAATAGTTTTCCACCCCCTTGAAGGGCTGCTTCTCAGCGAAGACAGTTCGTACTGTCGTATCATCCTCAACATACTTGAAGCACTGATGGAGAGGGATGGAACGATCCAGTTGGCATGGATCCATGGTCGTCCCAGTAGCAGGTTGTATGATGTGTCCGCGTCAATGACATAGCATGTCACTTCTGACTTCAGGCTTCCGATTCTGCAGCGAAGCCGAATCTTTCCAAGCGGATGGCTGCTCCTGGCGTTGAAACCATATATTGTAGTGGTGGTTGCGGACAACCTGTACAGTGGTATGCCAAGGAAGTAGAGGAGCCTTTTGGGGATGATGCTGAGCGCAGACCCCGGATCGACTTGTATCCTTTCAATACAGGTTGAACCGATATACCCGGTATAGTACAGAGGTCGATCATGCTTGTTGTCTTTGAGAAGCATATCTTCCGCCGTGAAGGTAATGGCAGGTACCTTTGACTGTGCGTGATGGCACTCTGAGCAGGAAAGCCGCATCTCATCACCAGGAATCTCAGGCATGTATGTCAGAAAGGACTCTGAGTTGGCTAGCGCATCTCTGAGTGCCTCTCTTGTCTCTTTAGAGAGACGAAGAAGCTCGTGTATTGTGATACGAGCCGGGATATTGGCTAAGTGGGCCAATATATCAAAGCGAAAGGGCGTGGCTAACCCTTGGCCTGGCGGTTTCTTCAACACGTGGTCGAATCGCACTTCCTTAGGTTTTTCCTTTCCCTTGGCTGGAATTGGAGTGGATGTCGGCATTGGTACTGACGCCGTTTGTTGCTGTATCTCGTCAGTAGTTCTGTCATACTGCCTTAGGTATGACTTTCCAGACCGGGTGCCCATCTGTTGAGGCGCATCTGCCTGCGCTGTACAGGCATGCTTCTCTTCTTCTGAATCGCTGAGGGAAGCCGAAGTAAGATTACCATCATCTGGCAGGACAGAGATGACATTGCAGGACTTGCCCTTTTTACTGGAGTCCTTCGACGTCCGCTGTACGTCTTGGACGAGGTCAGGGTGTATCCACATAACTTCCCCTGTCTCCAATGTCAAAGGGACGAGACCCTTGTTGTATTGAGTCATGGCTGAAGGATGCTTGACTTCTAGCCGTGGCGCCGGGGCTGAATAGGTCCCGTCGGGAACCATGACCTTCTGGGCAGTGCCGAACTCAATAGTCACCATATTGGCAGTGACTTTCTTCTGCTCCGTCTTCAGTGTGAGAACCCCGGCATCGACCAGGGCTTGAATTCTATCCTTGAGAACATAGCACTTGTCAGTAGGATGGTGGATCATCCTGTGGTAGAGGCAGTACTTAGGTCGTTTGTGCGCCCTATCTCATCAGGGCGTCGAGCATCTGGCAACTTCATCTTATTCCCTTTGTGGAGCAGATGGAATATCGTGACCACCTGGTCGTCTCTGAAGGAGTACTGTTTAGGAGGGAACTTGGGCTCCTGATTGTTGAAGCTGCTCTTCTTGGCCTTTGACTGCATGTCCCCGGTCAGCTCGACGGACATAATTTCCTTCCCTTTAGCTTGGGAAGACTGCGGGAGATCGCTGCGCCCTTTGTTGTTCGCGCCCCATTTGCTTCTAGGGGCGGATGACTCGAACTTTTTAGCCGATTTTTCGGCTATCTCAGCTTGTTCGACCAGTTCCTTCCAAGTGTGGGCCTTGACAGCCCCCATGCGAACTTCTACTTGATCCGAGAAGTTATGTCTGCATGTTTGTAAAAGCATGGGTAAAGGCATCCCTGCTGGGCACATCAGAGATAGATTTCTGAACCGCTCAATGTATTCACGGACAGATTCGCCTTTCCTCTGCACAGTGAAAAGGAGCTTGTCCATGGTCACTTCGGTGTCATCCTCATAGAAGCGAGAGAGGAACCGAGTTTCCAGGTCGATCCAGGAATTGATAGAGCCCTGAGGAAGGCTTCGGAACCAGTCGAATGCCACTCCTTTCAAGGTGCCGATGAACAACCTAGCCATGATGGCGTCGTTGCTTAGAACATTACCGGTCTGGGACCGGAAAATAGTAGATGTGCTGATTGGGCGAGCTCTTACCATCATACGTATGCAACGTTGGTGGTTTGAACTTTGGCGGATATGGCACCGAATCCCATCCAGTGGGTAAGGACGGACTACCCCCACTTCTTCAATTCATCCTTCTGAGCCAGGATGAAATTTGAGCTTGAAGGCCTTTAAGGACTTCGGCATCCAGGGAAGAGCCTCCCTTAGTTCTCTCCGTCTTGGGCGATCATTGCTGAGATGTCCCTCCTCGTCATGATTACTCCGGTATCATCATTCCGGTTGCTGAGGAGCTGAGCGAGCATCTGTTGAATATGTCCAGGGCCTCTTGCTGAGTTCTAGAGGTCTGCTCCTGAGCTTCCAAACGCCGACGAAGGTCGTCATTGGCGTTCTCGGCCATATTGACCGATGCTTTGTCCGTTCGCACCGAACTGACTGTTGCTGAAGAGGCATACCCGCTGTCTTCATCTTCTCCATCGGATGATTGGGGTGACCGCCTGAGTTGTGGCACGGTTGGGACCGTCGAGGAGGAAGGCTGCTCATAATTATAGGGTATCGCCACCCTGGATCTGGTGCTTCGGAAAACACCTTCTTCGTGCACCAAGACTTCACCTAAGCCCGGGCTATAATCTGGATCTGGGGAGCCGAAAGGGGTGTCGTCAGAGGCTTGACTTCTTCCGCGCAGCTCTCGCCCCCTTCCGGTCATGTTGACGGATGCAGAGGCTGGATCCGGTGGCCCGCTCCTTTTGGGATGCTTCATCGGGACGCGCGCAGACAGTCGATCAAAGACTGATCGCCGATATGGAGCAGTGGCGAGGGTCGGTCGTAACCGACACTGCATAGAATGGACCATCACCAATTGGCAGTCACATCGTCGAAGACAGGAGGAAGTGGCCTGGAAATGCTTCAATCTCCGCTTGTCCGCCAAGAATTCTCGCAGGTCGGCCCTGTAGGGGCCTGAACAATCTGGTATATGGGACAACGCATCGTCCCCTTATTCCTGCGGAAAGGATCAGCACCGCATAGTGCTCTGGTTCTAGCCTCGCGGCTGTAACCCGATGAGTACGCCGAGGTACATCAGCCTTGCTTGTGAGGACAGGGCTAGCAGTAGGCATTGCTGCTCTAGGTGACGGGATAATCGCCGTCTTGATTTTATGGTTGGCAGCATTGTTGGCGCAGGCGGGCATCTTGCCTTTTTCTTCATAAGAGAGGCGCGGATTTGGCGTGGCTACGCCTGAAGTTTCAGCAGAGGACCTCTGTTTAGGCCTCCATATCCGTTTTGGCAGAGGATGCATAGGTTCGCAAGGAACCTGAATAGCCACAAGCGGGGCTGCGGGGTGTTGGCAAAATTCTGCCTCTGGTTTCTGATTTGAAACCTTGGTCATGAAGACCTTCCCGTGCTTCCGTGCTCGAAGCATCAGGCCACCCCAGAGAGGACTTCTTTAAATCTTCCTTGATCGATCTGGATAACAAGGTTCTCAAAAGTGCAGGATCTGGGCCGCGGGCATGTTTCCTTGTTGCGCCAGAGAACTGCGGCAGGTTTGCAGAGAACCTTTTCCGTCTCCGCAGAGACTTTGCTTGAAGATTTAGCCAGAGAAGATCTGGCTGCACCGGCTTTTCTGAATTCAGAGATAGACCCGAAGGTCTGTTCGTCGCATTGCGACACTTGATTCTCAGCAGAGGAGAATACAGTCCCCAGCGGAGTCGCCATCTTGTTTTCCATTATGTTTGCAAAGGGGAAAACTTACAAATAAAAAAGTTTGAGGAGCTAAATTACAAGTATTCTTAAAAAGATTACAAGTAGATCTCCTCAGAGATTCTGGAAAATGTGCCGATAGGAGTCTGGTCAGCGCGCGACCACTTTGTCCCTTTGACGATGCGAGCGATGAGATTCCCTTCTCGCCTGGTTCCGGGAATCAGAGAATAGAGGATTGGTAGAACCCTCTGACTACTTCTCAAACCACTTCTGTGAGGAATTCCTTCTCGCCTGGTTCCGGAGATTCCTCGAGGAAAAGAGGTTGTTAGGGTATCACCACCCTGAAAAGAGAAGTATTTCTCTTGGAAGGTCTCTGAATTAGAGAACGCACGATGCGTTATGAAGAAGTCTCTGCTTGTGGAGTCTCTCTCTCTCCTGTGCCCTCCTCTCTCTTGTGCCCCTGACGGGCTATTTATAGGGAAAGTAAGGGTATAATCGTCCCCTTTGAAGATATAGAAACAGATTGAACCGAATCTGTTTGAATCTGGAAAGTAGCTTGCTGCGAGGCTATAATAGCATCCGCGGAGCTAGAAAATGGCAAGTCGGTTGATCTTTCCGATGTGTTATGATCCTTTCCATATCGTTGATTGATTCTCCTTGATCCACCTACTCGTTTCAAGAGAGTCAAGAGATTGTGGCAATCACCTGCCATATTTGAATCCTGATTGGATTTGATTAGATTGAATCCGATCTTATCAGGAGATTTGATTGGTCAAAGGTTGACCATAGCAGGCTGATGGCGGTGCTGCCCACTTTGAAGCTCATAGCGGAGCTAGAGGCAATTCCTGGCGAAGTCCGAAAAGAGGCTTTTCGGCGAAGCTGTCAGTTAGCTTCCTGGCGATGCTCTGGATGATGTTAGCCTCTCAAACGAGGCTATCTCTTGGGCTAATGTAATGCTAAATGCTAGCATTTTAGACCTGCTGAGGTCTGTTTAGAAACAATCCGGGTTCACTGTTCTGCTTGCTGGATCAGTGGAGTCCAAACCGCTTCCTCGTCCCTTGGAGTTGGGTGAAAAACTGGTCTTCAGCTCGTCTGTCCCTTGTCTTTTGTAAATGTCAACAAGTTTAGACATCGTTCGGAC